>JAMPIV010003287.1:1815812-2302591 GCA_024509875.1 Oreohelix idahoensis
TCCCTACAAAGATGGACCAGCAGTAGTGGTGACTTCATGCTCCATAAAGATCATGTGAATGTTTGGTGCAGGCTCCCTACAAAGATAGACCAGCAGCAGTGGTGACTTCATGCTCTATAAAGAGCAAAACAGGAAGATAATGATGATGATAATACTGGCTAAATGTTTGAGAAAGGTCAGAGCGTCGTGACATAGCTGGGCTCATTTTTGGTATATTTATGTGTTCAGGCATACAATATTTTAGTTGGATTAGTTATGACTAATTTTATGTGTTGTTGTAAGTAACAGATCGTGTCAAGAAAATTACAGCAGCATGAACATTTTTAGTTTTTTGTACTTTGCACAGATAATGTTTCATATTTTGTGCTGTAAGAACAGTTTACAAACATCTATACTAGGGTTCCCATAATGTTTTGTTTAAAAACCGGGACATTTCCAAATTTTTACCTAAAAAACCCAGGACATTTTGTAAAAAAATGAGACATGTTAAAAATTAAGGTAAAGCACAAATAAATCTATTATATACGAGTATTATATGTTGCACTTAAAATAAGATACTGGTATAAAAATACACACATTAACTAACACAACTTCCACTTTATCGTTGAAAAGTTTTTTCACAATGACTGTTGTGCAGTCCATGGACTTAAAGCTGTGGTTATGCACCGCCGTGTGATAAGCGAATGTTGCTTCCTGTGCTGCTGTGGCCGTGGTATCGTATTAGAAGGTTCGGACCACTGCCCTTTCAGTAGATAGTATATAGTGAGGTAAATGTGACCAACTTCCTTCTCTCAGACTGACAAAGATATTTTCTCATACTCTCTGTTGCTTCAAACGAATTCACCTTAGTAATAACAGTGAAGATGTCAAAGGTTGAACTTTATTAACAAGGTTAGCAGTCTTTCATAACAACAGCTTCTTCAGCAACAAAAGTATTCAATATTCAAAACTGCAATTTCTTGTCTTCTTACTACTTGCTTTCTTCAGCTATCCCAATATCCTATAATTCTTCAGGTAGAAACTTCTTGTCTCTCTTCTATTCTGACTGTTTATTTTATTTATATTTTTCTTTTCATATGTCTCTTGGTATATCTCACTAAGAGAAAACTGGCCATACCGCCAGGGCTGTTGTTTTGCCAAGATTTCGTCTATTATTCTTCTCTGCTCAGACCTGGTCTGCTGAGCTACACATGTTACTGATATATAAAAGGGTTCAACGTACCTGGGTTTGTTCTCAAACGAAATACACTTTCTTTTCTTTCACATCTATCATGTCCTCAGAATAAAATACTATCACAATAAAATACTGCCGTACACCAAATTTATGGTACATAATGTACTGAGCGTTTTCTATGCACTCTATTTCTCACAGCATAAATCTTGCTAATCATCTAAGACTGAGTATGTTTTCTCACACATCTATTACGCTGAGCGCGTTTCTCAAGTCTAACTTTAACACTTGGGAGAAAACTCTTTTTCCTTCCTACGCATAGCGCGTCTCAAACCCGACTTCCCGATCCCCGTTCTAACATTATTTGTTTTCCCTGAACTGTGTTCACACATCTCAACTTTTCACGTGCGTGCATACTTTTTTATTTGTGAGCACAACTCACTAACACAATATTCACGTGCATATTTTTTCTGAGCACAACTCACTAATTTATCAAGGGATGTAATCTCTAGTTTATTCCCTTTGCTAAATATACACTCATTTTACCCTATCAAAACCAAACCACCGTTCACACATCTCCCCCCCTTAAAAAAAAATTTCTCCCACAGAGAAAATTTCTCGAAAAATTTCCACTCACTCTCTTCCTTCCCTCTTCTATTACGAACTCCGTCCCTCTCTTCATCAACATATGTCTCAATGAGACCCGCCATTCTCCACTTCTAATCAACCTCACTCATCTCCCTGTCTACCATTTCCATTTCATAGTATACATTTTCCATCATGGAACTGTTTTCATATTATACATTTTACTGAATACAACTCTTTTCATATTACAACTTGCACATCATGCAATTCATTTCATATTACACCTTGTATATAATACAACTCATTTCATAATACACCTTGTATATAATACAACTCATTTCATAATACACCTTATCGTTTGCTCCTTTAGTACACCTTTCTAACTTCATTAGCCATTTTCCATCCCTTTATATCTAATCCCAAGTTTATTATCCCGCCTACGCGAATTATCTTGAAATTCCGCCTATCTCATTAATCGTTTTCTTAGTTGCATATCTTTCCTCCTTGTGCATTTACTTTTTCTTACTATCCATGTCTATCGTCTATCCTCATCTCCGATTCCCTCTCTTTCGTTCTCTCCAGAACGTTTACTTATCTCTTCTTGAAATATATATGCTGGTGCTGTCTATGGCTTTCCCAACTTGTCATGTGTCTTCTATATTTCATTTCCATCTTCCCTTGTGGTTAAAAGAAACCTATAACCATATACCAATGTGTTCTGTTTCCTCAACATAATTATTCTCTCCTCTATTCTCATTTCCTTAGTTTTTCTATCTCTCCTTATTCTTCCTTTTTTTTTTTTTTTTTTTTTTTGTCTCCCTATAACTCTCTATTTCTTATAACTTGGAGAAGCCTCGCTTCCCACAAAGTCTTCACAAGACTTTGGCAACTGCCGAAAAATTTTCTGCATCTTCCTCAACTCCGTTATCAGCTCCCTCTAGACTATCACTTCTAATTATCCAATTTTCTCTATATCTTCGCCATTTCCCTATGGCCCTCATCTACCGCCATATTCTCTATAGTTTCTCCAATACTCCTTTAGTTGTCTCGTAATTCCCTTTCGTCTCCTCTCTGTGACTTCTCAATTCCTCCCATCTACGTCTCTCTCCCTTAATTTATGGCTTCCCTGTCTCTTTCCTCTTCTGTTCCACCACTGCAGTAGTCCATCGTTCGGACCTACTCAGCTCACTTTTATGTTCAGTGTAGAACGATTGCATCTAGTTTCCAAACAACTAGACTCCCGCTGCAATTTCTGCTTCTCTCCTTTTTTCATCAAAATCTCCGACTCAATATTTCTCCATACGTCATTTTTCTCTATTCTTCCAATTTGTCCATATTTCTGCAGTCCTGCTCCACGGCTTCAAAATCTCACTTTTCCCTTATTTCTGCATATTTCTCCCAGAAAACCCCATACAACCGCCGTCCTCCTCAACGGTTTCTCAAAATCTCGAAATCTCTATTATTCCTTCCGTCTTCCTCTACGACTGCTCAAAATATATAACTCCATATTTCTCCCATTTCACCATAATACTCCATGTTTCTGCCATCCTTTTGCATAGTCTCCTCAAAATCTCCACCCCCATATTACTCCGTACCTCCATACCTCATATTGCTCCATAACTGCCGTCCTCCTCCACGGCCTCACCAAAATCTCAGTCTGCACTATTCTTGCCGTCGTCACCACGGCGTTTCACATAATTTCCGCCATACTACCATGGCCTCTAATCTACTTCTTACATCTCCTTTCCTCCTCTCCTCTACTGCAGTACCCTATTGGTCAGGTGTGCTCAGTTTACTTCTTAAGTGCGGTATGGACCAATCATACTTGTCCTTTTTAAGACTAGCAACCGCCGCCACCTTGTTCCATATAACATATGCTATGTCTCCTCCCATAGCCTCCTCCTATGCTAACTTATTCATCAATTTTAGCATCTCCATCATCCTAGCCTCTCTGGCTCTAAGCGCTTCTAACTCTATCTGTTTATCCAAATCTTGAGTCTCCTCTTCTCGTCTAAACTCGTCAACACTTTGCTTCCTCTCCACCTCTGTATCTCGTGTATCTCTCGAGTTTCTCTCGACCTCCTTACTTCTTACTCCGTCAACCGTTTTCCTCGGTTTCCCTCTATCTTCCATTTCTTCCCTTCTCGTACTCCCTGTACTCTTTAATTTGTCGCTACCTCGACTTGGACTCCTAGTATCTCTCATACTACTACTCCTATTTCTATCTCCCTTTCTAGCCTCTCGGCTCTTGGATCGGTACTCCCTTTGATCCGTATTTCCTCTCTCTTCCTCCTTTCTAGCCTCCCGGCTCTTAGATCGGTAATTCCCTCGATCTGTATGTGTTCTATTTCTCTGTGTATCTAATCCCTCTGGACTCTTGGATAGGTATTCCCGTCGACCCGTATCTCTTCTATCTTCTCTTCTATTTCTCAGCCTATCTCGGCTATTGGATCGGAAATCCCTTCGATCCGTATCCCTTCTTATTTCTCTACTATTATCTCTCCTATTCTCCTCGCTCTCTCTAGTCTTGAATCGGTATTCTCCTCGACTCGTATCTCTCCTATTACTAGTCTCTCTGCTCTTGGATCGGTATTCTCTTCGACCCGTATCCCTACTTGCCTCTTCAGTATCTCTACTCTTAGATCGGTATTCTCGTCGATCTGCACTTCTACTACTTTCATGTTTCTCAACTTCTTCCTCTTTCTGCTTCGCCTTCTCTATGGTTTCCCTTCTATCATCACCTGCCCAAGGTGCTGTGACATCTTCCGTTTTCTCTGATGTCTGTCTATTCATTTCCTGTTTGCTTTCTAACTCTTCCAACTTCCTCTCTAAATCTGCACAAAGTGCAGTTAACTGTTCTATTTTTGTTCTATCTTTATTTCCTTCTTCCTCTTTGTTTTTCCTCGACCTTCCCTGGTCGACACTGTCTATATCCCATTGACCCGTTCCCTTGGTCTTTCTATCTTGTTCTTCTTGCACTTCTTTATGACTATATTTCTCCTTTTCCAATTCTTCAAATTTCCTGTCCATATATTGAACAATTGCCCGTATGTCCTTCATCTCCGCTACACCACTATTTCTTACTTTATTCTTCCTCTTTAGTCTGACCTCTTCTACATGTCTCAACTTTGCTAGACGCCTTCTGTAATCCTCTGAATCGTCTGATGATGACGACCGCTGTCTCTTCATCCCTCTTATATTTTCTTCCTCCATCTCTTCCTGCGTATCTGAATCTTTAGCTGATGTGTCCTCTATATTCTGAGTTTGACTTGTATCACTTTGTTGATTAGTCTTTATCTGTTGCTCCATTTGTTTCAATAGCTGCTGCTCCTGTGCTCTGCTCTTTTGTTCTGCCGCTCTGGTATGTTTGTACGGTGCATCAATTTCTGTTTCAACATTATTCCATTGTTTCCTTATTCCTGTCGTATCTTCTAGAATCTCATTGTACTGTTTACTCTCTGTATCCTGCCATACTTGTATCCTGTCTTCTTCTGGCCTATATGTGCCCATCTCCTCTTGTTCGCTGTGTAAGATTTCTGGCCTATATGTGCCCATCTCCTCTTGTTCGCTGTGTAAGATTTGGGGGGTTGGGGTTAACCGATCAGATGTTGTTCCCGGTTCTGCATGGATTTGTGTTCTTCCTGCCCTTGTGCGACACTGACTACCTGTTGATGTTTCTCCATAGTGATCTTCCCATCCTACTCTCCAGTTGTCTCCTATCCTGTTAGACTTATTCCAGCCACTATCCTTTAGTGTTGCTTCAGTTCTACGTGTCCCTATCCTTTCATGTGTATTGTTGTGTTGCTTCTGTTCTTCCGTGTAGTGTGGTGTGTTATTGGGAATCCGTGTACATCTTTCTTGAACACTGCCTCTCATACTATACATACTATGGCTCCTTAGATAGCCTCTTACATCCATCGATCTATCGTCCTCTATTTCTTCTACGACAAGCTTGTAGATTTCTTCCTTTCTTTCTGATAAGTCTATATCAAATTTTCCTTCCAGAATTTTCTGAACCTCCTTTAGTACCACGATGTCTGGTTTCGTTCTTCCAAGGATGGCTTTTATTTCTTTCCTAAACTGCTCTATACTTGGTTGAGGTATTTTGATCCTTTCCATCTTTTCTGTTACACTGTTAACTCTCTGTATTCCATTCTCTTTTGTGTGCTTTTCCTCTTCTAACACTGCATTGAGTCTGAATGGTGTGCCGACATCCTTCTTGATTTCTATCTTGTCTTGCTTCCTTGTTTCCACTTTCTTCTGCTCTCTGTATATCTTGTTGTTAACTCTATGTTGTGGTACCACCACTGTTTGTCTGCCCATATTCGTAGTTGTTTCTGTTTGTGTACCAACACTGACCATGTCTCTCTGTATGTTTTTCTGCTTCTGGACTGTTGTTTTACCTTGGCTTGACCATGTTCTATTCCTATTACCTTGTTTTGTTGTGATATTTTGATGGGAAGATATTATCTTTCTCCACACTCCTAGCGGTTCTACCTTCATTTTGAACCCGTTATGTGTCCTTATTTGGCACTTCTGTTGGTTACCAACATTGATGTTGTTTATTTCTATTGGCTTTCCTCTCCTGATTTCTCCAACAAAATTCCTCACATCTATTCTAGATCTTCTCCTATTCAAGCTGTCCCAATGTCCTAACTGATTGTTGCTGTTAAAACGTGGAAATGTACTCTTGCTGCTATTGTATGTCCTATTTCTGTATTTTTGACATGTTTGTTTTTGACGTCCTCCCTTGTCAAACCAATTCTTATGTTGATGTACTCTTTCCTTGCCTTTTCCTCCTTTCCACCAATGACCATGTGATTGTCTACCACTGGATGTATTTTCATGTATATCTGTGTTCATCCGCAGTTGTTTTCCACTACCATCGATATACTGTTTGTTTCTTCCCTCGTCGTCACTTCTCCAACTCCCGTATCGTAGCTGTCTGTGTTGATGAGACCTTCTACTACTACCCTTTCTCACGTCGGTCTCTCTCAGTGAGTGGGTCTGATGTTTCCCTGAGTGTAAGTTCTTGTGTGTCGGCCTCTGCCACTAATGTTTGTGACGCCCGGGTTGTGATTTTCAGTGTTGGCTCTTGGTGTACGGGTGTAATTATAATAGTCACCGGACAAGATTTCGGTGTGTCTACTATGTCTCGGGTTAAAGGTCTCGACTCTCCTTACTGAGTGCTGCGGCTCTAGTGTCCTATAGTTACACACAAAGGCTTTATGTCCCAGCCTATTGCAAGCATAGCACACGATTGGCTTGCGGTCTACCTGTCTTGACCTAGAAAACGTTTCCATTCCTCTCCCTCGTCTTTCTATCCTTCTTTGTTGACAATGTCCTATCTCCATAGGTTCTTCCTGTGTTTCTTCACATGGAACCACTCTACCAAGCCTGAGGTCCAATCTTCTTCTGAGGTTCTCTTCGGCTGTAGCAAGTGCAATGGCCTGTGACAAGTTTTGTGGGTCCTTCCTGAGGAGATGTAATTTAATTGGTATACCATTCAACCCATCTACGAATATGCCCACTAACTGTTTTTCCACCTCTTGCTGGTTAATTTGTTGTCCCAAGAAAACTTCTTCCGCTAGGTTTAACAACCTGTCGCTGAACATTTGAATGGGTTCCTCTGCTTGTTGTTGTATGCTCCTCAGCAGCGTCCACGCGTAAGATGCATCCGTAATTTGGGCATACCTTCTTATTAGTTCTTTCCTAAACTCCTCCCATGTTTCATCTGGGACAGTGTCAAACCTGCGTCTTATGAAATCTACTACTAACCCACCTGAGGAAAGATATGCAACTTGTTTGTACTCACCTTGGTCCATATTGACCGAAGTGCAATATCTTTGTATCTCGAGCAACCATTTTCTACATAAAGTAGGATTCCCTGCATATGGTGTTATGCTGTTCCGGATATTCTGGAACTTACTTTCATTTCTAATGGATGTCATAGCCTTGGCTACCTGCTCAAGAGCAGCCACATTGGGATCCAAACCCACCGTAAGTTGTTGTTGTTGTTGCATCTTGTCTTGACCTGTAAGTGTTAGTGTTAATAGAAACACCTGTAAAAAAAAATTAATATAAATCTCTTGGTTGACCTGTAAGAGAATTATTAACCAATATCTGTGTACAATACTTATAATTCTTATGAGTTACAAAACAATTATCAATCTAATTCTCATAATTTAACTGACTACACTAATAATTAACTTAATTTGTTTCTAAATGTTTCAGTGCTACCTCATCTGTTTTTCTTGATCGGGATAAACACTTGCTCCTCCAGTATTTTAGAATTAATCAACACAATTCTTGTCTTATACGGCTGTGTACTATTATTTTTGCGCGTTGGGCCTGTTGATCATTCAGATTGTTATCTCATGCATGTGCCTGTATTCTGACGGTTTTCGGGTGATATAGTGAACTTGACCTTCGTGATGTTTTGGCCAGCCTTCGTTGTTCTTGATGTCGATTCACTTGACTTCTGTATTGTTTTGATTTGTTTCTTCTTGATGTCGCTTCACTTTACTTCTTAGGGAACTTGATCTTCGTGATGCTTTGGATTGCTTCTTTGTTCTTGATGTCGATTCACTTTATTTGACTTCTGTATTGTCTTGATTTGTTTCTTCAGCTCGCAGGATTCTTTTTGATTTATATCTTCTTAGTGAACTTGACCTTCGTTCTTGTCTGCAGTCTTTTAAATGTCTATCTTGTATAGGGCTGGTCAGGTGCACCAAAATAGTCTGTGACCGTTGTAGGGCTAGATACGAAAATACTTGATGCAATCGTACCTAATATGTGATGCCTAAACTGACATCTGAGGGGAGGCTGTCTTGATTTATAAAAGTTTCTTGAACTATCAAAGTGTAGGGCTGGTCACGCGCACCATTTGTTACCCTGTCATCTGTTGTCTTTGCTACTGCCTACTGTAGGGCTGGTCACGAGCACCATTTGTCTGTCGACGAGGATGGTATTAGAATCGTGTAGTGCTACTGCCCTTTCAGTAGATAGTATATAGTGAGGTAAATGTGACCAACTTCCTTCTCTCAGACTGACAAAGATATTTTCTCATACTCTCTGTTGCTTCAAACGAATTCACCTTAGTAATAACAGTGAAGATGTCAAAGGTTGAACTTTATTAACAAGGTTAGCAGTCTTTCATAACAACAGCTTCTTCAGCAACAAAAGTATTCAATATTCAAAACTGCAATTTCTTGTCTTCTTACTACTTGCTTTCTTCAGCTATCCCAATATCCTATAATTCTTCAGGTAGAAACTTCTTGTCTCTCTTCTATTCTGACTGTTTATTTTATTTATATTTTTCTTTTCATATGTCTCTTGGTATATCTCACTAAGAGAAAACTGGCCATACCGCCAGGGCTGTTGTTTTGCCAAGATTTCGTCTATTATTCTTCTCTGCTCAGACCTGGTCTGCTGAGCTACACATGTTACTGATATATAAAAGGGTTCAACGTACCTGGGTTTGTTCTCAAACGAAATACACTTTCTTTTCTTTCACATCTATCATGTCCTCAGAATAAAATACTATCACAATAAAATACTGCCGTACACCAAATTTATGGTACATAATGTACTGAGCGTTTTCTATGCACTCTATTTCTCACAGCATAAATCTTGCTAATCATCTAAGACTGAGTATGTTTTCTCACACATCTATTACGCTGAGCGCGTTTCTCAAGTCTAACTTTAACACTTGGGAGAAAACTCTTTTTCCTTCCTACGCATAGCGCGTCTCAAACCCGACTTCCCGATCCCCGTTCTAACATTATTTGTTTTCCCTGAACTGTGTTCACACATCTCAACTTTTCACGTGCGTGCATACTTTTTTATTTGTGAGCACAACTCACTAACACAATATTCACGTGCATATTTTTTCTGAGCACAACTCACTAATTTATCAAGGGATGTAATCTCTAGTTTATTCCCTTTGCTAAATATACACTCATTTTACCCTATCAAAACCAAACCACCGTTCACACTGCCAATGATAACTGTTTTTCCATTTCCTTTTCAATCTGGGTTTTCGCATTTAAGAAATGACTTATAATGCTGTTGGAAGCCTTACTTTCAACAGCACCTTTATGTTTTTTCATTTTCACATGGTTGACTACGTCTGACCGGCCACCATGTGAAATGCAAAATTTAGAGCTGCATAAAGTACATTCCACATTTTCATCTACACCTTTAATGAAGGGAAATTCTCTTGTAATGTTATCATTTATACTGCACTTACGTTTCGGCATTATGCGGATGAAAAAACGATAAAAATACTGTATAATAATACTAATACGCATTAAATCATTTGGTAGATGCTCACTGAACACTGTTTTGGTCGACTTTCGAATTTTTGTTCGAGATTCAAACCGAGGGTCCACTGTTACCGGAAATTGATAAAGTAACACTACTAAAACACGGAATAAAATCCGTTACCCAGAGATTTTTTTTTTCAGGAAGGACCCTTAAAAAGCGGGACATTTGGAATAAATTCAGGACACCGGGACATTTTATCAAAAAATGGGACTGTCCCTGGAAAAACGGGACGAATGGGAACCCTAATATATACAGAAAGATGTGTCCTGTGTAAGCTTTATGGTCGGTCAATATGTTAATCAACTTTTGGTAAGAAACCGTTGGTAGAAGTTTATTTACAGCACACAATAAAAATGTGAACAAATATCAGCAGAATGTTTGAACAGTCCTTAATGTCAGTGTTGCGCACATATTTTGGTGGCACGGATTACGCATACAAATGGAAAATGTATTTATTTGTCTGATAAAAATATATTTATCTTTGAATGCACGTTTTTCGGTCTAAAGGGACAGAACTCAGATTAGGCGATGGGTATTCATTCTGTGAGTTATCGCTCCTGGTATCGTTCCTAAAAATCGAACTCAGCGGAGGAATCTAGATTTACTTTGATCTATTCTATGTTTGGTTAGGAATAGATTGTTATTGCTTCAGAATGTCTATGGCCCGAATCTATGTGTAATTCTTGTCTATGTAGGACGAGTATGTCCTATAGCTTGATATCTTTGTATGTTTATGTCGAACTATTTTTCTTGTACTGTACTTTAGGGGTCAGGTGCTTTTCGGCGGATGAAGATACGTTAGAGAGTTCTTCGGTGATGAAGCCTATGGCGGGAGTCATGTCGTAGACCTGCCCAAAGTTTGTGATCTCTTTTTGATTATGGAAACGAAGATAGTTTCTTCTGGGATTGTTAAATCCATGAGTTCCCTAGTGTTCATTCCATAACGCCAGGAGAAGAGCGTTTGTGCTTGCTAGTGTATTCCTATGTCAAGGTAAACGTACTTTTGCTGACTTCGTTCATTCCTAGGCTTTAGATGGGCAGACGTTTACATGAATCTACCTATGTCAGTATGTCAGAACGACATATTATCTAGCAGCACTGATTATGTTTCTATACAGCAATTATGAGGACAGATTATGCTGATGCTTGTGGAAACTTTGATATTCAAGAATTGAATCTTTATTGAAGCTTTTGTCGTACATCGTTAGGGTGAGCGATGTTTACAAGACGAGAAGCCATTTTGGAATGCTATTTATTGTTGATCATTTACCAGAGAACAGGGATGCCCTTATTATCCGATGATGATCAAGCGATCACACTTATGGAAGGAAAATCTATTCTTGGGTGATTTAACATTCGCTCAGAAGATATTTGCTGAATGCTATTTAACAGAAATCTCCGCTAGGGTGCAAGCTACACTTATGCTAAAGGAGGTTCTGTCCAGGAGTCACCGTAAACATTATTGATTAACTGACATGACTAGTCAGTAAGGCCTGATGAAGATTTGTTAAACATTATATATTAACTGACATGATCAGTCAGTAAGGCCTGATGAATATTTAGATGAGATATGGAACTCTGAACGTTTGTATACTGACGTTCCATTGTGTTTGTCCTCAACATGAATGCCAATTTATGATTGTACACCGTGGGTCAACAATATGCTATTGATGTCGACCTGTGTTCCTGTAACTGTACCCATTCTGTCAAGTGTATGCGTCAAATTAAACTATTGAAACGTCTACAGTGGTCTGCATAAGTAACTTCTAGATACGCATGAATGAGTGTTTGAACCTTCAGTCAACTCCACAGAACAGTCACACATTCGCGTATTGACATTTATTACAACACTCATTGTCAACACTGTATTCTTGTCAGGGCCTCATTGTGTCCCAGGACAAGGTGACATGTATACCTGACACTGTGCTCGGTTGTTTGAGTTGACTATTCAGTCCCAGTACATCTTTACAACGTACACTGATAAAACACAATATACCGCATCCAGGAATAATAGCCTTTATCATTATCTATGTGACCACAAAAAAAGGGGTTATCAGTCAGGCTGGCTAAAATTAATGCTAGTGTTAACATAATGCCTACAGGCAGCATGGTGCAACAAGACCATACCAAAGGATTGGGAGATTGCCATCATAACATCAATTTTCAAAAAGGGTGACAATCGACAGTGTGGAAACTATAGAGGCATATCCCTTCTCAGTGTCCCTGGTAAAATCTCTAGAATCCTAGTGCAGAGGCTCTGACGCCTAGCTGAGCCACAATTGGACGAGGTCCAGTGCGGATTCCAAACAAACCGAAGTACTCAAGACCTAATCTTCATGCTCAGACAGCTGGGTGAAAAGGCCCTTGAGTATAAAAGTGAGATCCATCTTTGTTTCATAGATCTGGAGAACGTGTTTGATAGGGTCCCCTGGAGCAAACTTTGGGACTGTTTGGCAAGGAAGAACATTCCAGCACCTCTGATTCATGCTATACAGAGCTTCTACAAGTCTTGCAGAAATTATGTGAGGACAGCAAACCATAAGTCAGAAGAGTTCAGGATCCCCACTGGTGTAAGACAAGGTGATATCCTGTCACCTTGTCTTTTCATTCTCCTCATGGACGATGTTATCAAGGCATGTAAGGAGAGAACAAGAAAGCATTCAGTGGGGTACTGGATGATGAGACAGGTATGTATTTCAGAGCTGGCATTTGCTGATGATGTTGCCCTGATTGCTAAATCAGTGGCACATCTCCAGTCCAAATTGCAAGTCTGGAAGGAAGAGTTGGAGAAGAGAGGGATGGTCATAAGCAGCTCTAAAACAAAATCCATGGTGATATCACGAGAAGAAAGAAAACATCAGATTAAGCTGGGAGAACAGTTCCTGGGGCAGGTCGACCACTTCAAATATCTCAGTGCTATTGTAGACCGAAAGGGAGGCATCAAAGAAGAGTTCCACTCAAAAAGCAGCAGCTGGGAGACTTTTTCAGGCCATAAATCGAGGATTCCTCAGCAAGAGAGAGGTTGGTAAGAGAACGAAGATGGCTGAGTACAGCTCCACCTATGTCCCAGTTTTGACATATGGATGTGAGTCATGGGCAATGACTACAACCCACAAATGCCAGATCCAAACCTCAGAAATGAGGTATCTGAGGAAGGGGGTTGAAGTAACAAGAAGAGACATGGTCCGCAACCAGACGATACATCAAGGCCTAAAATCCCACCCCCTGCAGACCCAAGTAGAACAGTCCCAACTAAGATGGTTTGGCCATGTCTGCAGAATGGGAGAAGATCAGCTACCACGACAAACATGGGAAACAAAGAGCCAGGGATCCAGACCCCCAGGACGACCCAGAGTCCGCTGGGAGGACAACATTAGACAATCTTTGAAGGACCGAGGACTAGAATGGAACCAGGCTAGGAGGAAGACAGCTGATAGGATAGTCTGTCGCTCTCTCTTCCAAACCTCTACACCTCACGGTAGAAGGGGAACGACTAAGTAAGTACGTAAGGTGAGCTTTTAGTGGACCAAACAGGTTTCGTTGTTTGTGCTGTAAGAATAGTTTTACAAACATCTATACAGAAAGATGTGACCTGTGTAAGCTTTATGATCGGTCAATATGTTACATCAACTTTTGGTAAGAAACCATTGGTAGAAGTTTATTTACAACACACAATGAAAATGTGAACAAATATCAGCAGAATGTTTGAACAGGCCTCAATGTCAGGTTGGCTAAAATTAATGCCAGTGTTAGCATAATGTGTTCTGTTATTTTATATGTATATTAGCAACCCTGACTGGCAGATCAAAAACAGACATGATTTTCTCTTTCGCCAGTATCAGGAAAAATCAAGAGAGCAGAAAAGACCTTTATATATTGCCTTTATAGACCTCACAAAAGCATTTGACCTGGTTAGGGATGGACTCTTCAAAACCCTCCTGAAAATTCTTGAAGGTTCTTGAAGAAGAAAATATATGAAAATAAGTATATCAGCACAACAACATAATAAAACATCAATAATCACATCAAGTTTACAACTATGCATTTACACACCAACGAACACACAAACCCCCACATAATACCTGTCCTGTAGAACACAGAGAAAATAAATAAACAAAGTTCTCAATCCTTCCGCTTTTGGGGAACCGCATTCGATAACTCCAGTCAGTGTCTTTACGTGTAGATATCCTCCATAGGTGATGGAATAACATAAATAAATCCATTGTAGACGCTATCATTGGTTACACCCTAATGACGAGATAGGCTGTAGATGACACTGTCTATCTTCGGCTGACCACTCATACGTGTGGAGTTTTAAATGACCAAGACGAGGTCACTTTAGGACAAATGGTCCATTGCTCTATTATCCTGGCGCGTGAAATTAGGCCTGCGTACTTCATGTTAAATCCGGTTAGGCTTGCTTGAACTCTTATTTGTGAATGAGTGCTCCATTTAAGCACAAAGTCTGGTGTGTTAAATTCTGCAGAAGATGCTGCGCTGATAGATATGCTGGAAGCCACTATGCTCTGACTGGTGATCAAGAGGCGAGTAGGAAACCACTACTGCCAAATTCAATTTCAGATTTGCTCTGGCTTGTTTAAACACTGCATGAGCTTATTTCCCATTTGAGAGACGGGCATTGAAAAAGGGTTGTACTTCAGGTAGGGGTGACAACTCGTGGTGCTAATTGCTTTCAGGAACCATGAGTTCAAGGATAATATTACGTTCGTCACCTGACTGGAATCCCGCAGTAGTAATGAGGTTATCCTGAAACTGAGACCCAAAAAGACCCAACCTTTACATCAAGCAAACAATAAAATTACAATAACGTTATAATAAATAGTTATGCTCCACTATAGGATATATAATTGTTTTTAATCATTGCTATGATAGTCTCGGGCTGTCTTTATCAGTGTGAGTCGCCCTCCTGTTACTTCCACTCTATCAGTTATCAGCATGCGCTTGCATAGGCTAACATATCTTGTACACACATGTACCTGTCAGCAAAATCTACTCCATCCTCTTCCAACTCAACATACAGGAAACTTACCCCTGTAGTTCCCGCTGAGTGGATATGCTATTTATCTTACAACATAAAATACAACATTTGACATTACATAATAGATGGTATACGCCCCTTGGGGTCGATACACAAAAAGGGAAAAAGTAATAACCTCCCAAAATTTAATACATGGAAAATGCAATGTTATGGCTATAATAGTACGATCGTGACTGAAACATAAGGCTGTTTTCTGGACTGCCGTGAAAGTTACAAACTGGTGTCTATCTACACACGTAGGCATATAATGATTCCACACAACCATTAGAAGTTTTTATTAGAAAGTAATAAGTGATTATCTCTTATAATTCAGGGTTATAGTGCTCGCACATCACTATTCAGTTTTAAGTGAATAACCTACGCCGCTGACATTTCCATACAGTAATGACAGTTATTTTAGCCTGCTCTTAACCCTTGGTAAGCACTGAACAGACTATAAGGTTATGTCTAGTAAGTATCTGTTATCGTAAGTTTACCATAACCCATTGTAAACCATAACACAGGGAGACACGTACTGCTTCAGCACCCGTTTAACTAAGGCGGTGAACGGCACTACATTATCTACTTACTTACTTAGTCGTTCCCCTTCTACCGTGAGGTGTAGAGGTTTGGAAGAGAGAGCGCCAGACCATTCTATCAGCTGTCTTCTTCCTGGCCTGGTTCCATTCTAGTCCTCGGTCCTTCAAAGATTGTCTAATGTTTTCCTCCCAGCGAACTCTGGGTCGTCCTGGAGGTCTGGATCCCTGGCTCTTTGTTTCCCATGCTTGTCGTGGTAGCCGATCTTCTCCCATTCTGCAGACATGGCCAAACCATCTTAGTTGGGACTGTTCTATTTGGGTCTGCAGCGGATGGGATTTTAGGCCTTGACGGATCGTCTGGTTGCGGACCATGTCTCTTCTTGTTACTTCAACCACTTTCCTCAGATACCTCATTTCTGAGGTTTGGATCTGGCTTTTGTGGGTTGTAGTCATTGCCCACGACTCGCATCCATATGTCAAAACTGGGACATAGGTGGAGCGGTATACAGCCATCTTCGTTTTCTTACCAACCTCTTTCTTGCTGAGGAATCCACGATTTATGGCCTGAAAAAGTCTCCCAGCCGCTGCTTTTCGAGTGGCCAACTCTTCTTTGATGCCTCCCTTTCGGTCTATAATAGCTCCGAGATATTTAAAGTGGTCGACCTGCTCCAGGACCTGTTCTCCCAACTTAATCTGATGTTTTCTTTCTTCTCGTGATATCACCATGGATTTTGTTTTAGAGCTGCTTATGACCATCCCTCTCTTCTCCAGCTCTTCCTTCCAGACTTGCAGGTTGGATTGGAGATGTGCCTCTGATTTAGCAATCAGGGCAACATCATCAGCAAATGCCAGCTCCGAAATATAGACCTGTCTCATCTTCCAGTACCCCACTGAATACTTTCTTGTTCTCTCCTTACATGCCTTGATGACATCGTCCATGAGGAGTATGAAAAGGTAAGGTGATAGGATATCACCTTGTCTTACACCAGTGGTGGTCCTGAACTCTTCTGACTTATGGTTTGCTGTCCTCACATAATTTCTGCAAGACTTGTAGAAGCTCTGTATAGCATGAATCAGAGGTGCTGGAATATTCTTCCTTGCCAAACAGTCCCAAAGTTTGCTCCAGGGGACCCTGTCAAACGCCTTTTCCAGATCTATGAAACAAAGATGGATCTCACTCTTATACTCAAGGGCCTTTTCACTCAGCTGTCTGAGTGTGAAGATTAGGTCTTGAGTACTTCGGTTTGCTCGGAATCCGCACTGGACCTCATCCAATTGTGGCTCAGCTAGGCGTCGGAGTCTCTGCTCTAGGATTCTAGAGTAGATTTTACCAGGGACACTGAGAAGGGATATGCCTCTATGGTTTCCACATTGTCGATTGTCACCCTTTTTGAAAATTGGTGTTATGATGGCAATCTCCCAATCCTTTGGTATGGTCTTGTTGCACCATGCTGCCTGTAGGACCTTTAAGAGTAATAGGTCGCCTGATGCTCCCATGTACTTAACCATTTCTGGTGTTATACCATCATGCCCTGCTGCTTTGCCCATCTTGATTTTCTCTAGTGCTGCCCTCAGTTCTTCCATCTTTATGTCATCTTCACCATCATTGGTTTTCTCTTCTGTGCTAGTGGTTATCATTTCTGATGCTTCACCATGCTCACCATCCAGGAGTTCTGAGAAATATTCTTTCCATTACTTCCTTCGGGGCAGTAAGCAATTTGCCTTGCTTGTCCTTTATAAATTTGAGAGGGCATTGTTTTTCCTTCCTCATGTTCTTTAGGGTCTTATAGAACAATTTCTGGTTTTCTTGTGCATCTTTTTCTAGCTTTTCTCCAAATTCTTCCCAGGACTTCTGTTTTGCTGCTAGCACTTTGTTCTTTGCTTCTGTTCTGAGTGTCACATATTCTCTATATTTTTCCATTTGTCCTGTTGTGTTTTTAGCTCCTAAGTATTGTTTCCATGCCATTTTCTTCTCTCTTATTTTCTCTTTGACTTCCTCTGTCCACCAAGGTGTCCTCTTTCTCTGGTTCCCAAGTCGGACTTCACCGCATGCTTCTGCAGCAGCTGTCTTTATGATATCCTTGAATTTATTCCAGAGGGTTTCCAAGTCATCAGGTCGTTCTTCTGTGTTGCTCACTGCTGTAGCAATAAGCCCCTGATATCTGGTCTTAATTTCTGGCTCTCTCAGCTTGTAGGTCCTAATGCTCATTTCTCCTGCTCGTTTACTTGGTTTCTTGCGTGATGTTGGGCAGTTCCTAGGCTGAGCAACTCTTTCAGTTGTTCGTTTGATTGTTAGCAGGTAGTGATCACTTCCAATCTCTGGCCCCCTCCAGACTCTTGCATCTCGGACATATCTGAATGAGCTTCTCCGAACAATGGCATAGTCGATCACTGACTTCTCATTCTTGGTTGGTTCACATCTAGTGTATGCATGTATGCGCTTATGGGGGAACTTTGTGTTTGTAATGATCAGATTCTGCTCACTGCAGAATCTAAGGAGTCGCTTTCCATTGTCATTGAGAGTATCTTCTCCATATCTTCCGATAACTCCACCCCATCTAGCATGGTCATTTCCAACTCTGGCATTAAAATCTCCGAGCATGATAACTTCATCTAGGCAGTCATCCACTGTCCTTTGAAGCAGCTCGAAGAATTCCTCCTTGACCTCTGCTCTCTCATCCTCATTTGGCCCATACACTATGACCAGGTTGACTATGGTTTCTCCTTCTTTTAGTTTTACAACCATAATGCGCTCCGAGACAAAGTTCCATCCCTTGATACTATCTTTTTGATTTTGGGCCACAATGCAACCCACGCCCCCTTTAGCTCTTTCAGATATGGGTACACCACTGTAGAGCAACGTGTTGCCATCGAGATCCATGACTCCTTGTCCTTTTTTCTTCGTTTCCGTTATAGCCAGGATTTCTAGTTTTGCTTTCCTCATCTCTTCCACCAGCTCCTCTTCCTTCCCATTTATACTTCTTGTGTTCCAAGTTCCATAAGTCGTAGTCCGTAGTCCGTTCCAGTTCGTCGCCTTTAGAATCAGTCCGGTTTTCTCTCTTGTATTTCTCGTAATCATAGTTTAAGACAAACAGGTGATTGGCCTGTTGTGCCTTTGCATGGTGGAGGGGCTGCCTCCTTACGGCCTCCATGCAGGCCGCCCTCCTCCTTTTTCATCCGGGCTTGGGACCGGCATGGGCGGAGTTCACTACATTATCACTGAATTAATTGCCGGGAGAAATCACCTAAAAAAAATTCAAGTCACACTCCTATCAGATGTATATAAAAGTTAACATGAATATATATATTACAAAAGATATCTACTCACCCCAAGATGACGAGAAATAGGCAACACAATCTAGTGTTTGTTGTGCTAACATCTGCCTGTCTCATTTGGTCATCTACGGGCAGGAAAATTTGTATGAGTGTCCGTGACTGGGTAAACCTCTCTAGATTTATAGTCTACCAGAAGACGCTATCCACCATCGCGTGTTCCCACGGATGTACTGTGTATAACGTAATCATGAGTAAGACAACTGGGATTCTAGAGTTTACATCAAAGACAACGACCGTGAGAAAATTTCGTAAATAGTACATATTTTCTAACTGTGATGATCAAGGGCCACAACAAAATCTCTCAGAACGAACATGAGTTTATCTCCCCTTTGCTACCGCTAGCAATTCGCTTCTTCAAAGAAACTATTTCGCTAGAGATCAATCGCGGTTACGATCTACCAGCATTTCCCCTAGTCAGACGAATATCCCAGGTGCAGCTTAGGTAATATTATCTGACCGCGACTGACCAAGTGGGGAATTTATAATGAAGGCCAGAGCGAAATAAAATTGCGGGTGGGGTCTGAGAGGGGAATAATGGGCTGCGTAGGTAAAATCTGGAAGAAAAGAAAACTGAAAGTGCAAAAAAAATCGAGGAAACCAGAACATTAAAAGATAAGAAAAATGGGACATGTTGGTAAAATAAAATTAACAGTCAAATCCGTGACAGCCGTCTGTTAAATCTTTCAAGACTGAAGGCAAAAACAAAAATCAGAAGGGTCACTATAAGAGACTTGTTGTTCGCTGATGATGCTGCAGTTGTCACTCAAAGCCAACAGGAGCTTCAGAGCTTGATGAATCGCTTCAATAATGCATGCAAGGACTTTCTTCTTCTTCTTCTTCCATCCTTAGCCACCAACCGGCAAAGCAGTATGTGGCCAGTACGCCTAGTGGCGTCTTAGGGCAACAACAAATTGATCAATCTATCGCTGTTTCCACCATGCCTAGTGGCGTCTTTGTGGAACAGAAACAGACCAAACAATCTATCGTTGTTTCCGTAATCAGATTGGTTGGCAAGCAGGTGATCAGCCCACTGTGCGAAGTTTTTACGGGATGGGGTAAACAGCCCCATGCCCAACCCTCCTTAGTCGCTTTTTACGACATGCGTGGTAGGGTGCAGTGTTACTATTCTCTGCTCCCCATTCGGGCCCCGGCAACACACGGGTGATGCAAGGACTTTGGCCTCACAATAAGTCTAAAGAAAATGAATGTGCTGAGTCAGGATGTGGGTGCTGCACCAGTTATCACTATCAATAACTATGAATTGGCAGTGGTGCACCACTTCACATACCTAGGGTCTACCATCAATGACAAACTCTCACTGGATACAGAAATCGACAGCCGCATTGGCAAAGCTGCAGCTACCTTTGCCCGCCTCACATCGCATGTTTTGGGAAACTCCAAACTCACAACGAAGACCAAAGCTGCGGTATAAAATGCCTGCGTCACCAGCACACTCCTATATGGCAGTGAGACCTGGATGACCTATGCTAAACAAGAAAGAAGGCTCAATACCTTCCATTTACGGTGTCTACGCCACATCCTAGGCATCTCGTGGAAAGATAAAGTGACAAATGTCGAGGTGTTGTCACGTGCTGGCCTTCAAAGTATGTATACACTGCTTAGACAGCGCAGACTTCACTGGCTTGGCCATATTCGCCGCATGGAAGATGGTCGCATCCCAAAAGATATCTTCTACGGACAATTAGCAGATGGCAAGAGAACAGTTGGGCGACCACAGCTGAGGTTCAAAGATGTGTGCAAGAGAGATATGAGGGCACTGGACATGTATCCAGCAACATGGGAGGATGAAGCTGCCGATTGCACTAAGTAGCAATGCTACTTATGGCGCCACCTCAGATTGGGTGAAGAGAGGCTCACACAACAAACAGAGGAGGGGAGAAAACGTCAAAAGGAGCACCAGGAAAATAAGCTGCTGAGAGCTGCCACCTCAGGGGCGCTTTCCTGTTATGACTGAAGGGGCTATTATTATTATTACTATTATTATTATTAGCAACCCTGACAAAGGATATTTGTTGTTATTGATAAAGAATAATGGTAGGAACATTTGTAATGGATGTTATTTTAACAGAACATTTTCTTGAATAACCATTTGTTTATACTGCCTGTTTGATTACAGTGTAAATAGTTAAGTCTGTGTATGGTTTATGTGTTGTGGCTGTGCTTGCAACAGTTTTTTTGTGTGAATTCAAGGACAAAATATTCTAAGGACTAAATCTTGAATCATAGTAAATGCATAACTAGAAGGACACTTTATACTCTGTAGCAACAGATTCACATTTCCACTGTCTTCAGTAAAACCTTCATATCCTAATTACATTCTGAATTTATTATTTTATTCAGAATATCTTCATATAACTTTCTAGATGTATCCAAAATGTACTGATGGGGCCTATCATATGGTGTAATTGGGGCCTATAATGTTTTTTTAAGTGGGGCCATTTCAGATCTCAGAAAATTTATGTAAAAATCAAACACTGATAGTCTACAGCTAACACAAGCTCGTATTTCACGGAAAGGTAGTACTTCATTGTAATAATATCCGCTTGCTGAACATTAAAATTGTGGACTATCCATACAGATGAAACAAAATATAAACATTTGGACCCTAACAAGTCAAATGATCTGCACCCTGACAAAATGGATGTAGGGAACACATGGGTTACATGATTTTCATGTTTGTAAGGAATCTGTGACCTTAGTTAATATTGCTAGATTTTAAAATCAAGAACAAGCTTATTTTTTATATATATATTTTACATACCATATTCAGAACAGGAAGCAACCCTTTCATCCACAAAAACAAAATCTATGGTGGTCAAAATGGTGGAATCTTGGTGCACAGTGGAGGACTGGGGATGATAGAGAACAATGAGATCTTTGATAATGCCATGGCTGGAATTGGGATCAAGACAGACAGCAACCCTGTCCTACGGCACAACAGGATTCATGATGGCAGAGATGGAGGAATATGTATCTTCAATGGTGGCAAAGGTAAACATTTGACCTTTAACCTGTCATGTTGATCCAGCCCTAGCTTGAAATCTGATCACTGGGCAACAACTTTTAAACAAATAAAATCTTAGCCAGTGTAGGAGCTCATATATTGTTGTCATTAATGATCCAGTGTTACTAGGTACCACAAAGTGATTTTTGTTTGCACAGAAACACCAGAGAAAACAATACAGTTTGGAAGCCCTTGGAAAACCATGAAATTTGGTACTTTAATTTTTAAAAGCAGACAACAAATAAAAAAGTTATGGCAATTTAAAAGCAGTCTACCTCAAGCCATGTTGCATTCCCATCCTCGTTCAGATAATAGAGTTGTGCAAGAATCTTGTTTGTCAGTTTAATAGCTGTCACCTTTGGACGGCAGCCCTTCCCAGTCATTTAAAAAAAAATAGTTTTTCATATCATCGTAGTATGAGTCATCTGCAACAATAAAATTCCAGAAGTGAGTTTATTTTACATGTATAGAGAATTACAGGGAGCCGCGGTAGCATAGTGGTTAGTGCACTGGCTTCCTAGCTCAGTGGTCTATGGTTCGATCCCCAGATGAGGTGGGATTTTTTTAGGCCGCAAACGGCTCCTAGGTCGACCCAACGCCAACTGGGTACCAGAGCAACTTCTGGGAAGGTTAAGGCGGCCGGCATGATGCTGACCACATCACCTTTAGTGTGCCGATGGTCAAGAAAATATGGGCCTGACACCGTATTCCCAATATGCCTCAATGGGCGAGGAATGGGATCCTTTACCTTAGAGAATTACATGTTTTTTTTAACATGTTTAGAGGGAACAGCTGAAAGTAAACGGAGAAGAGGAAGGCAAAGAAAATCCTGGGCTGATAACATCAAAGAATGGGCGGGGCATGGTTTTTCCACACTTGTACGCATTGCTGAGGATAGAGAGCAGTGGAGGACCCTGTCTGCTGATGCTTCCACCATAGCACCCCTACGACCCATGACGGGTTACGGGTTGAGATGACGATGATGATGATAGAGAATTACATGTACTATTATTATATACAAGGTGTGATAAAAAAGTTGTGGAATTATAGCATAAGTCCGGAATCGAGATACACACACAAATTTGCATTAGATTTTGTCAAAAACTTGGCGAGCGAGATCTGGCAAATAGGGTGGTTGTCAGACCTGTTTTTAAAAAGTTTTTGTCGTTTTCGATGCACTCCAGCAGGTCACGAGCAGCTGAAACACAGGGCCTGTTTCTGGTCAGCTGAGAGCAATTTTGGAACAAATCGTCTGTAAGAATCTACTGAACTGAAACTAATGTGTAAGTCTTCAGATAACTCACGAATAATGATTCAGTGATTTTCCAGCACAGCTGCGTGCACAAGTTCCACATTGTTTTCACTTTTGCTGGTTGCGGGTCTCCCAGACCTTTCATCACTCTCAACACTTTCAAAACCATCTTTAAAACATTTTTACTTCCTTAGTCGTTCTTCTTCTACCGTGAGGTGTAGAGGTTTGGAAGAGAGAGCGCCAGACTATCCTATCAGCTGTCTTCCTTCTGGCCTGGTTCCATTCTAGTCCTCAGTCCTTCAAAGATTAAAACATTTATACCACTCATAAACTTGTGTACGACTCATACAGTCCTCCCCATAGACTGTCTGTAACTTTAGGTATGTGTCTTTGCATGTTTTGTGAAGTTTTTGACAAAATCTGATGCAAATTTTTTTATCAATTTTTTTCCGCCATGACATGCGATGAAAACGATTCACACACGTAAGAACAAAGCACAACTGTAAACAAACCAGACGAGCAGGGCAGACTTAACTCACGCCACATGCAGGTTAGGTTCCAAGGTCAACCTTTGCCTAGCAGCTTCCGGCTGTGATGCCCAGTTCCGGACTTATGCTACAATTCCGGATACTTTTTGATCACACCTCATACATACATACATGTATTGTATTGAAAAACAGGACTAACCTTAAAACTTGAAAAGGGCACAGCCTGCTTAAATTAAAATGTATATTATTAATATGAATAAATGAGTCTGAAATATGAAAAGTGTATTTTATGAAAGCTGTTTAAATATATCTTTCTTCTTTTCGAGGAATTTTAACGACTATCAACTAGTGGCTGCTAGGCCCGGACAATTCAGTACATCATCAGCTACTTAGTTATGAAATTTTCCGGTCTCCTAGCCTTCACTCAATTTGTCGACCATTGACATTGGCCTTGCGATACCCTTTACTTTTGAGATCATAATTCACCCTATTATGTTGCAAAAGAAACCTTCAATTACACATTAACCAAAACATGCACTTTTTATTCAAATTGGTAACTTTCTTAGCTTTCTAAGCTCGTGAAATAATTAAATTGATGCGTGAATATCTGAATTGGTGATAGCACATTCAATCCACGCTGTTACAACAACTGTGTGATCATGTTAAATTGCTAAATAATATTAAAACTATTGTAAATTTTACACTTGAAGTTCAAAACATTGTTAATAAGTGATATTCTTACGTATAGTCATCCTAAAATCAGAAGTTGTGATGAAGTTTGAACATGAACCAATATAAGTGGCATCCTGATCTTGATCGACATCGAGAGTGACCCCGGTCGATGGAACAGCCTCACTCTCCATCCTTCGCTAAAATTCTTGGCTGAGCTTGAGCGTTACTGAACTTACTCAAAGTCAATTCTCTCGACCAACAAATATCAGAAGTCTTTGAAATTCCAGAAGAATAAAGAAAAATGGCTCCCGAATATTTTCATACCATGCAAGGAATTATAACACCACTTAGAATGCCAAATCTTGTGAAATTTCAACTTCTATTCGAGATATCGAAGTCTTCCACACTGATTTCTATTGCTTGCTTTATATTAAACTAAAGCTACACATTTCCCCCGTCAAGTGGTGAAAACTGTATGCAAATTAGACGTCTGTTGGTTGAGCGACATCTGTTTGAATGGAGTGTGATGCTGTACTGAAATTCTGTCCCTTCAACAGGCCAGATTCTGTTCTTCTATTTTGAGTTTTCACCAGTTTTCTTCTCCGGGCATAGTATTGGAGTTTCGTCTGGTTCTGATTTTCTTCTCCATGAATATTCATCTTGTTTGGTCTTTTTCTGTAGGTATTCAATTGCGTTTTTTTATGACGTTAGGTTTATTTTATACTCGCACCAGTTTCTTTCTTCTAAATTTTTCGCGATCACATACATTTTTCTTTGTTTACGAAAATCGTTATTTCGTGCACGCCTGTATGATGCAAGTCAGAAATGCATGCGGTCACGATAAACAGGTCACGGCTTACTTTCAAATCTGATTGGCGTAGGTCGCAGTTATTAAATTTTTTTTAGCGTATTCCATTGGTCCAAGTAGGAAGCTTAGTTAAGACGTAGTAGGTAATCAGCGGGATGTTCTTCTTGTACATAAACAGTCGTTTAGGCAGGGGCAACGTTCTCTCAGAATTTTCGTCTGCTTCAAGTGGAAGAAACGCGATCATTTGATATGTAATAATTTTATTATCGTTTTACTTAAGTAGTGGGTTCTTTGATAGAGACTCGGTCCGTAAGTAAAGTTTCTTCGGGGAAATTAACTTTAAGTTTTAAACGTAAGCGCCATCCATTACTTTCTTTGAAGAATGATGTACGGTAAATGTAAAGTGTGCCTAATTCTTTCTAGGATTATTGGATATATATTTATAGGAGCTTGTGAAGTTATGAGAGACATGGGTGCTTAGTAGTTGTAGAGTGTTGTGTAATACCACCATTTATTCCTGTATATTTACAAGTGTAATTTTATTATGCGTACGTTAATTTTATTGTGCCTAAAATGTGGGTAATGCAGTCAGAGGGTACAGATGAATGTTATAATTGAATTATACTGCTTAGAGGAGTAAATTATTCCGATAGCGAGAGGTTTAATTTAATTTGGGGTTTGAGTCGGGAAAACCTCATGTGTAATGGTAAAAAAGGAGACCAAGGAATTTCGGACAAGAGATTTCCCTAGTTTGAATGTTTTGACACGTGGTTAGCCATGTGTAACAATAAGATAAGCGTCAGACAGGTCGGGAGGTTTTGTTTACTTACCTGGAAGATTTAAGCTGAAGGGAAGGGAGGAGTAGGAGGGGCGTGAGATAGAGAGACACGTGGGTAGTAATATTTTATGTATCGTTGTGCATAACGAGAGAAGGGGAATAGAAGGAGTGAGATTGAAGTAACATGTGAACTAAAATTATTTTATGTATTGTTAAGCATAGCGGGTGAAGGGGTGATGTATTGAGTGAAGGGAGTTGTAAAGATTTATGGGAGCTATATGTTAGAGATGCGTTATGTTAGAGTTTGTGTACATTAGACACATTTCTTTTGTTGTTTAGCGGGTCATGGCACAGGAGGGGGGGGGGGGGGGGGGGTGTAATTGGTCACTACAAAGTACCCACGGCAAAAGTAAATATCTCAGGGGTCAGAGGACTCGAGATATCGCCAGAAGCAAAAGAAAATAACCTACGGTCCCTTGCAATGAAGTACAAATCTTCAGCGAGACCGAAACAGTTCTCTTGCAGTGAAGCCCCATGCTTCAGCGGGAACGGGTTTATCTATCATAAAACCCAGAGCTCATCGCTATTCATACCACTCCGACAACGGCACGTGGCCGGGAGACTGGTTTAATTGTATACCGCCAGAAATCAATTCTGGTTTACCCTAAATCCGAATGGGTTAAAGGGGCAAGTCATAGAAACTATTCAGCAGCAGAGAAATTTTCTACAGTTAATCAAGTTCATCATGCTTGATACCCAAAAATCATCGCAGGAGCAGGAGAGAGGGTTATCATTCCTGGGTCCTGAAAGTAATGAGAGAAGGGCGTAGCGGAGATGCCACATCAGCAGACGACGAGTGTTAGAGACACTGAGACCAGACAGAGAGAGAAGGAGGGAGAATATAGACAGGACCAGTAGGGTCTTTTCTTTTTTATTATCCATTAGATGGATAGACTGAGCCAGAATTGTAATCAAAGTCTACTATTGTAGCAGACCAGTGTTTATTTAGTGACGCTTATCGCCTACAAGTCGGAAGTTCTGTAGACAGTAGGGTAGGCAGTGTCAGCAGAACAGAGCAAGTAGGAATCTTATGTGTAGTAGTGAGTGGAGGCTAAAGTTGATGGCCCCCACAAAAATTAGAGTTTATTTAATCACTAATCATTTTATTTTTTTCCCCAGCAGGGTGACAGAAAGAGTGAATGTGATTTAGGGTTTTCATATGTGTCTCTCAATTTAATTGTTACTTTGTTTTCAGGTCAGTGCAACACGGCACGGTATTTATTTCTGTGCTGTATGATGAAATTTAATGTTTTTATTGTGTAAATATATATATATATATATATATATATATATATATATATATATATATATATATATATATATATATATATATATATATATATATATATATATACGAGGGAAGGTCAAAAAGTAATGCCTCCTATTTTTTATATATGTAAATACTGCATCGGTGTGCGATTTGTGAATTTAGCAGGATTCCTCAAACACTCTTCTGCACTGTATAGCATTACCAACCTGTTTCAGTAACAGGTGGCACCACAGTAACAGTTTAGAAATGGCTGCCAAAGACGTTCGGTTAAAACAACGTTATGTCATAGAATTCCTCAATGCTGAAGGCGAGACCCCAATTCGCATCCACGAACGTTTGAAGAATGTTTATTTAGATTCAACAGTGGATGTTAGCACTGTCCGACGTTGGGTACATTGTTGTGACGAAGCTGAAGTAGGTCAGTCCTCAATGGCTGACGCAAAGTGGACTGGCCGTCCGTCTACCGCAGTGACTCCACACAACATTCATCGAGTTGATGGCATCATTCATGGTGACCGTCAGGTAACACTGGATGAACTTTCTTCCATGTTGTCCATTAGTAAAGGCGGTGTCCAGAACATCATTAAAGACCTGGGTAATTCAAAAGTTTGTGCACGGTGGGTACCCAGAATGTTGACGGACAGACATAAAGAAACAAGGAAAACCATAGCCATCAACCTCCTGCACCATTACGAAACTGAAGGAGAAGAGTTTTTATCGAATATTGTGACAGGTGATGAGACTTGAGTTCATTTTTTTTAAACCAGAATCCAAGAGGCAGTCAATGGAATGGCATCACACAACATCGCCGACAAGAAAGAAGTTCAAAAGTTCACCATCTGTAGGGAAAGTTATGGCCCCCGTGTTTTGGGATGAGAAGGGTGTGATTCTTCTCGACTTCTTGGAACAGGGAAACACGGTGAATGCAGACCGTTACATTGAAACTTTGATGAAGCTTAGAGGTCGTCTTCGGCGACTTTATACCCATTAAAAGATCAGAGAACTGCACTACTGTTGCACGATAATGCCACGCCACATACCGCTAAACGCACCATTGATGCGATTGCAGAATTTGGCTGGACATTATTACCACATCCCTCTTACAGTCCCGATCTTGCACCTTCTGACTTCCATCTGTTTTGACCACTGAAAGAAGATCTTCGCGGACATCACTTTGAGGACACAGAGACCCTTAAACGCGCCGTACGCCAGTAGTTTAGGAAGAAGGACACAAATTTTTACCGTGCGGGGATACATGCCCTTGTAAGAAGATGGACAAAAACTGTAACAAATAATGGAGACTACATTGAGAAATAAATTTTTGAAGTTCAGACTTGGGGCTACATTTCAATATGAATTTTATCTGTTTTCTTGCCTATTGAATGAAATTAAAAATTACGAGGCATTACTTTTTAACCGTCCCTCGTATATACTGTACACTGGATCAGCTTCTACTCTATACTTAACTGTATGTTGTCGGTAGAGTGGTGTCTGTGGTCGTTATTTACACCTTATCTCCTTATGTTTAAAGGTAGTCGGGGGGGGGGGGGGGGTCCGAGGCTATAGCAATTCTGAAGTCACGAAGCAGCAAGGGAGAGTCAATCCAGGTTCCCGCCCTTGAGCCAATAGTCTCACTGTCATTTTCATCTAAATTCTATCTTCTCAGACTTTCTCATACTAGGGTCTTGCTTTCACTCAGGCACACTCTATAAACATAAAAACCACTTCATGACATGGAGCGAGGTATGACAGCAAAGTTCAGAGTTTGCAGCGCGCCGGGGAAAACCATGCATAACATTGCTGTTTGTTTTAGTAACAAAATACTTCAATAGCTTTTTTTTATTTGGGAATTAATACACTTCAAAAGAGAAGATAAAGAATATTGTCATATAAATCTTAATGCAATCCGCTTAATAGCAAAGGTTCAGTGACGACTTAAACTTGATGAATTTCCCTCAGTTTTCTCCACATTCATCCATTTTCAACAGCATGAAGCAGGCACTTTGTGGTACCTAGTGTTACTGGCTTTTACTGCTAGTATTTCTATATCTGAGGTGTTCTGACTGATTGGTAACTTGGTGTTTGTGTGTGTGTATGCAGGCGGGTATGCACATGTGTGTGTCGATCTTGATCGACACAGGAAGTGACTCCGGTCAATGGGACAGCCTCGCTCTCCAACTTATGCTAAAATTCTTGGCTGAGCTTGAGAGTTACTGAACTTACTCATGTGTATGTTGTGTTGTGGTGTGGTGTGGTGTGGTGTGGTGTGCTGCGCTTGATAATGTGATGGGATGGGATGTGATGAGCAGTCACATTTGACTGACAGTAAAACTTAAAAGTTTATGTTCTCAGAACTGCTAGAAGAATTACATTTTTAAAAAAGAATGTTTTGAGGTCTCCTATTATGATCACATTGTACTTGAATGTTTAGTCTCCCAGATTTGCTAGAAGAAGTTTTCAGATCTACTGTTATGATCATATTGAACTTACATGTTTATTCTTCTAGATCTGCTAATAAAAGTAAAGCTTACATGTTTCTATTTTCAGGTCTGCTAGAACAAAATGAAATCTTCCGCAATGCCGAGGCTGGTGTTCTCATTAGCACACAGTCACATCCCATCTTACGAAGAAATCTTATCTTTGATGGCCTCGCCGCGGGGGTGGAGATCACATACAACGCTTGTGCCACTTTGGAAGATAATAAAATTTTCAACAATAAATTTGGTGGTCTGTGCCTGGCAACAGGGGTGGAGCCACTCATGAATGGTGATTGTCAATGCTGTTTGACCTTGACAGATTGAACAGAATAAGATTGTCGGCCATCTGATATGAATGTTGTCTTAGCTACTTAGATGTTGAAGATTATTTCTTTTTGCCATAATATGATCAGTGAATATTGAAAGTATATTGTGCATGTCGTTGAAACAAAAGATACAGAACATGACTGATAATGAGATTTTTATGGGTGTTTCATTGGTATTGAGGAATGTTATTGTCACCACTGTTGCAAACGTGATTGTTACCGTTAATACACTTCTGTAGCTACCGTTATTGTTGAATACTGTGTGCACTGTCACTCACCACACAGCTCACGTACGAGTCATGGATGTCAATAAAGGTTGTAAACGCCTGGAACAGTTCGATACTGTTTATTACATTACAACACACAACGAAGTCACGATGACATCAACAAAGACACAATTTACAATAACTCAAATGCATCTGGTATACAGATTCTCTACAAGTCTCAAACTCCTCTAAAGACTGCACAACACGGCAGTTAGGTTAATTATGGCCTTACAAATCTCTACATGTCTCAAACTCCTCAAAGACTGCACAACACGGCAGTTAAGTTAATTATGGCCTTACAAATCTCTACATGTCTCAAACTCCTCAAAGACTGCACAACACGGCAGTTAGGTTAATTATGGCCTTACAAATCTGTACATGTCTCAAACTCCTCAAAGACTGCACAACACGGCAGTTATGTTAATTATGGCCTTACAAATCTGTACATGTCTCAAACTCCTCAAAGACTGCACAACACGGCAGTTATGTTAATTATGGCCTTACAAATCTGTACATGTCTCAAACTCCTCAAAGACTGCACAACACGGCAGTTATGTTAATTATGGCCTTACAAATCTGTACATGTCTCAAACTCCTCAAAGACTGCACAACACGGCAGTTATGTTAATTATGGCCTTACAAATCTGTACATGTCTCAAACTCCTCAAAGACTGCACAACACGGCAGTTATGTTAATTATGGCCTTACAAATCTGTACATGTCTCAAACTCCTCAAAGACTGCACAACACGGCAGTTATGTTAATTATGGCCTTACAAATCTCTACATGTCTCAAACTCCTCAAAGACTGCACAACACGGCAGTTAGGTTAATTATGGCCTTACAAATCTGTACATGTCTCAAACTCCTCAAAGACTGCACAACACGGCAGTTATGTTAATTATGGCCTTACAAATCTCTACATGTCTCAAACTCCTCAAAGACTGCACAACACGGCAGTTAGGTTAATTATGGCCTTACAAATCTCTACATGTCTCCTTGAACATACTGCGAAAGAACATCGCTAAACATCTACATAGTGCACTACGCGGCCACACACTCTCGATACACAGGGCTGACTTTCCCCAGTCAATGCCCAGGACAGAATGCTCTCCCATACACACTCAGGGCACACACGAGACACAGCTGTTTTGAACACCGCTCTCAATACATGCGGACTAGCCGTGAGTTATTCACATACCGTTCAAAACAGTACAAAATAAATACATCTCAACATTTGAGATAAACGCATTCACCACGCTTTCTGTACATACTATCTTTCAATCATTCAAGAAGATTTTTTTCCTATCACATTTCCCTTTAAACAATTCAACAGTTAAATCGCATTCAAGCGCCGCCACCCAAAATCTAACTTGTTCAACAAGCATTTTTACAGATTTACTTCCCCTGGGTTAAATAGCACTGTCAAAACTAATTACAATACCTAATCTGTTCTCAACAATGACATGAAAGGATCAAGTACACTTATAGGATAGATGAAACTTGTACTTGTTTCTCTACTAGGTTTTCATATACTGCTGGGTCCTGTTTTGTGATGGGTTTGTTTAACTCTTTACCGTCCTGTCCAGTTTACTAATCTTTACTTTAATGTCCAAAGCAAGAGGAGCAACTCCATTTTCTAACAAAGTGACTGCCTAAAAAAAATTTGTTAAGAAAAAAAAAACTGAGCTAAAATTATGCTAATTAGTTTTAAATACACAGAATTGAATCATGTACCATCTGCAGTATTCTTAATAACTTTATATATTAATATTATTTCATAAATGTGGCGAAAACATTTATTTTTCTAAATTTTGAAAGTTATGCTAATTCATTTCAACAAAAAATATAAACATTGATTTTTATTAACGAAACATGACTACTCCTGACATGATGAACAGACCAGTGCATTGCAATGAATTCTGCACACTGGGCAATTATAAACAGTCGGCAAGACGCCCAGAAGATGTGTTTGGTCTATTCTTTAACTCTTTGAGGATGTAGGGGTTTTCTCACATTTTACTCAAGGAATTTTTTGTGACTCAGGTTTTTCATATAGTGTTACCATGTCAGTTCTTTCATAATGTTTAACAAATATAATTATGTTATATATGTTTGAAAAGGAAATTGACTGAAGATTCTGAATATTTTAAGTTTATAAATTTTACAAATTTATTGAGTATAAAGTAGTTGGAGACTAGGAAGAAAAACGTTTGACTAAAAAAAACAAAACAAAAACATATCAGAATAACCCACTGAAGACAGCTAATCCATCAGTTGTGTTATCCAAGAAAATTTTTTTTTAAAACATCCATTTAATATGGTTCATGTTTATGCTTTTTATTTGGCATCAAGAAAAGGAAAGACACTGTATTGTCACACATTTTCTGCAACTCAGGTTTTTCATATAATGTTACCATGTAATTGTCAGTTCGATGTAAGTTTTTAACAAATATAGTCAAGTTATGTATATTTGAAAAGGAAATTGAATGAGGATTCTGAATATATTAAGTTTATAAATTACCATTTTTTAAAATGAGTGTAAAGTAGAGATGTGGCAGAATAATATTTTACAAAACAAAACAAACACATTTCAGACTTACCAATTGAAGACAGCTAATCCATCAGTTGTGTTATCCAAGATACAAATCATTGTAAACTACATCCATTTTGGAAATAAATCACACATCACGTTTATACTCCAACTACTTTCCATGTGTCATCCAGAAAATGAAATACACTCTACTGCCACAAATTTCCAAATACTTGAAAAAGAACACAAAATGTGATATATATGCTGCTCTCACAAAGAACACTAGTTACACAGAAAATTAGAGATATTTACAACTTAACTTTAGTATGCCATTTCAGGAAACAATGATCTCAGTGCAGATGGGGGTGGCCAGTGCATCCTGTACAATAATAGTTTGTCATTTTCCTATCATCAGGTTTACTGCAAACTTTACACCTGCTGAAATTAGCGCTTTTTTGCATTATGTGTTTTGTACTCTCCAGTCTTTCCAATAGGTTATCTGATAATTACTTGACCTTGGAGGATTTAGCTTGCGGCTGATTTCAGGCATTGAGGATGCCGCTGAAGCACATAATTCTCTGATCAGTGTTTGTGTGAACAACTTTAACCCATTTGTGGTAATGATTGTGACAGGTTTTCTTTAGCTTTTTTTGTCCATCCAAGCAGCAACTCGCATACTTTGCTCCAAATTGGCATAATACGTAGTCTGCATATGCTTTAGGTTCAAAGACCCCAGTTGCTGTGGGAATCCAACTTTGTTCGCTTGAAGTGTTCCAGTGTAATACTGCTTCCATTTAAGCATTTCACTTGCTAAAAGTTTTGTAGTACACCACCTGTCAGCATAAATGTGATAGCGAGTTCCCTGACAAGATAAAAGTGTTCCAAAAATTTTTACGGAATTTGCACCAGCAGAATCCCTTTTGACTGAAGGATCAAAGGAGGTGTCTGATCCAAAATATATAAGCAAGTTTAGCACATAACCTGTTTCACTGTCAACAAGACCAAAACTTTTAATGTAGTATTTGTGTGGCTTTTTTGCATTATATTGCTTATATTTCCACCGACCTTTCCATCCTATGATCATCTCATCAATAGCTACGTCTTGGTTCGGAGTGTATGCCGCAACAAATTTAGAGCATAACATTTGAACGAAGGACTCGATTTTGTTTTTCCCTTCTGCGAGAGGCTCACAAATATGCAACATAGTTTGCAATATAGACAAAAATCTGTCTCTCTCCATCATTTTGGGAATAAAATGGAGTGTGAAGCATAGGCTCTTGTGAGGAGAAATAATCTTTTATACTTGGCCTTTTGTCGATACCCATTGCTTGAAGCAGAGCAAAAAATTTTAGCAGCTCATAATCACTTAGGGTTCCACCTAGTACATCTTGATCGTTTCAATGAAGGTGTATGCTTCTGCACTTCAATTTTTGCAAAGCAGTTTATGCTTTTTAAAATTTCCTCCCTTACAGCTGACGATACTAGGCTTTCAAAACACTGGATTGGGGTAGATGATTCATTTAAATTTGCTGACACACCCACTGCTCTTCCATCTTAGGGTTTGAATCTAAAGATATTCCTTGTTAGTGCACCCACATTTGCCTCCTGCATATTCTATATTTTCAACACACTCCTGATTTCACCTTTCCCCTTCTTGTAAAACTAAATTAGGTCTTACTGGGTCTAATGTTAAAGAATCAATGTTAGGTGATATCACCATGCCCACTCTTCCTGAGATAACACCCTTATTCTCTGAATCCACATCGCTGGAAGATGAACTAGACCTAAAATTAACACTGAAGTCGCTACTGCTGTACCCGTCTTCATCTTCGCTGAAATCTTCTGTAAAACTAAGAGCTTACTGAGGACTAAGATGAGTAGGTCGCTTGCGAGAAGATTAACTAGACGCCATTGAAAATAGATAACACAAATTTTGTAAAACTTACACGAGGTAACTGATGTAAACATGTTCAAAGAACTCGAAAGAGTAACGCTAAAGCTTTCCCGCATTAGAATAATAATAAAATATGGCTGTACTTCCACTTATCAGTCATCTAAAACTTCTAACTGGGATGAAATGAAACAAAAACTTTAGTTCAAAGAGCACGACTCTGAAAACTGGCCTCCCGTCTTCTGAGCCTACATTTATCGGCCCCAAATAGTGGTCGCTTGTCCATTTTTTTTCACATATTCATTTGCATAAGTTGTTGTTTACTGCTGCTTTTTTCTTGGGCCCATTTTATAAAATTCTTCACTCATAAACAAACTGAAGTAATCATAAGAACCAGCATTTAGATCTAGAGTGTCCAGGGTTTCCTACAAAGTCACAAATTTCAACTAAAGTGTACTTTGTTGACAAGTTTATTTTGTTTGATCTTTCATCAGTATCATTACTATTTTCATTAGTATATAACAATACATTTCACTAGATTCAGTTTCATCAGTGCCACTGTCACGAGTCTAAATTGGGTTCGTATTCAGTATTAACATCTGATTCAGTGACGCTCTCATTGTTTTGATAAAAAAGAACGTTATCTCTCGGCTTCCAAAGCAAAGATTCCACCGCTCGCAAATCCATGGCTTAAAAAAAAAAAACAAATGGAAATATCGATCAGTTTAAAAAACTTAGAAAACGGAAGCTTTGCTTGTTACCAGAAATCTGTGTATAATTCAGGTTTCATTAATAGCGAGATCTCATTGCACTATGTCAACGATTGACAACAACGATTTCACAGGTGGTATTGGCTGTTATGGACAGGACCTTAGACTTTGCACGTTGGATATTTTGTGTGTTTTAAATGGCAGAGTGTTAATCTGGACGATTTTATGTGTTTTAAATGGCAAAGTGTTAATCTGGGCGATTTAATGCGTTTTAAACAGCAAAGGGTTAATTTGGATGATTTTAAATGACAATGGGTTTATCTCATCCTTCTTTTTGAAAATGTTTTTATTATTTTACTAGCAAGTACTGTCAAGAAAAAATACAAAGAATTACGGTGTACAATTTCTGTATCTTTTTCTGAGAATAGCACCATTTTTCCTTTACTAATTTACTTCTTTTCCATTTCCTTTTACCAAGAAAATAAGCTCTTCAACACCAAACACTTGGAAACTACGTTTAACAAAAACAGAAAATGAATGACTGAATTAAAAAAAAAAAAAACACTGCCGGGAAATGGATGCAGAACATTTACTTGAAAGGCAAACACTCTAATCACTAAACCAACAACATGCATTTGTATGTGGTTGTTTTTTAATCTGAGCTGATTTAATGGTTGCCTCCCTTGAGTCAGCATTGTTTTCATTACTTGTGGACATACCGATACAATTTTTATCAGAGAAGGTTCAATTTTAAAAATAAATTGGTCTTGATTGTTGACACATACACTGTCAGCTCAGGTACAGTGAGTAGTAAACTCTCTGTCAATTAGAGGTAGTGATCCAAGAGTGTCTCTGTTTTATTGCTGTACACAGTTTAATACATACAATCTCATACATCCAGTATAATGATCATATACTTGTGCATTTATTTCCTGCATGTGTCTCCTTTTGTCTTGATCTCCCTTGATTGCCATATATTTCCTTGTGCTGTGTAAGCCTTGCCTGCTTTTTTGCATGTTGATTTTGATATCAGTTTTTTGCTCCTCTCCTCCAGTTTTTTCTGCATTCCTGCAAAGTTATCTCGCCATGTCTGATTGAAAAAAATGTCAGTGTAAACCCCAGTGAAAATATCACCAAATGGACTGGTAAATCTTGCAAGTTGCTTGCTGCAAGTGATTAGAGAAAAGAATGTTGGTGAAGCGCGTTGTAGTCTGTGGGTCACCAAACTTAGCACAAAAGGAACTTGTTTTGTGATGTAAATTAATGGGACAGGATGTGAGGAAACACCTGTATAAGATACATGGCTTGTCCACATCTTGTACGATTGTCCAGTTACTGTCCCATTCATTTATTTTATAAAATGCACTGTTTTATGTACCCCCAGAAATATAACTTTGGTGATAAAGGAGACTTGTTATATTTTGATTAGTAACAGAAGTTCTGTCTGTGCTTTCAGACAATGTTATATTTTGATTAGTAACAGAAGTTCTGTCTGTGCTTTCAGACAATGTTATATTTGGCAACAGCAACATGGTGGACAAGGCAGTCAGCTCTGGTCAGTGTTTGTACAACATCTCCAGCTATACCAGCTTCTGCATGCACAAAGTCTTCAGGTAAGCTTGGTCTATTTGTTGAGCAGTGTTTTCTTAATTGTTGCCTGTGCAAAGATATTAATGTTTATGCTACACATCCATGATGCAGCTCTTGAAACATATTTCCTAATAATGTTGGAACTGGTGCTTATGTTGGTTCTACCTCACGGTAGAAGGGGAACGACTAAGTAAGCTTATGTTGGTTCTACCTCACGGTAGAAGGGGAACGACTAAGTAAGCTTATGTTGGTTCTACCTCACGGTAGAAAGGGAATGACTAAGTAAGCTTATGTTGGTTCTAGTATAGGCTCAAATAATGATATAAATCCTTAAAGTTGATTGAGGAAAAAGACAACCGTTAAATAATGAACTCATAAGAGCACGAGTTTTAACTACTTTAATAGGTACCACAAAGTGATTTTTGTTTTTACAGTGCCTTTGTTTATAGATCTTAATGGATCTCTTTAAGCCATGAAATTTCCTTTTTAAATTTAAAAAATCGGACATCAACCAACCGAGTTACAGCATTTCAGAATTGTGGGGAATTACAAAATTTTTCAAACATCTTCGCACCGAACAAATTGTCCGACTTTGTACAATCATAACTACAGTCAACAAACACTTCTCTTCTTTGATCCTTAGCCGCCGACCGTCAAAGCAGTCAGTGGCCATCACGCCTGGTGGCATCTTGTAGGGCAACAACAAATTGATTCCACTTTGCTAGGTCTGTGGCCATCCTTCGTACAGTGCTCCAACTCTGGTTCATTCTTTGCATCTCAGCCTCCACAGTTCTCCGCCAAGTTGTTTTTGGTCAGCCTCTCGTTTTCCTTCAGAGGTCCATAGCATAGCTGTTCTTGTGATGGCATCAGGGTCTCTTCTGAGGACATGGCCAACCCAGCTCCAGCATCTGCCAGTTATGATGGTGTGCATGTTCTCTTGCTTGCTCCGAGTAAGCAGATCTTGGTTGGTGATGGTATTTGGCCAAAAGATTCGGTGAATTTTTCTTAGGCATGTTGTGTAAAAAGAGGACAATTTTGACATTTCCTTCTCTGTAACTCTCCAGCATTCCGCACCATAGAGAAGCACAGAAAGCACACAGCTCTGATATAATCTTAGTTTTGTGCTGTATTGAGAGGACTTCCAGATGTTGTTTAGACTTAAAAAAAGGCTGTTCTTGCTTTATTCATTCTGTTGTTGATGTCTTTGCCATCCCCGCCGTCTGGTGTTACTATGCATCCTAGGTGTGTGAAGGTGTCTGTCTGTACCAGTTGCTGATTCCTTACTGATATGGGCTCAGGGTTTCTCACATTGAGCGTCATGACCTCTGACTTCTTTAAATTGATGTTCAAGCCCACCTGCTGGCTATACTTATTAAGTCTATCCGTTTTTTCCTGGATGGGTTGATGTGAATGTGCTAGTATTGCAATGTCATCTGCATATTCCAGATCTTCCAATGTAGAAAATGTAGTCCATCTTATTCCTCTTGGACTGCCTTCTGTTGTCTGGCGCATTACCCAGTCTATGACTTAAATATAGAGTGGTTGATAAGGGGCATCCCTGTCATACTCCTGTCTTCTCCTCAAAGGTTGCTCTGCCCAACACTACACATAAAGTTGGCATAGAGGCTTTTTATGATTGACACTATGCAGCTTGGAATTCCATAAGCCCTCAGTATTTTCCATAGACTGTCCCTATGTATGCTGTCAAAAACCTTTTCAAAATCAACGAAATTAATGTACAGCTATCTTTGCCATTCTGAGCACTGCTCTATAATGTTCCTGAGAGTAAATATATGATCTACACATCTTCTTTTCTTTCTAAATCCTGCTTGTTCTTTCCTCAGTTTGTGGTCTACTGCTTTTGAAATTCTCTAAATAATTATCCTGCCTAGTATTTTGCTGGGAACTGAGAGAAAAGTGATTCCTCTCTAAATTATTGCAGTCTGCAAGATTTCCCTTCTTGGGTAATTTGACAATTATTCCTATGTTCCACTCTGTTGGTGTTGTCCCTGTTTTCCACACTTGTGCAAATAGTGGTTCTAATAGTTCTGCTGCTAGCCTCTGGGTCTGTCTTAAATAGCTCCAACAAACACTTACCAAGTCAATAATGTTTTTTGTACAAAGTCATACAAGTCCTTATTGCAGAAAAGAAACATGGGAAGTACAACAAATCAATTAAATGAATTATGGTCCATCAAAATTGACAAAAAATACAATTTCAAGTCTCATTGTTGTGCTCGCAAAGTGCAAATATACATTTTCATGCACTCATAAATCAAAAACTACACATAGGAAAGCTGTAAGATTTATTGAGCTTAAAGAGAGCATTATATCCTTGATGCTTAATTTTTTTGAGCCACATGAAATACTGAATACTATAAAACTGCATTATTTGTAAATGGATCAAAGGCTAAATTTGCAGTTTGGAAGAAAAGTCTCACGAAATTCCAAATGTTGTCATAAAATCATGAATATTGCAGCTATAGAGCTGAAAACTTCCATATTTATGTAATTTGAGTTGTACAATTCAAATTGATAGTTATTTTCTTGATTGAAACAACCTTTACTGCTTAAAATTTGATTTTTAGAAACAAAGAAACATTACATATTAGTCCGTGTCCAACTCACTGTCACTTGAGGTCAGCTACATCATTTCATGACTTCTTCTGAGGTGGTGGTGAAGTTGAATCTTCATCAATATCTTGTAAAAGGGTTGAATACAGTATCCTGACTGAACCAGAGAGGCAAAGATGCTTTTTCTCCAAGACAATTTTTCTATACCTTATCTGCATCTTGAGATCGTTGGCATTGCCTTTCTTGAACAGAGCACCCACATCCGCCTTTGTTTTACAAGCTTCCCCCCTGGGCTATGATGGCATCAAGGATAGCTGTCTAAATCTCAATAAATTTTATATCCTTTGCCTTCTTTTGTCGATCATTTTCTTTTAATTTCTCCTTTATCCTCTCCCTACCTAACCTCTCTGACTCCTTGTGTTTATTTCTTAATAATGGTGCATTCTTCGTGGCTGCTGTCATGATTTTTGTTCTCTCCTCACCCTTTTGTTTCCCCAACCACTTGGCTGTCTTGTTGTGTTTCCACATGCTAAGGTTAATTTAGCGAGTGAGGCAATTTTTTTTTAAGTTAACGTTCACAAATATGTAGCAAGCTAAATTCTAAACATGACATTTGACATCCATAACTTTATCGAAAGGAGGTCAGCGACTTTACAAGCTGTTAGACCTTAATTCTGATACCGAATGTTTAGAAAATGGTGATTGTCTGATAAAACAACCAAATAGGTACATTAATAACAACACCCCCAATTGCTTAAAAAATGAAAAACTTTTTGTCTAAATGTGTGAATCGAGCAGTACCATTTGGCTGTTCTTTTACTAATACATCCACCCTCCATCACTTGCCATTGCTAAATTGCAAATAAACAAAATAGGTCTGAAATGAATAAAAATAAAACAAAGTTCAAAACTTACTCAGAACACATATTGCATCAACTTCCATTGGTGAAACTTTCAGTTCAGCGCCTGAGTCATTTTGTGCTGTGTTTTGTACAGCCGACCCATCGTGTCAGGGATTGTCAGATGGAACATCCGGCATTGTGTTTCCACGCCGAAATATGTTGGAGGTGCTCTCTTTTTAACGTTCGTTCGCTCTTTCTTCAAATAACTCTGATGTTTAAAACTTTGATACGATTTTAGCAGACTGGTTGCTCGTTTGTTTGATGTAATACAAGTGTAGGTAGGCCTCCCAGATGTGTATTAAAATCCAAACTTTCTCATTCACTTCGAATTTACTATATCTTCCTATAAGAAATCTGTGCCTTGTGTTACAAGTGCGTAAACCTCAGTTTCCGCTCTTGTCAATGGTGAAAACCGTATGAATTTAGCATGTTTGAGGACCTAGCGCCACCGCTTTGAATGAGGTGGGGTCCTTTCAGGGACTTTCGCTCTCTTGAGCACCAGCCAGCCAGCGCACTGCAAGAGCGGTTTTAATGGTGTTTTATTTTGTTGTCTCACTCAATTTCAATGACACGCAGAAAGTTATAATTGACATATTATGAAAAAAAGAAAGATCACGGAACCAAAAGATATAATTTTTATTTAGAAAAGGCAAATTAATTACTAGGCAGAGCGAGGTTGAAAAGGGCCCAAACTGGGCTTCGCTTGCGCGTCACAGAATTTTTCAACCGCGGCGAAGCAGTAGTTTGTGGTACCTAATTTTAGTCAGTTGTCCAGCTGTTGAAGTAGTGTAATAACACAGTCTCATCACATTCTGACTGACTATTTTCAGCACATCTTGAATCTTCTAACATTTCATTTATTTCTTCCTTTTATATCCATCACTCAGTTGTAGATGCTATTGTTAGTAACAAAAGAAATCCTCACTAACTTACAAGCCACACTGAAACAACACAAATAAGACCACATCAACTGTTTTGCATAAATTGGGCATTTTGCTGACATAGACATGAGCCTTAAGCTCCCCAAGGAGTATAAGCCTTCAAGAAAACTTATGCCAGGTCTGCCTGTCCCGTGCCATCAGCTCACTGTCTTTCCATGTCTTCTTCATGTCTGTCTCCAGTTCTCCTCTTCTTCATGTCTGTCTCCAGTTCTCTTCTTCATGTCTGTCTCCAGTTTTCCTCTTCCTCATGTCTGTCTCCAGTTCTCTTCTCCATGTCTGTCTCCAGTTCTCTTCTCTGTGTCTGTCACAGTTCTCTTCTTCATGTCTGTCTCCAGTTCTCTTCTTCATTTCTGTCTCCAGTTCTCTTCTTCATGTCTGTCTCCAGTTCTCTTCTTCATTTCCTTCTCCAGTTCTCTTCTTCATTTCTGTCTCCAGTTCTCTTCTTCATTTCTGTCTCCAGTTCTCTTCTTCATTTCTGTCTCCAGTTCTCTTCATCATTTCTGTCTCCAGTTCTCTTCTTCATATCTGTCTCCAGTTCTCTTCTTTATTTCTGTCTCCAGTTCTCTTCTTCATGTCTGTCTCCAGTTCTCTTCTTCATTTCTGTCTCCAGTTCTCTTCTTCATTTCTGTCTCCAGTTCTCTTCTTCATTTCTGTCTCCAGTTCTCTTCTTCATTTCTGTCTCCAGTTCTCTTCTTCATGTCTGTCTCCAGTTCTCTTCTTCATGTCTGTCTACAGCTCTCTTCTTCATGTGTTCTTTGGTCTCAGTCTACATCTCTTGCCCTGGGTATCCCAGAACAAGGACTGCCTTGTAATGCTATCAACAGGTTTCCTCAATGTGTGTCTTATTTGTCTCCAACGTCCTCTTCTCAGCTTTTGTTTCACTGGCACTTGTCTGGATCTTGTCATCAGTTCCAGTATACCAGTATTAATTTGTGAGCCTGACATGTATAAGGGAACTGATTGGTGTTCAGGTTTTGTGTGGTATAGGAGCATGGTGTAACAGCATGGTTTAATGGTCAGTGTACTGTGTGGTGTACCAGCGTGGTGTAACAGCATCAGAGTGGTGTAACAGCATTCTGTTACTATGTAGTGCAACAATGCAGTGTAAGAGTGTTTGCAAAATGGATACGTCAAACCAGCTGGCATCGCTGCACCATGGGTTGGCTGCCAAGAATCTCCGTCTCTTGCCCTTGATCCCTTTTTTTTTTTTTTTTTAAATTTTGCCTCGTTTTGGCGAGGCGCGTCCCGTTCAACCTAGTTGGTTATATTAGGGCGCATGTCCAAATATAAAAGACCTTTAGATGTGGAGTGATGGTTAAAGCCAGGGGTAGATAACCAGTTTGGAAATTGGAACCAGTGACATTGTCCCTTGTAGTTCTCTATGCTGTCAGGGGAGACAAACTAGGAATAGAACTACTGCTGCCTCAGTCATGTCATAAGAGCTGACTGATATGAATTTGTGTATGGGGCTGGTAGCTTTATTATGTCAAATAAATTGCTACAGAATACGTAGCTGCAGACACCAGTGCTTTGATGTTGGCTTTCTCAAGGAGGCCACCTGCAGGGGTGGGCTCTGATGACAGCTATGGAGTCTTGACTCAAGTCAGCCCACCCTCTTAGAGTGTCAACAACAACAAAAATTAGTGAACAAATTGTCAGGTGGGGTACTGTCTGATGATCAGATTTCCTCATGTTGTAGTACTTTGTCTTGACAACTTAGGTGCAGTTTTTTATGAGGTGGGGGTGACCATTTCACTTCCTCACTGCCTTTACCTTCTCTAACTCAAGCAGTCAGGTACCCATTATACCCATGGTAAACTGGAGTGTGATGCCACCAGGTTTTTATCCTGGAATGCAGTAACTATGCCACAATAGGGAAGTGCTCTTATCTGTTATGCAAAATGAACCTTGATGAAGACAATTAGAAATCACTAACAATTTTATTTGCAGACTTTCTATGCTGGATTTTTCAAGCAGTTAAAATGATTCATGTTTCAGTTTGTTTTAGACATTGCTTTTATTTGGAAGCTTCTGTGTGACTTTACTGTTAGGCCAGGTCATTAGTTCAGTTACTGTAAAACCCTGGTTTTACCGTCATCATTCCATTTTGTTACTTTAAAGTTAGTTGCTTATCCTTTACAGGACGTGGCAATCAACCCCAGCTTTTATTGGCTGTTTGTGATTTTTCTAGGCAATTTTTTCTTCATTCAGTAGTTTGCCATTGCTTTCTGAACGGTACGGCGCTTATACCATTGATAAAAATCCACACAAAGCGGTCTGCTACCAAACCGCCTGCAGCAGGTTTCGAACCTGGTATATCTGGATTATGAAACTGCGTTCATATCCATTAGGCCACAGACGCCGACTTTGTTACTTTAGGAGCATGATATGAGGAGGACTGCCATAAGACGGGAGTAAAACTGTAGAATGAAAAAATGAAAAAAAAAAAAAAACACAAATAGTGATACATCTTACTGGGAGAAAGGACAAGAAAAAACCTATGTTGCAGCCACAAGGCTTTCACCAGGGACAGACGAATGAAAAACAGAAGGCTGCAACTTTTGCTCATTACCAGTTTCTGTTTCGAGTCTTTATTTAACTATTCCCATGAGATCATGCTTCCTCATCCACCTGTACTCTCCGGGCACTCCCAGACCTTCTCTAGCCTCCTCCCCTCTTCCCACTGAGGCTGCTGCAGCCAAGAGCATGTCTGACCACACTGTCTGGCCATGCCTGCTGCAGGTGTGTGTTATCCATGTCAACTCAGTTTCTTTAGTCTCCAGCCATTTTGAAGCCATGTTTGACACTGATAGAAAAAAGAGTTGATAGATATAACATGCTTAATGTTGTCGAAAATGTGTTGCTTTATAAACAGTTCTCAAGGTCCTGAGTAGGAGCAATAGTGTGTAGTCTAGTAATAATTTGAATCATGTTAATTTCGATGTGTTTTTTTTTTTTGGTTTTTTTTTTTATGGAAGGTGTCAGACATGTATCACGACTGAGATTAACACAATTTGTGTCAACTGTATCAACACCTGCCACTCGGGTCATGATGTGGAGTTCATTCGGCATGACCGATTTTTCTGTGACTGTGGTGCCGGGACCCTCAGTAAGCACTGCCAGCTTCAAGGTGAGCCAACCCAAGACACAGACACACTTTATGACTCTGCTGCTCCGATGGAGTCTCATACCCTCAGAGTGAACTGACTCCATCAAAACAGAAACTGATGATGGTGATTAGCAGTGATTGCTATATTAGAAATAAGTGGTATAACGCTATGAAATATTAGAAATAGATGCTATTGTATCTATGATTACTATATTAGAAATGAGTGCTGTATTAAACATGGATGCTATTTTCAAAATGACATGCTGTTAACTACTAATATTCTCGCATGTTCTTATTAATAATGTTGTATTAGCCATTATGGCTATGTTAGAAATAAATTATATATTAGCTTTGTCTGCTGTGTTATCAATGGGTCTGTATTATCTATGACTGCTATATTAGAAATGAGTGCTACATTAGCCATCTGCTATATTAAAAACAGATAGCCAAAGTAAAAATGAAACTCGTGATATGCAACAATGCAAAATTATAGACAACAATTTAATGTAGGACATCTAAGAAATCAAGAGACAAATTTGCAGTCACAGTATCCAACAAATTCCAAGTGCTCCAACAGCTGGAAGATGTAGAGAATACAGAAGACTATTGGCAGCAGATCAAAACTGTATGGAATGAGACGTGAAGAAATACTGGGGAACGGGACGACAACAAAAGGCATGGATAACAACAGAAACCATCAATAAGATAAAAGACAGGAAAAACAAGAAAGCAGATTTAAACACAAGCAAAACCAGAAGTTCCAAAGCCAAGGCTCAAGAAGTGTACACAGAAGCAAACGAAGAAGTAAAAAGAAGTATCAAAAGAGACAAGAGGAAGTATAGTGAGGAGTTGGCAAGAGAGGCAGAAGATGCTGCAGCCAAAGGAAATATGAGAGAACTGTATAACAGCACAAAGAAGCTAACAGGGAAATACAAGCAAACAAGTTGCCTCATAAAAAACAGGAATGGGAAAACTGCTCAGCAATATACAAGAGCAAATGAAGAGGTGGACAGAATATTTTGAGGACCTTCTCAATAGACCAGCTTCACAAAACCCCCCGGACATCCAGCCAGCAGAAGAGGAGCTACAAATTAACGGTGAAAGACCAACGAAGGAAGAAATAAAGAAAGCCATAAAGCTTCTAAGAGATGGAAAAGCGTCTGGACCTGATGGCATTCCAGCAGAGGCCATCAAAGCAGATATCGACACGGCTACAGAGATATTATATAAATTACTTGGTAAAGTCTGGGATAAGGAAGAGATGCCAGCAGAATTGAAGGAAGGATACTGTTGCGCTAAAAACTTGTCGCAACTTATTCTGACTATATTCATTTTTTAATGCATGGGAAGTAACTCATGGAATTGTGGTCACTTCTTATTTCTACTAGTTGTCTAATCGTGTGACAATAGTCTGATAGTATAGTTGCCGATAGTTGTGTGAACGATTTTGAGTCACGTCCATATATAAAGCGCTCAGGTCGTCAGTTTTTAGAAAACAGTTGGCAATCGCAATGTTTCAAGATTCATTTCCTTTTAAAGTTCGAGTCTTTAGTCGAACATCGTAGAACATTCTTCGTTTCGTAATTTGGCTGAGTTGTATTCGATTCGCGTGTTCTGCGCATGTCTCTGTTTGTGGCATTGTTAAAATGATTTCCGCCCAGGTCAGTCTGAGCAGAAATGTTGGTAAGGCGAGACATAGCGATGTGCTAGTGTCTTCGCTTAGTTTATTCAGGAAGGAGTCCTCATCATTGTTGTTCCTTTTTTGAGATGATATATCTCTATGTTATTCCTGATGCCTGGAGGCATATGTGATTTATGTAATTTAATTCCTGATGAACAGGTAACTGAATCCTTTTTGCTGAGTAACTTTATCGCCATCTTGTGATGTTGACTTTTGCTTAGCCTGCCTTATTATAAAGTCTATGTGATGACAAGTTTGCTCAGCTCACGATCCACTTATATTGTCATGCATCGATTGATGCCTGTCCTACGGACTATTTGCTTCCTGAACTTTATTGATGGATCTAGGTTTGATACCTTTGCTGTTTGAGGAACATAGAGGACAATAATGTGACGCTCGAAAGACATGCCTGTCTTGTTGAGGTCAAATATAGGGGACTAGATTTAATCTCCTAGTTGATATCTACTAGCTCTTATGGAAAGGGAAAGTTTACTACCTGACTACATGTACAGCTGATCACGATATCCTAAAAGGCATATGATGTACATTATTATGATGCTGTCTGCTGTGCCTGTTGAATCGACTACTTCGATGATACAATGACTGTTGTACTATACCTGTGATGTTTTCTGCATAACGATGTCCATGCATCTTGTCACTGTGGCGTACACAATATATATATTACTATAAAACATCACTGCTGTTAAAAAGCTTTATTGACTTTCTACGTTGTATGATCTGATGTGACGTCCATGTATGATACTGTAGCTATCTGACTCTACCCTTACGTCACACACTTAAACCAGACTAAAGACACCATGTTACTACGCCTCATCATCCACGGGACATTTATACACAACACACATTTTGCTACTCAACATTTGGTGGCCATAAGCTGGTTTGGTCTGGTACCAGTAGACCCGGGGTCCCTTACCCGCTTCATTCAGCATTCTACATCTACATACAGAATTATGAAAGTACTCGGCGTTGCCCGGAAAAGGTCAAAATTGTAACTTTTTGGCCAGAAGCAAGAAATGTGACAGTACCCGGCGTTGAGTCATACATTGCCAGTTGAAACGTGTTGCTGTCGTTTGTGAAGGTCAAGTGCCAGTTGATACAAGTTATTTTCTTGAGAAGGCCAAGTACCGGTTTCAAGCAATTTACGGTTGAATAAGAAGGTCAAGTGCCGTTATTTACACTACCTGTACACTGCCTGTACTGTTTAGAAGCTCAAGTACCATCGTCATGGCAGTTGGAGCAGTCCAGATGTACCATCATCGTTGTATCTTCATTCCTTAGGACGCTGATTGTCATCTGTTTTTTCTGCTGTGGCTGACGTTTGGATACCCATAAGTTAAGTGGCCTGTTTGTTTGTGAACTGTGCCCTTATACTTCTACTGAGTCTTCTGTATTTCTCATTCTTTTGTTTACATGTTATATGTTTATATGTTATTTGTATATTTATATTTATATGTTTATGTTTCTGCGGGTTTTCGGTTGGGCGGTGTCTCCCTTAGATCATACCACGTCATAGAGGTCATCTATCGTGAGCGTTTTCTGTAGGGTGTGCAAATTTCCGATACTGCAATTTGCAAAGCGACTTCTGTTGCTATTTTTTGTTAGTTGTGATGACATGTGTTAGTATTGTTTTCGTTATTTTTCTGCATTCTTTAGTTCTGTTTCGATTTGTTTGTATTTGCTAGCCTACTCTTTTCTATAGTTTAGTTTCATATACCATTTTTGTTTATACATTGTGGTGTCTTGTATTTGTATTATCTTCTCGTAGATATCATCACATTTTTTGTGATATTTCTTTAATTTTCGCTTTATTTTTTGTTGATTTCTACGAATGTTTTCGTATTGTTGCTAAATCTTTGTTATTGTTTACATTGTATTGTTTACATTGTATTGTTTACATTGTATTGTTTACAGTGTAATGTTTACATTGTTACTGTTTACATTGTGATTGTGTTTACATAGTCATTGGTTACACTTATAGTAGTTAATTCACATTTAATAGTGGGTTATGCTTATGCATTACTACTACACTGATGATTAATAAATGATGAATAGTATTGTGCACTATTGAATGGGAAGTGCACCTATGATCAAGAGTTGATTGATGATATTTCAAAAAGGTCTATACACAAGTTCTTTGATATAAGACTTGTTTCCCACAGAGATTGGGATGATAATATAGTGTTGTGAGTAAACAAGTGCTTCATTTAAGACTTGTTATAATTAAATTTGAAATAAGATAATTAATTATTTCAGGTTGTGGACTCATATTATTACTCATCATAGCTACATTTGAGCACTTTATTGAGCAGGGTAAATTGCTTGGGAAGACTGGTGATAAGTTAGAAGAATTTGCAACTGCTCAATATGATAAAGCAATGGAAGCTGAACAAAAGAAACTGCAGATGCAGGTGGATGAAAAAAGATTCCAAATGGAAATGGAAAAACAAAAAAGAGAGGCAGAAGCAAAAGCTGAAGAGAAGAGACTACAGATTGAGTCTGAAAATAAAAGATTTGAAATAGAGGCTGAAAATAAAAGATTAGAAAAACAAGCTGAAGCTGAAGAAAGGAAGTTACAAAGAGAGTCTGATGAGAAAAGCAAAAATGGAGCATGAAGAAAAACTCTTAGCTTTGGAAGTTGAGAAATTAAAGGTGATGAACATGGGTAATGCTAATGATGCAAATAAGGTCTCAGATAAGACTAATGCAAGCACATTCAAGCTTAATCTACCACCATTCAATGCTTCCATCGATGATATAACATTCTATCTGGACAGATTTGAAACTTCATGTAAAGTACATAACATAGATAAATCATTGCAGGTTTATCATTTGTCCAAAATACTTAGAGGTGATGCTTTGAGTATGTTAAGCATGGTAGATGAGCCTGACAAGAACAACTATGAGGTTGTCAGGGCTATATTGTTAAAAAAATACCAACTTGACGAAGACGGCTATCGTCTTCAATTTAAAAATATGTTACCAGAAACTGGTGTGCAATTCTCTGAATTCATTTCAAAGACACGTCTTACTTTTTTACGTTGGGTGGAGCTGTCTAAGACAGAAAAAACTTATGAAGGACTTATGGACTTAATACTTAGAGACAAAGTCATGTCTTCTGTCAATGAGTCTTTCCTTGCTTTCCTTCATGAACGTAAACCTAAAACAATAAAAGAAATGGAAGATTTCTGTAGCCAGTATATAACTGCGCATCCTCATGTAACCATTGGTAACTCTAAAGTAAAAGGTCTGCCAGTTGCTTCGGCAGCACCTTATGGTCAAAACTTTAGTAATAGATTCCAACAAAATTTTGATAGGAAAAGTAACCGTAGTTACGGTCAAAATTATGGAAATCAATTTCAGGGTGATTCTTCTTCGAAGAATTGGAGACGAGCTGACAGTCCTCGTTACTTCCAACCTAATAATTTTAGGCATTTCAGAAGAGGATATGGTAACAGAGGCTTTTCCTCCCGTAGACCTCAAAACCAAACAAATAGATGTTCACATCAATGTGGACATGATAATAATCATGGAAACTGTAGTTCGAAACATGATAACAGTTATAATAGAAACAATAATAACTACAGAGATAATAACAACAGTGATAACTTCAGAGGTAATAGTAGTCGCGGTAGATCTCAATACAAAAAAAAGAGATATCAGCAAGCTAACTCGGTTCAACAAGAATCTCAGGGAGCCTGTAATCAGGTTTCTGATAATAAAAACTCTGACGCTGTCACTTGTTCTTCTTTTGACTTTGAGAGAGCAAACAAGTGCCCCCAATGCAGTACTTTGTTCGTACCGACTACAGTATCGACTTTGAGTTGTGGTCACCCTCTCCCCGCTCTTCCTGCTTCGGTTGCACATGACGGGAGAGGTTCGCTAATCCTACATAAGGGTCTTGTTAATAATACTCCGGTCTCACTACTTTTCGATTCCGGATGCACCACTATTGGTGTTAGACAATCGCTTGTAGATCCATCCTGTGCGACAGGAAGGGTTATCAAATGTGTCACATTTGGCGGCACTCTAGAGAAATATCCTACTGCTGTAATCCACATTGCCACTCCTTTCTTTACAGGAGATGTGCATGCCTGTCTCTTACCTAATCCAATTGCGGACCTTATTATTGGTCGTATCCACGGAGTTAGGGAATGTACCCCACAGCAGATTGCTGCTTGGGAAGATGATAATATGCAAGCTACCAATGCAGTGGTTACAAGAGCACAAGCTCTACAAACACCGCAAACTTCGTTGAATAATGATAATGAAGTTCATAGCCAAGATAGTACCTTGGTTATTTCTCATGACTCGTTCATAAAATTACAAGAAGAAGATCATACGCTAAAGAAATTCTTCATTCTTGCAAAGAAAGGTGATCCAAATAAGGATACACAAAGAAAATCTTGGATAGAAATGAAAAACGGCGTACTTGTACGTATGGTACAAGACTCGGCTACGTCAGCACATTCGCAAATTCTTGTTCCCAAGAGTATGAGAGTGCAAATATTGCAACATGCTCATGACTCGCAATGTGCTGGACACATGGGATTTTCCCGTACAAAGTCGAGAGTCCTTGCGGCTTTCTTTTGGCCCTTTGTTAACAAGGACATTCGTATATACTGCCGATCATGTCAGGTATGTCAGGAGGTCAAATCTAGAGGACCACGACATGCTGCGCCTATCCAGGCTGCTGACATCCCTATTCGGCCATTTCAGAAAATGGCCATAGATATTATTGGCCCTTTTAAGATAAAGTCGGCCAGAGGACATCAGTTTATCCTTACATGTGTCGATATGTGCACACGTTGGCCAGAGGCTATCCCTCTAAAGAGCATATCTACTACAGATATCGCAGATGCTCTTTGGCTGATATTTTCTCGCTTGGGGTTCCCCAGAGAAATACTGTCAGACCATGGCACTCAACTCATATCTGATACTATGTCTCAAGTAATGTCTACCTTACACATTAAAAGATCTCTCAGTAGCATCTATCATCCTATGTCTAATGGGTTAGTTGAGCGTCTGAATAGAACGCTCAAGACTTTGCTTGGTAAGATAACTGAAGATCATCCTCAAGATTGGGACAGGGTTTTACCCGCGGCTCTCTTTGCCTATAGAGAGGTCCCAAATGAGCACACAGGATTTTCTCCCTTTGAACTTGTCTTCGGCGCGCGTCCGCGCGGCCCTATGTCTTTATTACACGATCTCATCACTGCCGATGATATTAGTGATGACACTCAATCTTCATTTGAGTATGTCATTGCTCTTAGGCAAAAGATCATTGAGGCATGCAAACTAGCTACTGCTTCGTCAGAAATTGCTAAAGAAAAAGCAAGGCAGTTTGCTAACAAGAACAGATGTCTACGACAACTTTGTCCAGGGGACAAAGCATTCGTCCTACTCCCCAGTAGGGAAAATAGACTTCTGATTGCATGGAAAGGTCCATATGCAAGTCTCACGAATTTCCGATGTTGACTTTGTGGTCGATATAAATGGAAAGCATAAGACTTTCCATATCAACATGCTGACGGAATTTCATGAGCGTCCAGACTATTTGCTGCCTATTTTCCAGGCAACGACGATTCTTCTGTACCTCATGGTCATTACTCATCCCTGTCTGTCATACAGGATGAGGAATCTGTTTTTTCTGATGTGGATCTCCCTCTTCCAGTGGTTCCACTACATTCTATGGAATCTTGGAAAGATGTCTCCATTTCTCCTAATCTTTCTGTTGATGAACATCGTCAAGTCTCGTCGATGTTACAGACATTTAAGGATGTTCTAACCGACATCCCTGGTCACACGCAGGTCATAGAACATGACATAATTCTTACCGACAATAATCCTATTAGGGTTAGGCCTTATCCTATCCCTATACACTTTCAGTCACAAGTGGAAAAGGAATTGGATGAAATGATCCAATTGAACATAATTGAACCATCGACTTCTCCATATTCTTCTTCCATGGTTATTGTTCAGAAGAAAGATAAGAACATACGAATTTGCGTTGATTATCGCAAATTAAATCAAGTCACAAAGTTCGATGCTGAACCTATGCCTTTACTAGAAGATCTACTTATTAGACTTTCTAATTCTAGATTCTTCACTAAACTTGACTTGTCAAAAGGTTATTGCCTTTAGCAGATCATGCCAAACCTCTGACTGCTTTCTCTACACCTAGGGATTTATTTCAATGGAATGTAATGCCCTTCGGTCTTATGAACGCCCCTGCTACTTTCGTTCGCATGATGCGTCGAATTCTTTCTCATCGTTCAGATGTCATCGCATACTTAGATGATATCTGTCTCTTCAGTGATTCTTGGGAAGATCACTATCTGGGTTTATATGACCTACTGTCTACTCTACGTGAGTATAATCTGACAGCAAAACCTTCTAAAGCTTATATTGGTTTTGGTGAAATTTCTTTCTTGGGTCATCGTGTTGGTCATGGTCTCTTGAAGACAGAAGACCATAATACTTCGAAAATATTGAACATCTCTGTACCTAAGACGAAGAAACAAGTCCGGAGTCTCTTGGGGTTAATTCAATTCTATGGGAGATTTATTCCGAATCTATCTTCGATAATGGCACCTCTGTCAACGTTGTTGAAGAAAGGGTCGCCTAATCTGATTCGTTGGTCTCAGGAATGTCAATCTTCCTTAGACCAGATTAAAAGTATATTTTCTTCTCCTCCCATCCTAAGATTACCTACTCTTGATAGAACTTTTGTTCTTCGAAGTGATGCTTCATCCACTGGGATCGGAGCAGCACTTATGCAGGAATATGCTGAAACTCTGCATCCTGTCATGTACATTTCTAGAAAACTAAATGCGGCAGAGAGGAACTACTCGGTTTTAGACCGTGAATTGTTATCTATGGTTTGGTCTATTCTCAAACTACAAAGATTCCTCCTGGGCGCACATTTCATTCTAGAAACTGATCAGAAAGCTCTTACAGCTATTCAGACTAAGAACTTGAAGAGTTCGAGATCCACTCGATATGCTATTGCTCTTCAACCTTTTCACTTCACGGTACGAGCTATCCGTGGGTCGGATAATGTGATGGCTGACATTCTGTCTAGATGCCCACATGATTCCAACTAATACTTCTGTTCTATTTCTAGATATACGACAGAGCCATAACACACCTATATTACTACAATACATTAGCACATCTGTCCTCACTTTAGGTGAACACATACTATTGTGCTTTGTTATCATCTTCTTCTGTTCCCATCTTTAATATAACAAGAAGACTGAGTAGTTAATATAAGGGCCGAAAGTTCACTCGGCCACAATTATTAATAATAATGTATTGTATAGTATGAAACATAATGGCTATTAAATAGAATTATATTGGTTGTTTTTTCTCAGCATGTTATTGTTGATCGGAGAAGCTACCTTTCTGTTGTCAAACATGGAGAGTTCCACATTGTACAGTTTCCTTGGAACGACAGGAGATGTGTCCTGGATCGTCATTTATGTTTAATTTCATTATGTAATGGTATTATTAAACATTTAGATAATGTAATATTTAACATTCAATATCAGATGTGTACATCCATTCTAAGCGGTATTAGAGTATGACACTGCTATTTGATTATAATGATATGAACTTGCATATTTATATTGTATTTTCATGCAAGCGTAGTGTGTGGTGGTGGCACCTCCCCGATATATTTTTTAATCAGATTTTTTATCTGTTGAGAAATATTCTCACCAGACACTTTATGTGTCAATTTAGCCTCATATTAGGCAGTGCAATATGTTATCCCAGCATAATTCGTGCGTTATTAAACCGCTTTTGGTTTTACTCTTGGATATTTAAAAAAAAAATGTTGCACATTTTTTTTATCGGGAGGTGGCGGTAATGTTGCGCTAAAAACTTGTCGCAACTTATTCTGACTATATTCATTTTTTAATGCATGGGAAGTAACTCATGGAATTGTGGTCACTTCTTATTTCTACTAGTTGTCTAATCGTGTGACAATAGTCTGATAGTATAGTTGCCGATAGTTGTGTGAACGATTTTGAGTCACGTCCATATATGGAGCGCTCAGGTCGTCAGTTTTTAGAAAACAGTTGGCAATCGCAATGTTTCAAGATTCATTTCCTTTTAAGGTTCGAGTCTTTAGTCGAACATCGTAGAACATTCTTTGTTTCGTAATTTGGCTGAGTTGTATTCGATTCGCGTGTTCTGCGCATGTCTCTGTTTGTGGCATTGTTAAAATGATTTCCGCCCAGGTCAGTCTGAGCAGAAATGTTGGTAAGGCGAGACATAGCGATGTGCTAGTGTCTTCGCTTAGTTTATTCAGGAAGGAGTCCTCATCATTGTTGTTCCTTTTTTGAGATGATATATCTCTATGTTATTCCTGATGCCTGGAGGCATATGTGATTTATGTGATTTAATTCCTGATGAACAGGTAACTGAATCCTTTTTGCTGAGTAACTTTATCGCCATCTTGTGATGTTGACTTTTGCTTAGCCTGCCTTATTATAAAGTCTATGTGATGACAAGTTTGCTCAGCTCACGATCCACTTATATTGTCACGCATCAATTGATGCCTGTCCTACGGACTATTTGCTTCCTGAACTTTATTGATGGATCTAGGTTTGATACCTTTGCTGTTTGAGGAACATAGAGGACAATAATGTGACGCTCGAAAGACATGCCTGTCTTGTTGAGGTCAAATATAGGGGACTAGATTTAATCTCCTAGTTGATATCTACTAGCTCTTATGGAAAGGGGAAGTTTACTACCTGACTACATGTACAGCTGATCACGATATCCTAAAAGGCATATGATGTACATTATTATGATGCTGTCTGCTGTGCCTGTTGAATCGACTACTTCGATGATACAATGACTGTTGTACTATACCTGTGATGTTTTCTGCATAACGATGTCCATGCATCTTGTCACTGTGGCGTACACAATATATATATTACTATAAAACATCACTGCTGTTAAAAAGCTTTATTGACTTTCTACGTTGTATGATCTGATGTGACGTCCATGAATGATACTGTAGCTATCTGACTCTACCCTTACGTCACACACTTAAACCAGACTAAAGACACCATGTTACTACGCCTCATCATCCCTGGTGTCTGAGGGTGGCACACTACTCTGCAAAGGCCAGTATTATAATACCTTTGGAAAGCAGATGAAATACAACACCCTCAACATTGTGTGGCAAATGTGACACCATCTACGCAACAGATACCTGGTTAAGTTGCCTAAGAAGGGAAATTTACAAGAGTGCACAAATTATAGAGGAATAATGTTACTATCAGTGCCACGAAAAGTATTAAACAGGATTATCCTTGAGAGATTAAAAGAGTCCATAGACAAGAAACTGAGAGATGAACAAGCAGGTTTTCGACAAAACAGATCGTGTACAGACCAGATAGCCCCTTTGAGAATAATAGTTTAACAAAGTCTGGAATGGAATTCACCACTATACATCGGATTTGTGGACTATGAAAAGGCATTTGACAGTGTAGACAGAAAATCACTTTGGAAATTGATGAGGCATTATGGAGTTCCCCTGAAGATCATTAATTTAATAAAGAAAACATATGAAGACATGACATGCAAAGTTCTTCACGAAGGACAGCTTACAGAACCGTTTGGGATAAGAACAGGAGTGCGACAGGTATGCCTCGTCTCCATTTCTTTTCTTACTAGCAATAGACTGGGTTATGAGATCATCAACAACGCACAACAGAAATGGAATCCAGTGGACTCTGACTAAGCATTTGGATGATCTGGATTTTGCTGATGACTTGGCTCTTCTGACCCATAACCGTAATCAGATACAGGACAAATTGAAAACACTCGATGAGAGGTCACAGCAATTGGGTCTGAAAATACACAGGGAAAAGACAAAAATAATGAGAATAAATGCAGGTAATGATAACAGGGTTGAACTTGAAGAAACACCAATACAAGATGTAGAATCGTACACATATTTTGGCAGTAAAATAGACAAAGTTGGAGGGACAGACAGCGATATCAAAATAAGAATACAAAAGGCAAGAGGAGCTTTCATTGCATTGGGAAATATATGGAGATCAAGAGAAATCAGATCCAACACGAAAATAAGAATCTTCAACTCAAATGTGAAGAAGTCAGTCCTATTGTATGGCTCTGAGACATGGAGAACAACAAAGACAACAACCAAAAAGCTACAGACTTTCATAAATGAGTGCTTGCGTAGAATAGAAGGATTAAAATGGTATGACAAGGTTGCCAACGTGGAACTGATGACAAGAACCAGACTAGTGCCAGTGAAACAAGAGATGAGAAGAAGACGATGGCGATGGATTGGACACACACTGAGGAGACCTGTTGATAGCATTACAAGGCAGTCCTTGTTCTGGAACCCCCAGGGCAAGAGAGGCAGAGGTAGACCAAGAAGCATATGGAGAAGAGAGCTGGAAACAGAGGTGAAAATGATGAGAACGTGGTAAGAACTTGAGATGATGGCACGTGACAGGAGGACTTGGCATGTGTTTGTTCAAGGCCTATGCTCCTTTGGGAATGGAGGGTTATGAATAAAATGAATATTAGAAACAGACAGGCAGCCACGTTTTAACCCCGGGCGAGGACATTTGAATGAGTGTCGTCGACCGGTATTTGGACTGGATTAATTCGAGCCCTGGCGAAGACATTTGAATGAGTATTGTTGACCAGGGACTGGTCGCTCCTGAGCCGACCCAGCTCTAATGGGTACCCTCCGAAGACGGCGAGTATCTGCCTGAATTGCGAGTGGACACCTGTCATTGTACAGGGAAAAAAGGGATACTCACGTAAAAATCAGTCTCAATTCTCGCCTGGAGTAATAGCGGGCGTATGTTAAATAAAAATAAAAAAAAAGAAACAGACGCTATATTCTCTGGCTGCTATAGTGGAAATGAGTGCTGCATTAAAAAGAATGCTATGTTAGCCATGGCTGATATATTAGAAATGAGTGCCATACTATGAGTGTCATATTAGCCACAAGAGCTATATTAGCAATAAGCGTTATCTTATTCATGTCTTCCCTCTCTTTACATGAAGAAGTGTCCTGTCATTCACAAACACATAGTAGTTATTTCATCTTATCTAAAGTGTAAGGAGTCCCAAAGTTTAAAGTTAAAGTACAATTTGTAAAGAAATAGTATGTGATATATTCAGTAGTAATGCATGTGTGTTCATATTTCCACAAAGTATAATACCCTTACACGTCTGTATCTCATTCCATAGCAGGTGTGTGTTTATTTTCTGCAACCATTACATAGTTTTGTTTACTCTATAAATAGTATTCGTGCCAGATACAGACAAAAGCCATAATTGCAAATCTAAATTTTTATTTCCCATTCTTTATTGCCTTTTACAACCCTGTGGAATCTTCCACCCCATGTCAAGCTTCAGCTAGATCTTGTAAAATATTCTTGTTCTCAGCAGCCATTATATCGTTTTACACCTTCAATGCCCTTTTCATTTCACTATCAGATTGTTTTCATCACATGTTTTGAGATATACCACGTGTTAATGCCTACCATGGTGACTTCAGAACAATACTTCCGTATTTTATGACCTCTAAGTGTTTTATCTGGTATGTCACAACCATCTCTATCATCATTTCCTTACCCCAGGTTCCGGCAATGTTTGCCTGTTTCTTTCCCTTGGTTCTATATTGGCAAATTTAAATATATATATAAATATATACTTCAAACTACGCAACAGAACTAATAACCAGAATGATTTTAAGAAGATGAAAGAAAATCTTATGTTCTTCTAGTAGGAGAATTGAACGTCTTTTTCTTGATTTCATATTATGTAATATTGTAATGACATTAACCTTTCGTGTCAATCAAATAATACTGACAGTAAAATGATAAGAGTTATAAGGTTTATTTGCTAAAGTGTATATTTTAAAATAATTACAGTAGATTTTGCAGAGGAAACAATGTTTGCCTGAACATGTTTGCAAGACACATCTTGCACGGACAGAAAATGTATTGTGAAAAATGTCAGTTGCTGAAGGTTTGTTGTGGAGCGTCACAAAGTTTGTGGTCTTCACGAAGTCCTGATAAAAATACTTACTTACTTAATTAGTCGTTCCCCTTCTACCGTGAGGTGTAGAGGTTTGGAAGAGAGAGCGCCAGACCATTCTATCAGCTGTCTTCTTCCTGGCCTGGTTCCATTCTAGTCCTCGGTCCTTCAAAGATTGTCTAATGTTGTCCTCCCAGCGGACTCTGGGTCGTCCTGGAGGTCTGGATCCCTGGCTCTTTGTTTCCCATGCTTGTCGTGGTAGCCGATCTTCTCCCATTCTGCAGACATGGCCAAACCATCTTAGTTGGGACTGTTCTATTTGGGTCTGCAGCGGATGGGATTTTAGGCCTTGACGGATCGTCTGGTTGCGGACCATGTCTCTTTTTGTTACTTCAACCACTTTCCTCAGATACCTCATTTCTGAGGTTTGGATCTGGCTTTTGTGGGTTGTAGTCATTGCCCACGACTCGCATCCATATGTCAAGACTGGGACATAGGTGAAGCGGTATACAGCCATCTTCGTTTTCTTACCAACCTCTTTCTTGCTGAGGAATCCACAATTTATGGCCTGAAAAAGTCTCCCAGCCGCTGCTTTTCGAGTGGCCAACTTTTCTTTGATGCCTCCCTTTCGGTCTATAATAGCTCCGAGATATTTAAAGTGGTCGACCTGCTCCAGGACCTGTTCTCCCAACTTAATCTGATGTTTTCTTTCTTCTCGTGATATCACAATGGATTTTGTTTTAGAGCTGCTTATGACCATCCCTCTCTTCTCCAGCTCTTCCTTCCAGACTTGCAGGTTGGATTGGAGATGTGCCTCTGATTTAGCAATCAGGGCAACATCATCAGCAAATGCCAGCTCCGAAATATAGACCTGTCTCATCTTCCAGTACCCCACTGAATACTTTCTTGTTCTCTCCTTACATGCCTTGATGACATCGTCCATAAGGAGTATGAAGAGGTAAGGTGACAGGATATCACCTTGTCTTACACCAGTGGTGGTCCTGAACTCTTCTGACTTATGGTTTGCTGTCCTCACATAATTTCTGCAAGACTTGTAGAAGCTCTGTATAGCATGAATCAGAGGTGCTGGAATATTCTTCCTTGCCAAACAGTCCCAAAGTTTGCTCCAGGGGACCCTGTCAAGCGCCTTTTCCAGATCTATGAAACAAAGATGGATCTCACTCTTATACTCAAGGGCCTTTTCACTCAGCTGTCTGAGTGTGAAGATTAGGTCTTGAGTACTTCGGTTTGCTCGGAATCCGCACTGGACCTCATCCAATTGTGGCTCAGCTAGGTGTCGGAGTCTCTGCTCTAGGATTCTAGAGTAGATTTTACCAGGGACACTGAGAAGGGATATGCCTCTATGGTTTCCACATTGTCGATTGTCACCCTTTTTGAAAATTGGTGTTATGATGGCAATCTCCCAATCCTTTGGTATGGTCTTCTTGCACCATGCTGCCTGTAGGACCTTTAAGAGTAATAGGTCGCTTGATGCTCCCATGTACTTAACCATTTCTGGTGTTATACCATCATGCCCTGCTGCTTTGCCCATCTTGATTTTCTCTAGTGCTGCCCTCAGTTCTTCCATCTTTATGTCATCTTCACCATCATTGGTTTTCTCTTCTGTGCTAGTGGTTATCATTTCTGATGCTTCACCATGCTCACCATCCAGGAGTTCTGAGAAATATTCTTTCCATCTTTCCATTACTTCCTTCGGGGCAGTAAGCATCTTTTTCTAGCTTTTCTCCAAATTCTTCCCAGGACTTCTGTTTTGCTGCTAGCACTTTGTTCTTTGCTTCTGTTCTGAGTGTCACATATTCTCTATATTTTTCCATTTGTCCTGTTGTGTTTTTAGTTCCTAAGTATTGTTTCCATGCCATTTTCTTCTCTCTTATTTTCTCTTTGACTTCCTCTGTCCACCAAGGTGTCCTCTTTCTCTGGTTCCCAAGTCGGACTTCACCGCATGCTTCTGCAGCAGCTGTCTTTATGATATCCTTGAATTTATTCCAGAGGGTTTCCAAGTCATCAGGTTGTTCTTCTGTGTTGCTCACTGCTGCAGCAATAAGCCCCTGATATCTGGTCTTAATTTCTGGCTCTCTCAGCTTGTAGGTCCTAATGCTCATTTCTCCTGCTCGTTTACTTGGTTTCTTGCGTGATGTTGGGCAGTTCCTAGGCTGAGCAACTCTTTCAGTTGTTCGTTTGATTGTTAGCAGGTAGTGATCACTTCCAATCTCTGGCCCCCTCCAGACTCTTGCATCTCAGACATATCTGAATGAGCTTCTCCGAACAATGGCATAGTCGATCACTGACTTCTCATTCTTGGTTGGTTCACATCTAGTGTATGCATGTATGCACTTATGGGGGAACTTTGTGTTTGTAATGATCAGATTCTGCTCACTGCAGAATCTAAGGAGTCGCTTTCCATTGTCATTGAGAGTATCTTCTCCATATCTTCCGATAACTCCACCCCATCTAGCATGGTCATTTCCAACTCTGGCATTAAAATCTCTGAGCATGATAACTTCATCTAGGCAGTCATCCACTGTCCTTTGAAGCAGCTCGAAGAATTCTTCCTTGACCTCTGCTCTCTCATCCTCATTTGGCCCATACACTATGACCAGGTTGACTATGGTTTCTCCTTCTTTTAGTTTTACAACCATAATGCGCTCCGAGACAAAGTTCCATCCGTTGATACTATCTTTTTGATTTTGGGCCACAATGCAACCCACGCCCCCTTTAGCTCTTTCAGACATGGGTACACCACTGTAGAGCAACGTGTTGCCATCGAGATCCATGACTCCTTGTCCTTTTTTCTTCGTTTCCGTTATAGCCAGGATTTCTAGTTTTGCTTTCCTCATCTCTTCCACCAGCTCCTCTTCCTTCCCATTTATACTTCTTGTGTTCCAAGTTCCTATAGTCGTAGTCCATTCCAGTTCGTCGCCTTTAGAATCAGTCCGGTTTTCTCTCTTGTATTGCTCGTAATCATAGTTTAAGACAAACAGGTGATTGGCCTGTTGTGCCTTTGCATGGTGGAGGCCTGATAAAAATAACAAAATGTTATTATTTGACGGGAAGATTTCAGCATGATGATAATGTTAATAGATGTGATCTGTCTGAGATCTCAGAAAGTGCTTCTAGATTTTGTTACTGCCAATAAGACAGGGGCAGGAAAGTAAGTTTTTGAATTAGGGAAAATAGAATTTAAGATATTTCTTAACAATATACTTGTCTATTGCTTGTCTTGATTTTGTTGCTCACAGAGATGCAATGGTCAAGTAAATTTAATTTTTCACATTTCATTAAAATGAGTTTTAACAAAGATAAAGTGTCATGAAGAAGTACTTACAAATTTAACACATTATAATGCAAATAGAGTTTATAATAAAGTGAATGATGGCCCCAGCTTTTTTTTTTCCCCAAATCTCCACTCTCATTTCCCCTCCGACAACTGCTCCTTTTGTGGAAAAGCTTTACGGGGATTCAAATAGCCTCAAACTGACTACTGCTTTCTTTAAGAACATTCAAGCTGACGTCTGAGAGTGTACGAAGAAGAAGAAGAAGATTCCCCCTCCCAATTTAAAAATAATGATTGTCATGTGGTTACAAGTATTTTTCAAAAATATTTTTTTTTCTTACGATAGTGTTTAAAGAAGATTATTTTCTAGAGTTAACAAAATAAAGCTTGAATGTTCTGGCCATTTATCGGGTAATATCCAGCATTTCAGTCATGAAGCTGCTGCATTCCATATAGTGTTACGTGTCTTTTATATAGGCCTATTGTAAATGTTAATTTTGTAGTAACAGGATGGTTCCTGTGGCCAAGATGATGTCTAGGGTAGTAAGTTCTCAGGCACCGCAATCAGCCCACACCACTCAGAATGATTTGAGTCACAATGGACGATATATCATTTATTTAGGACGGCACGCAGCTCCACAAATAAATAGTTCAAGCCAACATAGAATGGCAGATAATATGCAGAAAACGATATACCGTAAGCAGTCAGTCCATGTCAGGAACGCTGTCCTTTAGTTCTCAATGTGATATATTTCTATGAAACTCAACACTGAGCAATTATACTTCTGGTCAGTACAGATAACTAGATACATCTCACTGAAGATCTTGATGTATTAGTGATAACAAAACTCCATTATAAACACTTTAACAATCAGGAGCTCAAACACATACGTCCACTCGCCATAACAGTTTTAACACATAATCGTATAAGGCCCTGCACTTCTGCTCCTCTAGTTTCACGTGAGCCAGCCAAGCATATCGGCTTAACGTCACTCACCCGTCTTTATCAGTGACCCATATAAAATAAGCAAAGAGCCCTGTTGAGCTAACCATATAATAGGCACAATCGTTATGAATTTTAATCATAACATTATTCCCCCTCCACCACCCCTCCTCACCACCCAAAATAATGGAAACAAAGTTTTCATTATTTCCATGGTGTGAGTATAACAACACCAGAGTGAAATATGGTAACATCAAATTTCACTATAAAAAAGAACTAGTATAGACCTAGCACCCAGGTTTCTGGCATAGGGTAGGCAATTAAACACTAAAAGTGTGGTCATTGATTAATACCAAAACCAAAATCTCCTTTAGACAAAATCCCTTTTAACCGCAATGTGAGGTCGCTATCACCCGTGTGTTACCGGGGCCCGAAAGGGGAGCAAAGAATAGTAACACTGCACCCTACCACGCATGTCGTAAAAAGCGACTAAGGAGGGTATGGGCATGGGGATGTTTACCCCATCCCGTAAAAACTTCGCACAGTGGGCTGATCACCTGCTTGCCAACCATTCTGATTACGGAAACAATGATAGATTGTTTGGTCTGTTTTTGTTCCACAAAGACGCCACTAGGCGTGGTGGAAACAGCGATAGATCGATCAATTTGTTGTTGCCCTAAGACGCCACTAGGCGTACTGGCCACATACTGCTTTGCCGGTTGATGGCTAAGGATGGAAGAAGAAGAAAAAGAGGTCGCTATAACTAAAAGTACTCAACATATTAAAAAATGATGATAGCAATACATGCACTCACATACCTCACACCATCACCTAACGCTTATCAGTTGTCAATTAATTAATTCATGATCAACATAAAAAATGCAAAGCAATAAATGATAAACAAATATGCACCAACGTAAATAGATGAAATCAATCGATACCCTTTAGCTCCCCAAGGAGCATAGGCCTTCAAAAAACACATGTCAAGTCTTCATGTCCTGTGCCATCTGCTCAAGTTCTTTCCATGTTTTCCTCATCATTTTCACCTCTGTTTCCAGTTCTCTTCTCCGTGTGTTTTTCGGTCTACCTCTGCCTTTTTTTCCCTGTGGATTCCAGAACAAGGACTGCCTTGTAATGCTATCAACAGGTTTCCTCAATGTGTGTCCTATCCATCGCCACATCTTCTTCTCAACTCTTGTTCCACTGGCACTTGTCTGGTTCTTGTCATCAATTCCACATTTGTGACTTTATCATACCATTTCAGTCCTTCTAATCTACGCAAGCACCCGTTTATAAAAATCTGTAGCTTTTTGGTTGTTGTTTTTGTTGTTCTCCATGTCTCAGAGCCATACAATAGGACTGACTTCATATTTGAGTTGAAGATTATTATTTTCGTGTTGGACTTGATTTCTCTTGTTCTCCATATGTTTCCCAATGCAATGAAAGCTCCTCTTGGTTTATGTATTCTTATTTTGAAATCACTGTCTGTCCCTCCAACTTTGTCTATATTACTTCCAAGATATGTGTACGATTCTACATCTTTTAGTGGTGTTTCTTCAAGTTCAACCTTGTTATTATTTCGTGCATTTATTCTCATAATCTTTGTCTTTTCCCTGTGTATTTTCAGCCCACTTGTGACCTCTCATTGAGAATTTTCATTTTCTCTTGAACCTGATTATGGTTATGGGACAGAAGAGCCAAGTCATCTGCAAAATCCAGATCATCAAGCTGTTTAGTCAGATTCCACTGCATTCCATTTCTTTTGTGTGGTGTCGATGTTTTCACAACCCAATCTATTGCTAGTAAGAAAATAAATGGAGACAAGAGGCATCCCTGTCTCTCCCCTGTTCTAATCCTAAACAGTTCTGTGAGTTGTCATTCATGAAGAACTCTGCATGTCATGTCTTCATAGGTCTTCTTTATTAAGTTAATGATCTTCATAGGAACTCCACAATATCTCATCAATTTCCAAAGCGATTCTCTGTCTACACTGTCAAATGACTTTTCATAGTCCACGAATCTGATGTATAGCGGTGAATTCCATTCCAGACTTTGTTCAACTATTATTCTCAATGTGGCTATCTGGTCTGTACAGGATCCATTTTGTCAAAAACCTGCTTGTTCATCTCTCAGTTGCTTGTCTATGGACTCTTTTAATCTCTTCAGGAAGATTATGTTTAATACTTTTGTTGCTGGCACTGATAGTAACATTATTCCTCTATAATTTGTGCACTCTTGTAAATTTCCCATCATATGCAACTTGACCAGATAACCTTCCTTCCATTCTGCTGGTATTTCCTCTCTCTCCCAGACTTTGCCAAATAGTTTGTAAAATATCTCTGTAGAGGTATCAATATCAGTTTTGATGGCCTCTGCTGGAACGCAATCTGGACCAGCTGCTTTTCCATCTCTCAGAAGCTTTATGACTTTCTTTATTTCTTCTTTACTTGGTCGTTCACAGCTGATTTGTAGCTCCTCTTCTGCTGGCTGGATGTCTGGGGGATTAATTGGAGATGGTCTATTGAGAAATTCCTCAAAATGTTCTGTCCATCTCTTCATTTGTTCTTGTATATTACTAAGCAATTTTCCATTCTTATCTTTTATGAGGCCATTTGCTTGCTTATATTTCCCTGTTAGCTTCTTTGTGTTGTTGTACAGGTCCCTCATATTTCCTTTGGCTGCATCTTCCTCTGCTTCCCTTGCTAAATCATCAATATATTTCATCTAGTGGATAATGGACAAAGACTGGAGACACCATTTGCATGTATCAAAGATTTATGTGGCTTTTTTCGTGGGCTTCTTAACGATTACAAGAGAGGAGGCTTATTAACGTGGCAAAAAGGTTCCATTCCAGAAACTAAAGTATGACTTAAAATTGTGGGCGATCATGGAAAGGGAAGCATCAAAGTTACAATGCAGGCAGTAAACTTTGAGAAACCAAATTTTTAAATCTAACACTAATGTCATCCCTCTGCGCTTGTCGTAACTCTGCTTTGCTACATAGAAATAATGAGTTGAGGAACGAGCTATCCAATGTTGGGTGTTGGGATGCTCTGCTCAAACTCTTGGTAGTTTCATGGTTTTCACCATTGGGGTTGTTCGGGTCATTGCAAAAAGAGCAATATCTCACAAACTGTCGAATTTCCTGTCGCATACCTGGCCAGAAATGGTTCAAGGAGACCTTTTTTCCAAAGCACACAATCCTTTAAGGGAGTGTGGTAGGGGTGAATGCATATTTTGCACTAGGCGGGTGCGATTTGGGAGTGGGACAACTAATTGTCTCTTGTTCCCTACGTGTCTATAAACCAAACCTTTATCCCTGTAAAAGGCCCCATGAGAAGTATAGGAGTAATTACCATACAACTTAAATAAACAAAGCTTGAGGGATTTATCATCCCTTTGTGCCTTCTTCAGTTTTGATATGTTCAGGCTGGCTAGAGATGAGAGTTCAGGGGCCACTTGGGCGTGTCCTGTGTTCTCTCTCTCTCTCTTTCTTGTGTCGATCTAGATTTCTGTGAAGGATCCCAAAGGAAGACATATTTTCTCCCTAACATGAGAGGATAGACTAACTCGTCTACTATTGCGGCATTGATTTTGCCCCACACATATTGAGTTGACACATCAATCTCCGCAACTGAAAGAATCATAGGCTCTATGCTCTTCTGGGGCTCCTGTATTTCTACAGTTTTACCAGTGTATTGGTGAGCCTTCACCAAAGATGGGGATACTAGAGCTGAGTACTCTAAGCCCGAATCATATAAAGAAAGTACTTTGTGGGCACCAACAGTTACTTGTTCATTAATGGGGGGATGACTGGGGGTTTTAGTTGGGTACCTGGAAGCCATAGTTCCTTGTCGACTTCGTCAGCCGGCATGCGACATTGTAAGGGTCTGTTTTAGGCATCTTGCAATCCGATGTGAAATGCATGTTGGTTTTTGCACGATTTGTTCCATCGCCTTCGAAGTCCCTGGGCTGAATTACTCTGTTTCTGCTTGTAGTAATCTTGTGGTTGTTGTTGTTGGGCCGTTTTGTGTGACGTGTTGGTCGTACATTTGGATTCAGTGAAGGGCGCTCGTCTTGTTTGGCGTGATGTCATGAACGAAATATCAGGTTGGTTACGTTGAGAGTGACAACATTGATGTAAATTTAAAACCCGTCTGGTCAGGTGACCGCGGACGGGAAGTGGACACAAATTCTGGCGCAAAAAGGCAGTAGAGTTCTAGCCAGTGTCCGGTGCAGATCGCCTTTATGTTCCCTGTCAGCATTTTTGCTGGGAAGTATATGCCATGGTTGTTGAGTCATAGTGCTTGCCATTTCTTCATGCAGGGAGGATTAAAGTGCATAATTCTAGAGTGATGGTGAATTATCTAGTGGCATTTCCTTAGGCCGTTGTTGATGATTTATTTGTGATTAAGTATTGCTTCATCATAGCACAGGGGTTCGCCGGTGAGCGAAAGTCATTGTGGTGTCCATTCAGTATGGCCATACCAGTAGGTATGATACTGATAGATTGAGTTGTTAGTAGTGCAAGCTGTATTGGGATTTATGTTCAGTATATTTCATATATATTACGAGCCGTATGGGGCTTCATTGTGTGCAGTGTATTAATAAAAGGGAACTTACCTGTTAAAGGTGTTTTCACTTACTTATTGTCAACTAGTGTATGCTGTGGTCGTCTCCTAGCGGGACGAGCCAAGTATGAAAGTGTTAATGTGCTAAAATCCACAGTATAACTAGTTCCTGAAAGGTGACTATCGTGTTATCGCTGCTTTGCGTGTTGTGCTGTCCGTACTTTTGGGGTTATTATCTGGGTGATCCTTTTGTCTGGGGTAAATATTGTGTGGGTGCCTTTTAGACAGGTTGACTTCTGACTGGGTGCTCTGGTACCAATCAGCAAACAGTATTACCTGATCAAGAGTTTTGGCCCGTGCTCACCCAGGAACCTTCTCATGTCAGGAGTGAGCGACTCCTTGAACTGTTCCACGATAATCATTTCTTGCAGCCCTTTGTACAATTCATTGAAGCCACTGAGAGATCCCCACATCTCCAAGTACATAGCCAGACGATAGCAAACTGCTTATACAATTCATCTTTCTGCCTCTTGGCTTCCCGGAACTTGCTTTGAAACCTTTATGCGTTCAGCTGAAAACGTTAAAGCAAGACTTTCTTCAACAAAGCAAGATAGAGGTCTATTTACTCCGAAGCCTCGGAGTGAGTAGACATCTAACTGAAAAGAGGCCGCGCTTGGTACTGCCGTGTAATAGATGTTTCTCCTATCACTATCTTGAGAACTCACAGACCCACTAGCACAAGACCCAGAATCTGCTGTTCTACCTTCGTTCTCCAGTTTTTTCAGTCTAATCTGGTGGGCCCTGTCCTCGTCCTTTTCGGCCTTTAGTCTGTCAACCTGTTTCTTTGTGAATGATCTCTCTTTTTCAGCCTTCTGCTCCTCAAAAGCTTGTTGCTTTTCCTTCTCTTCGGATTATTTCTCTGCTTTAGCCATTTCGTGTTCTCTCACTGTCTGTCTCTCCTAGCGTTCTTCGGCATTCTCTGCCCTCTCCAAGTCAATTTCTGCCTTGTTACGGTCTTTTTCCACACAGTCAACACTCGTAAATCTTTGCCAGATAAACCCATCTCTTTAACTATACTTAAGTAAAAAGTGTACAGATTTTGTGGTTCGGCTTTGGGCATGCTGTGCAAGGAAATTGCAATTGCTGCTTAACTAAAATAACATTCGCTGGCTTCCTAGCTCAGTGGTCTATGGTTCGATCCCCAGATGAGGAGGGATTTTTTACGGCTCCTGGGTCAACCCAGCCCCAAATGGGTACCAGAGCAACTTTAGGAAGGTTAAGGTGGCCGGCGTGATGCTGACCACATCACATTCTAACACCATATTCCCAATATGCCTCAATGGGCGTGTAACGGGATCCTTTACCTTTTTTTAAAAAAAAATAGAATTAGCCACTCTAAAGTTCAAAATACTTGCTGACTATAATTATCAAATCCACAATAACAACAAAAACACAAATTAGGTTTCATCAATGGACAGTTTTTTTCCCCACCTTTCAAATATTTTATAAAAGATTTAAGTTTTGTCAATTATTAACTTTGTTCTCTTAATATTCTTCACTTTCTTATTTATTTATTATTTTATTTCAACGTGTTTGATCAGATCTATCTCACTAATAACTAACAAAACTTTTTCAGTCAATCTAAAATTTATTGTCTGATTTCTTTGGGGAATTAACCATCAGGTTTCTTAATCCAAGACGAGTCTCCCAAGTGTCACAGCATTTTCCTCCCCTTTGCTCTGCAGTAGTGGTCCACCAGTGGCCAGAACTCAAGAGTATCTAAAATGGTTCTTCAAAGGTGTCTACCTTCGCGCAAGATTACTCTTGGCAGAGTTGATGATAGAAGGATAATGATCTCAAGGGAGTGTCCATACGATACTTCAGAAGTCAAGAACAATGCTGCATAGGGCAGCACTATTAACATGAATCTGATCCGTCGCCTTTTGTGAAGTTTTAAGCAAAGGTTTGGCTTGTTTGAGCCTACAGCTGGGGTTATCCAACAAAATTCATGTTTAAGTATTTTTGGCTCTATAGCTGTAACTATATATAAATATATATATACACACACATATATATTTATATTTATTTATATATTTAAACAATTCTAGATCCTACATGTGCTCTCATATCTATAATAACTGAATCAACTATGAATTTGTAAAATAAAATATAACAAATTTAATAATCAATTAGTCTTTAACAAGTTAAAATAAATATGAAATGATGGGTGAACTTTAGTTAAAAAGTGACTTCATGGAGACTTGTTAGAGAAGTTAAAAAAATGTCCTTTTGCTGTTTCCTTTAGTAAGAGCTTAGCATGGTCTAAGTGAGTACTGCCGCCATGGTTTTCGTCAATTCTTTTGTGATGAGGGCACCCAGTGTCGAATCCCAGCTCTTGACTCACAAGATGGTGGCGAAGACTGTTACTTCAAACGTTTCTGGTACTACGAACAGTCTTGTAGCTTCGAACTACAAACTTTCGACAACATAAAAGAACAAATGCCTCTGCTAAGTACATTTTGGTCGGGAGATTAAACAGGCGCCTTTTTCCGCTGTCCTTCCACCAGTTGGGTCTCTGAATTTTTATTCCACCCTGAGCATATACAGCTAAGGTCAAGGAATATGATTAGAAATAACATTTTTCTCTTGGTCACTTAAATGGAAAAATGTGTCTGAACAGCAGGAGTGCAGTGGCTTTTGCTTGAATTAACATGATTAAAGTACACATATCTCACAAAATGATTCTATACACCCTAGGCACATGTGAGGTAATCATCTCACTGCTCCACTTGGAGTGGTTGGGTCGTTTGAGCTTTTGCTTTCCTGAGCGAACTGGCATTTTTTTAAAAACCAGTACTCGCTGTAGTGGTTTATGAACATACTATTTTCATATGTTGATGTTGCCATCCTCCTACGCTTTGTATCACCACTTAACAAGTACAGACATGTCAAATTCTTATTTTAAAATATATGTTTACACTCACCCCAAATAACTTAAGAACAAAATCTCCTGGCACAGATGAATGGACACAGCAACTTTGATAAGATGCTTCGAACTCTTGGTCGGGGAAATTTTAGTATTCCTCTAATGATGGGTGCTCTGATTCCTTAACACATTAACTACCGAATTAAAAAACACACTGTGGCCGAATTAAATTTTGTCCCATTTTCATCCTGTAGGTGTTTGCACAAAGTAAGCTGTAGTTTTCGTAACTGTTTACAGATTTTTATGAATTACACGTCGTTTTAAAGATAAATGAATGCACTATTACAATAAACACTGGTTGTAACTCTAATAGAGGTTGTTGTTATTTAACCGCCCTCCGATGGCCGAGGACTTGCAATATTTTCACAATTATGACTGCTTGCGCCCCATCTCTATCAGAATCACAATTTCAATCAATGTGCACACCGTTTTCACTCTTGTCCTCGTTTCTAGATCAATCAGTCAATTGTTGAAACACGTTTCTATCCTATTCAGCCGTTAGACGAGATGTACACGCATTTGTTGTGGTCCTATCACTAGTTGCCACGGTAAACAGTTTTACACGATTTGGTAACTAGCCCAAAACGCTGAAAAATATGAACATAATATCAATTTTCCAGTGTTCTACAACAACCACGCTTTGGGAATTTGTTTTCCAGTGGCAACTTAAAATCTCAAACCAGATCAGAAAGTTTTTCAGTACATTTTTCATTCGTTGTATTACTAAAAGTAGATTGGCGCCCTCAGCGGCTTGCGGTCCAAATGTGATTATTTTGTGAGCCGCTGACAGCGGCTTGCGGTAGTTAATGTGTTAAGTTTCCAGTCTTGGTATTTAAAATTGCAGGTTCTCTTTAAGTTATAAAGATGCCCTAATACTTTGATCTGTCACTTTTAATTCTAAAATACTTTGTCCGATCCGTCACTCTGACTCCGGGGAGTTGTCACTTGACATTGTTGAAATATGCAGTCTGATCTGTGTCTCCAATTTCCCTAGATTATATTTCCATTTCTCAGTCCAAGTTCCTGATGATATTTCCGACAAACTTGCTAATGAGAGCTAAAGTTTATTTCCGACTCTCGATTTTGACCAATCCTCTCTCTTCAAAACTATGTGGGTAGGGGTGTTACATCATCCTATCCCCAGAGTGTTTTAAAATATCAATTTTAAAATTTAAACTCGTAACCTTTTTCAAATATGGCAGTAATACTTCAGATTGCATTTTTACAAACTCACAAACACATCGGAGAACTTACTTACTGCCTAATACCTTTCCCAACATAATTTTCCCGGACAGTTTTTCTGTATTACACTATTACTGATACAGAGATGGTCTAGTGGAAGTATTACCTAATTATCACCTGTGTTTGCGTACATCTCCAAACAGATTTTTTAGCCTGATAATCTGGCTTTCTTTCCGTCGATCGTGCGATACCACCTTGTATCAAGAATGACCATCTCTATCAAAGTTGGCTAGACGAAAATATTATCCGCTAACCTTTCTGATTAGCCTTGTAATACTATGATTCACCTGGTGAAATGTAAACATTTCTAGGGAGTGGTCAGAGCAAAAATGTAAGTGCATAAAATATGACAAATAATAGGATGATGAGGAAGAGGGAAAAGTTCACGCACAAACGTATCGTCACATATGATAAGAACTTCAGGTTTCAAACCCTTTCATTTTTGCGGATTTTCTTTCATGTTTAACATTATTTAATAAAACTTGCTAGTAAGAACTGAAGTTATTGATTTTAATTTATTTTTATTCTTTTAAATTAAGTAAAACTAAATGAGCGATATTTTTAATAAATTCAGCAGCATTTAACTAATTAGTTATTGTAAAAGCTTGATTAATTAAACACTATTTTATTTGAAAGATGGTTCTTCTGTCTACACTAGTTAACTAATTTACATTCGATTAGGCTACATTCTTTTTTTTCAGTAGTAAAAAAAATGGGGGAAAATTAGTTAGTGGGTAAAATATTTGTGACGTTATATAAGAAGAGGGTCTAGGTTTTTGTGATGAAGTGTTGCAATAGGGGGATGGGGGCGTAAAAATGGCAAAAATTGCTTGATGTCATGTGGTCGACCCCACATACCTATATATATATATGGGTTGATCATATTACAGATCAACCCATATGGAGACAATATGGTGGGAAAGGCATTTAGACAGGAAATAACGCAAACCGATGTGTTGGTGAGTTTGTACAAACACAATCGGAAATATTACGGACATATCTCAAAAGAGGGGATGCGTTTAAAATACATGATTTAACACCCCGATCCATATAGGCTGAAGAGATTGGATTGTGAGAGCCAGAAATAGACATTGGATTTCATTTGCTAATTCGTCGGAAATGCAATCTGGGACGTTATCTGAGAAATGAAAATATAATCTAGCGAAATCGGAGACACAAATCAGACTGCATCGCCACGTCAAATTAGCAACTCCCAGGAGCCAGTAAGACATCGGACTAAGGATTCCATAATTATAAATGACAGATCGAAGTATTTGGGCAACTTTGAAACTCAGAAGTAAACCCGCATTTTAAATACAAAGACTGGTGATCGAAGGAATCAGAACACAAGAAGAATATTTAAATTTCCCAGACCAAATGATTCAAAAGCATCTAACCTAAGTTGCTAGTGTCCATTCTAAACTGTGCCGGGATCTTGTGTTCCCACAAGTTACTTTGGGTTCATGGAACGAAGCTATCATACTGCTTGTGGGATGAAATTGCAAGACTAAACTTTCTAGGTCAATAGTTGTGAATCAAAAGCAGTATTCAACACTAACCACCTACATTGGAAGAGTTGTGTGAAGAAGCGCCCTCATCACCAAAGAATTGATGAAACCATGGCTGTGTGACTCACTTAGACAAGCTAAGTTCTTATTAAGGATACAGCAAAAGGACACAATTTTCTTAAATCCTAACCTGTCTCAGTGAAGACAATTTTTTAAATACAAAATATACATATAAAATTCACCATTTCATTGCTATTTTAACCTGACATGAGACAGTTCCTGGCAGAGCACGTGGCCGAAACTCTTGATCAGGTGGTACTGTTTGCTGATCTGTACCAGAGCGCCCGTCGGAAGTAAACCCGCCTCAAAGGCGCCCACACAAATGTCAACCAAAACAAGAGGAGCGCCCCTTAACTGACTCCAAGAGAATGACCGACACCTCACACAAAACAGCCCAACAACAGCAACAACCACAGAATCACCATAGGCAGAAACACAGCAATTCAGCCCAGGGAACTGGAAGACGATGGTGTAAGGCATGCAAATCTGACACGCATTTCACATCAGACTTTACAAGGCCAAAAACAGGCCCTTATGGTATCGCATGTCTGCTGACGAAGTCTACAGGGAACTATGGCTTCCAGGCATACGAACAAAATCCCAGCCACCCCTCGATTACTGATCAAGTAACTGTTGGGAACCAAACCATAAGATGCTTATATGATTCTGGCATAGACTAATCAGCTCTAGTTTCCTCATCTTTGGTGAAGGTCCACCAAAACACTGGTGAAACTGTACAAACACAGACGCCCCGAAAGAGTATAGAGCCCATGTATATTCCGGAAATTGATGTTTCAACCCTGTATGTACAGGGGAAAATCAATGCCGCAGTAGTAGACGACTTAGTCTATCCTCTCATTTTAGGGAGAAAATATTTCTTCCTCGGGGATCCTTCGCAGAAACCCAGGTCGACACAAGAGAGAGAGAGAGAACTCAGGACACACACCAGCGGTCGTTGAGCTCTTATATCTAATCAGCCCAAATATTTTTTGGATCCTCATACATTAGATCACCAGATGTTAGTTCGTCTGTTATATGTGACGATGGGGTTGCACAATCAGAACTGTCAATGTGATCGCTGACAAGAGTGTGGTCAGCTAAGTTGGGCTTACGATAGATGGTCGACAAGATTCAATAACGCAAATATATAATTACGTGGGTTGTAAGGATAAACCAATGTTAACAGAACGAACTACGTGATGACGATATGGTCATAAGATTGACCAACTGGAAGTAATGTACTCAGGAACCATGGCTGGACATCAAGGACGACATATTTATTTGTTGACGAATTACAGACGATCATATTAATTTCATGCAAAGTACATCGTTTACAATCATCAATGTCAAATTTGACCGACCTCACTGGCCGCCGGAGACCGATAGATGGCGGGAGTAATGCGGTAAATATTTCTTATATATTCCATTTCAATAAGTAATCGATAATGTCGGATATCTTCACTGGAAGTTCCACAGTGTAAAAGCTATCTCAGTAGTGGACCTGGACACACTAGCGGTAGGACATGAAGAAACGTACCGAAGCCCTACCACGGTCGTGCTGAGAATTTATAAGTCGTATCATATCAAAATACTGGAGACAAACAAAACGAGCCAGAATTGGCTAAGGCTAACAGTTCATACTGGAAGGTAGCATATCATATAAAAATCTTAGTCTTCCCACGACATGGGGTAAAGACTTTCAACGAACTTTGTTAGAAGACACCTGTCTTCAGCAACCGGCTTTTCACATCTCCCCACGTCAGAGCTGTTTGGCAACAATCAAAGCCGATCGCACCAAGTTGCGCTTTTTAGTACCGTACAACATTTGGTACGTAATAAATTAAACTTATAATACTTAGATGCGCACACGTAGTGCATCTATCACAGTTAGACAGACATCTAGCTATGTTAAGTCTCGCACCCTTAACTCATATGCGAAAAAGGACTTAACAGATTACATCGACCCCGGATTTTAAAAAAAGCATAGCTTTTTTTTTTTTTTTTATATCGTGGAGAGGTCAATCAAATTATGTATAGTGCATCTAACACAGTTAGACAGGCATCTAGCTATATTAAGTCTCGCACCCTTAACTCATATGCGAAAAAAAGGACTTAACACTATTAAGTAGGATTGAAGAGTGGAAAATAAATTAAATACTCAATTCAAATCAAATGAATAAGAAATAATGTCTTAATAATAATTGTATTTATGTGTTGTTTCATATAATTTGATTGATCTCTTCGCGATATTAGAAAAAAAAAACTATGCTTTTTAAAATCCGGGGGTCAATGTAATCTGTTAAGTCCTTTTTCGCATATGAGTTAAGGGTGCGAGACTTAACATAGCTAGATGCCTGTGTTAGATAGGCATCTAGCTATGTTAAGTCTCTCACCCTTAACTCATATGCGAAAAAGGACTTAACAGTATTGCTTTTATAGGTTGTATGGAAACTACTCCCCAGGGAGCATACTACAGGGAAGAAAGTTTGGTTTATAGACGGGTTGGGAACAAGCGACAATTAGTTGTCCCACTCCTATATTGCACCCGCCTAATGCAGGAAATGCTTTCAACCCTGCACCATCCAACTAAAGGTTCGTATGCCCTAGTAAAACAGGTCTCCTTGAACCACTTCTGGCCAAATATGCTACAGGAATTTTGACAGTTTGTGAGAGATTGCTCTGTTCCCCATAACCCGGACAATCAGAAGGACGAAACTGCGAAGAAAAAGATTGAGTAGAGTATCCAACACCCAACATTGGATAGCTCGTACCTCAACTCATCATTTCTATGTAGTAAAGCAGAGTTACGACAAGCGCAGAAGGATGACATTACCCTAGCGCCATACTCTGTGCAGAGTCAGATAAAAACAACCCATGCTTCAGCTGGAACTTTCCACAAAGAAGATGGAATTATTTATAGACGGACGAGGCGGGGGAAACAGCTCGTGGTGCCAATCCCCTTAAGACCCTCCGTAATGAAATCAGCTCATATATCCTCACTGGGGAACATGTTCCCGTAGGAACCACTATGAGTAACTTTCAAGAGGTTTACTTTTGGCCCAAACAATGGGAAGACGTTCGTCAGTTATACTGCACACATGCTCATAGCTTGGAAACAAGACTGCTTCCCAGAAATGATAGAAAACATTCCTGGTATTGAGAGTGAAGAGCCATAACTACAGAATAGATACAGAAACACTACCCAAGCAAAACCTGGACCCATGCCTACACAGATGGATCAGCAACATATGCAACAGAAGATGGAGGTGGCGAAGTGTTGCTGAACTTAAGCACTGGTGCACAAAAACGGCTGCCAGTGGCAACAGGAAAATTCTCTAGCAACTTCAGAGCAGAGGCAGAGGTCTTGAAAACTGCAGCAGAAGTCCTAATGACAGAGGAAAGTACCGAGAGACAAGTTCCTTTCTTTACAGATGTGCTGTCAGTAATTGCAAAACTGAAGAGTCAGAACAATGCAGGCGAGGATGACCTAAGAGTAGTACTCCACAATGGATGGCCTAAGAGTAGTATTCCACAAACTGAGCCACCGATTTAAACGAGTTGTAGTACAGTTGACCCATCTCATGAAGAAGCTGACAGACTGGCAAAGGAAGGTGGAAAGCTACCTCAGCCTGGTTCAAGTATAACTTTTGAAGAGTCAAAGCATGTTCTCAGAAGCAGATACAGGAACAAATGGGAAGCAGAATATCCAGGCCACGCAAAAAATGATGCATTTAACCAGCTCAACAGAAGAGAACAAATGATAATCTTCAGACTCCACATGGCCACAACAGATTGGGATACCACCTAATCAACAAACTGAAGATTGAAACTACCGACGAGTGTGACTGTGGCACTGATAAAATGACTGCTGAACATCTGCTTCAAAGAAGCCCAACATGTGAGGAACAGAGACAGCAAATGTGGCCATCACCAGTACCATACCTGGAAAAGCTCTACAGAAATAGTTCAGATAGAAATAGCCTCAAGCTGACCACTGCTTTCTTTGAGCATATTCAATATTCGTATTTTGTGGCAGTAGGAAACCACAGTTGTGACGGATATAGTGATTGTGGTATAGGTCTTATCTATTGTTGTATATGCGATTATGCGATGTCTTCACGCCTAGGCGTGTTCCTGAAGGAACTTTGGTAGTGTTCGTGGAGAACATGTTAAGGTGATGAGTTGGTCCCATCTTGGAGTTACTGTGGAGTAAGGCGTTGTGTATTGCCCGTCTTGTAGCTATGTTGGAATAAGTACAGGCATTGTCTGGTTCCTGCCTGAGAGCGATTCTTTTTGAATCTATATATCGATGTTTCATGCCGCCAATCACTTGTGATAAGTGATTCACACCTGGATAGTGAATGTATTGGTGCGAGGAGTGTATGCTACACATAAGGATGTATTATGTACTGTCTTTGTACGTCAGTGAAGCCAGTCTCTGAATAGTGTAGTTAAGAGTTATTTCCTACAGGCAATGTTAGCCTGAGTGTTACGTCAGAATGCTTGAGGATGTAATTGGTATTCAGGACTTGTGGAACCATGTGAATAAATGTCATGGAACTGTAACCTGTGGCGTCGTGTTAAGTTATACGAGTCAGTGTTGTCTACCACCTACACACTTCTTCTGCTTTGATCCGTAACCACCAACCTTCAAAGCACTCATTGGCCATCACGCCTTGTGGCGTCTTGTAGGGCAGCAACAAATTGATTCCACTTTGCTCGGTCGGCGGCCATCCTTCGTACAGTGCCCCAACTCTGGTTCATTCTTTGCATCTCAGCTTCCACAGTTCTCCGCCAAGTTGTTTTTGGTCGGCCTCTCTTTTGCTTTCCCTCGGGGGTCCATAGCATAGCTGTTCTTGTGATGGTATCAGGGTCCCTTCTGAGGACATGGCCAACCCAACTCCAGCGTCTGCCAGCTATGATGGTATGCATGTCCTCCTGGTTACTCCGAATAAGTAGTTCTTGGTTGCTGATGATGTTTGGCCAAAAGATTCGGAGAATTTTTCCTAGGCAGATTGCGTGGAAGGAGGACAGTTTCGACATTTCCTTTTCTGTTACTCTCCAACATTCCGCACCATAGAGAAGCACAGAAAGTACACAGCTCTCATACAGTCTTAACTTGGTGTTTGTGCTGTACTGGGAAGACTTCCAAAATATTGTTTATTCATTCTGTTGTTAATGTCCTTGCTTGTTCCGCCGCCAGGTGTTACTATGCATCCTAGGTAAGTAAATGTGTCTGTCTGTTCTAACTTCTGGTTCCTTACTGTTATTGGCTCAGGATTGCCCACATTTAGTGTCATAACCTCTGTCTTCTTCAAATTGATGTTCAGGCCAACCTGCTGGCCATACTTATTCAGTCTATCGGTTTTGTCTTGAATGTGTTGATGTGAATGTACGAGTAGTGCAATGTCATCTGCATATTCCAGGTCCTCCAGTGTAGAAAACGTTGTCCATCTAATTCCTCTTGGACTGTTGTCTGGCGCATCACCCAATCTATGACTGTCAAAAATAATGTTGTTGATAAGGGGCATCCCTGTCGTACTCCTGTTTTCACTTCGAAAGTTACATTACTCGATCCAACACTGCACGTAAAGTTAGAATAGAGGCTTTTTATGATGGAAACAATGCGGCTGGGAATTCCATAAGCCCTCAGAATTTTCCATAGGCTGTCCCTGTGTATGCTGTCGAAAGCCTTTTCAAAATCAACAAAGTTAATGTACAGCTGTCTCTGCCATTTTGAGCACTGCTCTATAGCGTTCCCGATGTTCATGATCTGCACATCTTCTGTTTTTTCTGAAGCCCGCTTGTTCTTTCCTCAGTTTATGGTCAACTGCTTTTGAAATTCTCTGGATGATTATCCTGCCTAGTATTTTGCTGGGAACTGAGAGGAGGGTAATTTCTCTCCAGTTGTTGCAGTCTGCAAGGTCGCCCTTCTTGGGCAATTTGACAATTATTCCTTTACTCCACTCTGTTGGTGTTGTCTCAGTTTCCCAGACTTGTGCAAATAGTGGTTCTAATAGTTCTGCTGCTAGTTCAGGGTCTGTCTTGAACAGCTCAGCATTTAGATTGTCGTGACCAGGCGCTTTTCTATTTTTCTAGCCCTTTGATAGCTGTGATAATTTCTTCTTTTCGTGGAATGTCTGTATTTACGTCTAAGTCACTTTCAGCTTCAGGAACATTCAGCTGAGTCTCTGGTGATTCCTTATTCAGTGTTTCTCTGAAGTGCTCTGCCCATCTTGTTTCCTGCCCCTGTGCTGTGGTGATGAGATTTCCTTGCTTGTCTCTTACTAATGTTATGTTGTTTGCACCTCGTTTTCCACTGATAGCTTTAGTTATTTTGCAAACTGTGCTTTGTTCATTTCTCAGTGCTGCCTCTTCTGCCTGTCTTGCAAGGTCATCCAGAAATGTCCTTTTGTTAGCACGGGTTTGACGTTTTACTTCCTTGTCCAGCTGACTGTACTGTTCACCATATATTGCCTTTAACCTGGGAGACTTAGCTTCGGTTTTCTTTCTTTTCATTTCCTTTCTCTTCGCTATGGTGTTTAGTGTTTCTGGTGTTATCCAGTCTTGGCTCTTTCTTTCCTGGAATCCCAAGCATGACTTGCTGCTTTCTTTGTATATTGTTGAGATGGTGTTGAATTTCTGGTCGACATAGTCGGTCTCTGTTCTTTCCTGGCTTTTGGTAATCAGATATCGTCTCTTTACGTCGATCACGAACGCTTTTCTGGTGAAGGGGTCCTTAAGTTTCATGATGTTATATCTTTTCTGTTTGACTGTAACTGGTCCAGCAGCTACACACGCCACACTCATAATATAGTTTCTTGATAAAGATATTGAATAGAAGTCAAGAAAAGAACGGGAATGGACAATTATACTTACTCTATTTACATTTTCGTTCCACTATTGCTGTGAAACAAAGCGTGGATCTGAAGACTGCACTCTTGAGTCAAGTGTGTTCATCAGCTGGTGTAAGCCCATGTTGTTGCAGGATATCTGTGATTTTCTCTGTCTATCACGGATTGCCTTCCCTGCTTTGCAGTAGTGGTCCACCAGTGGCCAAATCTCAAGAGTATCAAAAATGGGTTGTCAAATGGGTCTACCTTCGCACAAGATTACTCTTGGCAGAGTTGTAGATAGAAGGGTAATGATGCTTCTATCCTAAGACAATGTTCACAAGACAGAGTCTTGCTCATAAGTATGCTTTCACACGCATAATAACCGAATCAACTATGATTGTTATGTTTTAAATTAACATGTAATCCATTTAATTTAATAATCAATTAGTTTTAACAGGTTAAAATAAATAGAATGATGGTGAATTTTAGATGGAAATTAAAGTTCTCGTCATTGAGACTGGGTTTGAGGGTTTATACTAAAAGAAATTTCTGTACTTTTGCTGGTGCTTGTTAGTTAGCACTTAGCTTGTATGATGAGCGACTCATGCAGTCTTGGTTTTCGTCAATTCTTTTGTGATAATGACTCTTTAACAGTCTTAGCTTCGTTCCTCAAACTGTTTGATAGCTTAGTACCACGATCTTTTAGACAAAGTAAAAACAAATGCCTCTGCTAAGTACATTTGTGGGCTGCAAATTAACAGGCGCATTGTCTCGCTGTCCTCCAACCAATGTTAAGCTCTCAGAAGAATTAAATTCCTGAGTTCACAACGTAGCTCTGGGAAGAGGATGAAAAATCGCCAATAATCTACTGGGTATTAAACTGGGAAAATGTGTCTGGAGATCGCGAATAATGATTTGCCTGAATTAAAACTAGCAAGGTACATCTATCTCACAAAATGGTATGATACACTTGATGCACAGGTGATGTAATCATCACTCATCACTGCTCCAGTCGGAGTCTGGGGTCACCTCTGCTGTCGGTTTTCTGTACGACTAGCAAGAAACGATCACCAGCGCTTACAGTAGTGGTTTATGAATAAACTCTTTTCATATGTTGAAGTTCCCAGCCTCATATATAACCACTTAGCAAGAAAAATAAGTCAAATTCACATTTGTAAAATAAATGTTTACATTTACCCCAAAGTAACTTTTGGGAACACAATCTCCTCGCACAGTCTAGAATGGACACCGTGATTTAGGTTATACGCTTTCGAACACTTGGTCTGGGAAATGTTATAATTCCTCTTATGACGGGTGATCTGATTCCTTAGGTATCCAGTCTTCGTATTTATAAAATGCGGGATTACTTTTTTTAAGTTGCCCAAATTCTCTGGTCTGTCCTTTAAGTTTCCAGTCTCTGTATTTAAAATGTGGGTTTTCTTTTAAATTTTAAAGTTGCCCTAATGCTTCTGAACTTATTATTTAGGAATTCTTAGCCCGATCCTTCTCTGGCTTCCAGGATCTGTGTATCTGATTTTGCGATATCTCTCATTCTAAGTTCGAATCCCAGATTGTTATTCCGACGAATTTTCCAATGAGAACCATTGTCTATCCCGTCTCTCAAATCAATCCAATCGAAAGCTCTGAACTATATGAGTAGGGGTGTTTAATTTAATTCTCCCCCGTGTGATTTAAAATATTACATTTTAAAATTCCATCGTGTCTTTCAATATTTCGTAATGTTTCCATTTTGCATCTTGTGCAAAACTCATAACCACCATCTGTGCACTTATTTGATGTCCAGATACTACCTTCCAATATGGTCTCCCTCAGACAGTTTATCTGCAATAATCTTGATACAGAGATGGTCCCTGAAGCTATTACCTCATTATCACCAATGCTTTCGTGCCTTCGTCAGACGGATCTCTCAGGCGGACACAATTGCTTCTATTGAATCGATCGTTCACGACCAGCTTGTGGCTAGACTGACTCGATTGAAAAAACGTATTATTGCTGACCGGTGTAATTAACTGGGTATTTTTACAGTTCACATGGCAAAACGCAAATACGTCTGAGGTACGGTCACTGCAAAAGAATGTAGAGCAATAAATATGCCAAATAATAGAACGAATAATGAGAAAAATGAAGAAATGACGTGATACTGCCGGAGTGGATGAGAGTTAAACAAGTGCACGACTGATTTCGTCACAGATACCCCGTCACCTAAGATATTTTATTAAATATCCAAGTGATGGCGTGCACTTTTACATGGTTCGTGCCTTCTTCTAATCCTGTTCTGGATGACAGTGTTCTTCTCCTCATTATACCATTGGCGAGTGTTTGAATTGCTCGCTTGGCAATGTGTACAGCTTAAAACAAACTAATGCACGTCTTTCCATCGTTTGGGCCAAAAGTAAACCTCTTGACGGTTACTCATAGTGGTACCCACGGAAACATGTTACCCCGATGAGGATATATGAGCTGCTTTCAGAACGGATGGTCTTAAGGGAAGAGGCACTAAAAGCTGTTTCCCCCGCCTCGTCCGTCAATAAATAATTGTCGTGGAATATTCTAATCCACATATATAAATTATCAAGTAAATATAAAGTCTAATAAAAAACAAATAAAATTAATAAAGAAAAGAGCAATGGTAAAATGACAGTGCTGTCACAAAGAATGTACGCGAAATCCCCCTTGTTTTCTGCTTCGTCTGCAAATTGTAACGCTTTCACGTTGATAGAAAAGCTTACTGTATTATTACCCGCCTTCTTCAATGAAACGTGTGCTGCATTTCTAAGAAAAACATTGAGACGTACTGCGTAATGACCTAAATTAATCCTAACATTAATTATACTGCGTTACCAAAACGAACGAACAGATAGACTCAAATATAGAAAGAGAGAGGGGCGAATGAAATCGGGAACGCATGCAAAATTAAACACGCGTCGCGCGATACACAATTATCACTATCACGCGTGTAAGGCCATGCACTAACTTTTTTCAGACGGACAGTGATAAAATACATTAACCATCCCAGAGTTAGGTTTTAAAATCATAAAAAACGCTTATTTGGAAAGATAACAATAGATGGGGTTACGTTTGAACACATAACAGTACCCAGACAGCACATCTTCGAAACAGGAGAAGAAAATACATATTTTGAACGCAGCCACGTAGCTCTTTTAAATTGATATAATTGGGTTCCTTAGGGTTTGCTAACAAAGAATATGTAAAACGTTACGCAAATAGTCCAGGAATTAATAAATTATAACCAAAATAAAATAATGGGGGTGCCTGACAGCATAAAATCATTTCTGCTCATAAGATTTTTTTTATAACGTGTTTGAGAAAAATTTACGTTACAGAAATAGTCTACCATGTAAACTCCAAATTGATTGGAGCGCAACAAATGAAAGCCTAACCACGATTGGTCGGACTATAAATACTATCTTCCGTTGTCAAGGGAGACGGGGAAGGGTAACATTTTTTCAAACACTTGTCGAAACGTGGTCTCATTGGCTAACATCGCTGATATACACAATTCAGAGCGTTAGTTCGAAACCACTTGTTTAAATAAGCTTGATAAAGCATCAGTGCGTTGAAGCCAGCTTATATTTTGATAAATAAAAGCCTGGAAGATAAGCAGATGGGAATTTGTGCCAGTTTGTGCCAGAATTCATTGCTAATCAACGTATCTGTGTTTTTCATATGAATTGTGGTAAGCTTGAACCATTCAATATCTTTTAATGAAAATTGAATGTAAATTGTTGATTTATGCCTGTATATATATGTGTAGTTCAGTGGCAAACGTGAGGTAAAGCCTATAATGCTCCAGCCTGAACAGAGGGTGTCGGAGAGAAGTAAAACGGCATGGAATGGCCAAACAGTACACTGACACCTGGATGATTGAATAGAAAGAAATAATGCTGGAATTGCAGAGGCGTAGTAACCATTAAGAAGGGTAATACTGGAATAAAGTATTTCAAATGAAGCTGACAGTTGGCCTAACGCTCTGAACTCAATGTTTGTGCTGTGTTGTGATCAGTTTAGCAAGAGCGTATAAGTTAGTTATGAAGTAGAAGGTACATCCTTCTTGATTTCAGGGACAGTGGTCTTGATGGTACTGAGCAGCACCTGGTCAGAGTTTTGCTGAATCCTGAGTCGGACAGCATACTCCTTGGTCTTTTTAGCTATCAGTGAGGTGTCTCCTGAACCCAGAGGAGAATTCGAGCAGAGGAGTCCTTTCCTGCCGCCATCACGCCAGATAAGCGAATTGGCCAGCTGAGCTCAACATTATGTCCCCTCATCTTGAAATGACTTTGTAAAATTAACATTAAGAGGGGAAATTAATTGTCTTAATATCAGGAACTGAGAACATCTCCAATACTAATTTCCTTAAGACAAACTATTGAAGTCATGATGACAACTACCAACAGAGCTTGAACAAAACAAAACCAGTATTACCTCATACTACTATTACACAACTGACACACATAGGATAATTTTAATAATATATGTCACTACCAGATTCATATTAATACATTCTGTACATAACTTGTAATTAAAATTGATTGTGATTCCTGGTTCCCTTGTAGTTGAATCAGGACACATATTCATTCATGCCAGTAATGAATACATATTGTTATTTGAAAAGTTAAGAGTGACTTCTTTAAGATATTCTCATAGAGTGTTATATGTATGTGAGTGTCACAGTGTTGTTAAGAGTAGTGGATTAAATTAAATTGTTTATCTGTCTGTTGTTGTGACTTACACTTCATCATACACATACCCTAGACACATAACGTAGTCATCACACTATTCCAGAATAATTCTGACTGAGATATATAGATATGTGGTAGCAAGTAAGGTTATATATAATACACTACTCTTATTAGATATATATACCTTCACAGCTGATCTCAGTCAGTACACTAAGTCCCCTATAAATATTTATAACATCCCACTTCACCACATATATTGGGGTCTCGCTCTCGGGATTTTGAATCTTTCCCTATTAAAAATATTGGGGGTAATTCACTTCAGGGAATATAAGAATTAAAAGGTATCCTTGGGTGGAATTAAATAAGGTTGAGCTCACGGTGCCTGTGTTGTCCATTAGATATATTTAGAGATTAAATTGTTGGTTAGACATTATATAAATTTACCTGATAGACAATGGCGGACCTGGCCAAATTTCGATCTGCTGCGGTTCAGACTGCAAAAGAGTTAGGATTAGATGGGCAAGTTATGGTTGCCTATGTCACGACGGAATGTGACAAATTTATTGAACGCGAAGAAAGAAGGTTTGAAGCCGAAAGAAAGTTAGAGGCTGACAAGGAAATTAAGAGGTTGCAGATTGAGGCTGAAAAAGAGGCTAAAGCATTGGAAGCAGAAAGAGAAGAGAAAAGATTAGCTGCAGACAGAGAAGAGAAGAAATTAGCTGCAGAAAGGGAAGCCGAGGAAAGAAGACAGGCTGCAGAAAGAGAAGAGAAGAAATTAGCTGCAGAAAGGGAAGCCGAGGAAAGAAGACAGGCTGCAGAAAGAGAAGAAAGAAAATTAGCTGCAGAAAGGGAAGCAGAAGATAAAAGATTACAAAGGGAACATGAGTTACGACTAAGGGAGTTTGAGTTTCAAGGCCATGCTCCTGAAAATGGTGCCAGTCCCTTTGCCTCTGATGCTACGGTTACTCAGGGAGCCTCAACCTCAGCTATGAACTTTCATTTAGATCATTTTGTTGAGAAAGACGATGATATTGAGAGCTATATAAATAGGTATGAACTATTAGCTACCACGTATGGGTTAGAGAGAGAAAGGTGGAGCTTAAAGTTATCTCAGGGACTTCGTGGGGCAGCTTATGAAGTTTTTGCAAAAATGAGCAGAGGTGATCAGGAAAATTATGACATGCTAAAGCAGGCTCTTTTGTTAAGATATGAAAAGAATGCAGAGTTTTACAGGAAAAAATTTAGGAATGCTAAACTACTGTCAGGTGAAACCTATCACCAGTTCTCTGCACGAATAGAGACATACTTGGAGAAATGGACTTCTCTGGGGAAAACCCAAGATCTTAAGGAAATGGTCCTTATAGAGCAATTAAGAGAGTCCATGGCTCCAGACCTGAGAAAGTTTCTCATGGAACAAGGTGCAGAGAGGCTGGGTGAGTTGCTAAATGTTGCTGAAAGGTATCAAGCAGCTCAAGCAGAGGTAACAGGTAATAAAAAGAAACAAGTGGATAACTTTAGGGCACCACAGAACTTTAATAAATTTGATCCTAGGGATCAAAACAAAGGTAAGCACCAATTTGATAGGCCACGGTATGAAAATAAAAATAAATTCCCACAATTCGATGAAAGAAAATATGATGAAAGAAAATCTTTCAACCAAGGAAAAAGGTGGTGTAAAAATTATAAGATAGATAAGAAGGGGAAAGAAAAAATCTATCATGTGAATCTCCTGAAGAAATATTTGGAAAGAGAACATCAGGAAGAGACACACTTGTTGACCTTGTCCATCGCCATGGAGATGAAAAAGGAACCACTTTCATCATTTGAATATCCATTACACCCCTGTGAGACAGCAGCACAGGTGAAAATCAGTACACATTTAACGAAAACTCAGAAAGAGAGAGTGCAACAGGTTCTAAATAATCATGCAGAGGTGTTAACAGACCGACCAGGGCATACAAACCTATTGGAATATGATATGAAACTCATAGACTCCACACCTGTCTGTATGAAACCATATTCGATTCCGTTTGCTAAGGAGAAAGCTTTGAAGGAAGAGATAGACTATCTATTGAAGGAAGGAATTATTTCGCACAGTGAGTCTTCGTATAGTTCCGGTGTTGTACTCTTAAGGAAGCCCTCTGGAGAACATAGACTCTGTATAGATTACAGGAGACTGAATGCTATTACAGAAGGACAGGTGGATCCATTGCCGGATACAAATCAGCTGTTTGCCAGACTAAATAAAGCTAAATATTTCTCAAAAGTGGATCTGAGTAAAGGATACTATCAGATTCCAGTAAAGCCTGAGGTTAGACCATACCTAGCTTTTAGTACCTCAGAAGGACACTATGAGTTTAATAGATTGCCATTTGGATTGAAGAATGCGCCTAGTGTCTTCTCTAGAATGATGAGAAAATTATTGGATCCTCTGAATAATCCCTGTATAACAAATTTTATGGATGATATCCTTATAGCAACAGAAACATTTGAGGAACACATTGACTCTCTGAACATGCTGTTTGATCGACTTAGGGAGGCAAATTTAACAGCCCGACCAACCAAATGTTGCGTTGGATGTAAAGAATTGGAATTTTTGGGACACACAGTTTATCAGGGAAACATGACCCCTGACCCAAAGAATTTAGAGAAACTACAGAAAGCCCCGAGACCACAAACCAAGAAGGACGTGAGATCCTTTGTCTCATTATGTGGTTTCTACCAGAAGTATATCAAAAACTTTAATTCCATATGTGCACCGTTAACTGAATTGACACGTAAAGGACTTCCAGATCGCATTACATGGACACCACAATGTGAAATGACTTACCAAGAATTGAAGGAAAAGCTCACAAGTAAACCCATTTTGAAATTACCTGACTTAAGTCAAGAATTCATAGTAAGGACGGATGCAAGTAATATTGGGTTAGGTGCAACTCTACTACAGAAATCAGATGCATTGGATGGGGAATTAAGCCCAGTGGCATATGCTAGCAGAAAGTTGAATAAAGCTGAAATCAACTACTCAACTAGCGAAAAAGAATGTCTTGCAGTAATATGGGCAATAAAGAAATTCAATATTTATCTATATGGGAAGGCATTTAAGTTGCAAACTGACCACAAACCTTTATCGTTTTTAGCACAGGCTAAGCATGAGAACTCTAGGTTACTCCGATGGTCTTTGCTTCTGGCTCCATATAATTTTAGCATTGAATATATATCTGGAAAAACCAATTTGGGAGCGGATTTTTTAAGCCGCCATCCGTGTGATGAGAATCACCGTAAACCCCAGAAATAATAATAAATTTCTCTATGTGTATATAGAATAAAGGACTGACATATAATGTCTGTTTTAAGAGGGGAGGTGTCGTGGAATATTCTAATCCACATATATAAATTATCAAGTAAATATAAAGTCTAATAAAAAACAAATAAAATTAATAAAGAAAAGAGCAATGGTAAAATGACAGTGCTGTCACAAAGAATGTACTCGAAATCCCCCTTGTTTTCTGCTTCGTCTGCAAATTGTAACGCTTTCACGTTGATAGAAAAGCTTACTGTATTATTACCCGCCTTCTTCAATGAAACGTGTGCTGCATTTCTAAGAAAAACATTGAGACGTACTGCGTAATGACCTAAATTAATCCTAACATTAATTATACTGCGTTACCAAAACGAACGAACAGATAGACTCAAATATAGAAAGAGAGAGGGGCGAATGAAATCGGGAACGCATGCAAAATTAAACACGCGTCGCGCGATACACAATTATCACTATCACGCGTGTAAGGCCATGCACTAACTTTTTTCAGACGGACAGTGATAAAATACATTAACCATCCCAGAGTTAGGTTTTAAAATCATAAAAAAACGCTTATTTGGAAAGATAACAATAGATGGGGTTACGTTTGAACACATAACAGTACCCAGACAGCACATCTTCGAAACAGGAGAAGAAAATACATATTTTGAACGCAGCCACGTAGCTCTTTTAAATTGATATAATTGGGTTCCTTAGGGTTTGCTAACAAAGAATATGTAAAACGTTACGCAAATAGTCCAGGAATTAATAAATTATAACCAAAATAAAATAATGGGGGTGCCTGACAGCATAAAATCATTTCTGCTCATAAGATTTTTTTTATAACGTGTTTGAGAAAAATTTACGTTACAGAAATAGTCTACCATGTAAACTCCAAATTGATTGGAGCGCAACAAATGAAAGCCTAACCACGATTGGTCGGACTATAAATACTATCTTCCGTTGTCAAGGGAGACGGGGAAGGGTAACATTTTTTCAAACACTTGTCGAAACGTGGTCTCATTGGCTAACATCGCTGATATACACAATTCAGAGCGTTAGTTCGAGACCAGTAGTGCAAATAAGCTTGATAAAGAAACTGTGCGTTGAAGCCAGCTTGTATTTTGATAAATAAAAGCCTGGAACATAGGCAGATGGGAATTTGTGCCAGTTTGTGCCAGAATTCATTGCTAATCAACGTATCTGTGTTTTTCATATGAATTGTGGTAAGCTTGAACCATTCAATATCTTTTAATGAAAATTGAATGTAAATTGTTGATTTATGCCTGTATATATATGTGTAGTTCAGTGGCAAACGTGAGGTAAAGCCTATAATGCTCCAGCCTGAACAGAGGGTGTCGGAGAGAAGTAAAACGGCATGGAATGGCCAAACAGTACACTGACACCTGGATGATTGAATAGAAAGAAATAATGCTGGAAGTGCAGAGGCGTAGTAACCATTAAGAAGGGTAATACTGGAATAAAGTATTTCAAATGAAGCTGACAGTTGGCCTAACGCTCTGAACTCAATGTTTGTGCTGTGTTGTGATCAGTTTAGCAAGAGCGTATAAGTTAGTTATGAAGTAGAAGGTACATCCTTCTTGATTTCAGGGACTGTGGTCTTGATGGTAGTGAGCAGCACCTGGTCAGAGTTTTGCTGAATCCTGAGTCGGACAGCAGACTACTTGGTCTTTTTAGCTATCAGTGAGGTGTCTCCTGAACCCAGAGGAGAATTCGAGCAGAGGAGTCCTTTCCTGCCGCCATCACGCCAGATAAGCGAATTGGCCAGCTGAGCTCAACATTATGTCCCCTCATCTTGAAAAGATTTTGTACAATTAACATTAAGAAGGGAAATTAATTGTCTTAATATCAGGAACTGAGAACATCTCCAATACTAATTTCCTTAAGACAAACTATTGAAGTCATGATGACAACTACCAACCGAGCTTGAACAAAATACAACCAGTATTACCTCATACTACTATTACACAACTGACACACATAGGATAATTTTAATAATATATGTCACTACCAGATTCATATTAATACATTCTGTACATAACTTGTAATTAAAATTGATTGTGATTCCTGGTTCCTTTGTATTTGAATCAGGACACAAATACATTATTGGCAGAAATGATTACATATTGTTATTTGAAAAGTTAAGAGTGACTTCTTTAAGATATTCTCATAGAGTGTTATATGTATGTGAGTGTCACAGTGTTGTTAAGAGTAGTGGATTAAATTAAATTTTTTATCTGTCTGTTGTTGTGACTTACACTTCATCATACACATACCCTAGACACAAAACGTAGTCACCACACTATTCCAGAATAATTCTGACTGAGATATACAGATATGTGGTAGCAAGTAAGGTTATATATAATATACTACTCTTATTAGATATATATACCTTCACAGCTGATCTCAGTCAGTACACTAAGTCCCCTATAAATATTTATAACATCCCACTTCACCACAATAATCCCATCTTCTTTGTGGAAAGTTTCAGCTGAAGCATGGGTTATCTTGATTTGAATCTGGCCAGAGTAAGGCGCTAGGGTAACATCATCCTTCTGTGCTTGGCGTAACTGCTTTTCTACACAGAAATGTCGAGTTGAAGTACGAGTTATCCAATGTTGAGTGTTGGGTACTCTGCTCAAACTCTTTCCTGGTAGTGTCTTCCTTCTGGTTGTCCGGGTTATGGTGAACAGAGTAATCTCGCACAAACTAGAATATCGTGTCGCAAACCTAGCCAGAAGTAGTTCAATAAGACCTGTTTTCCTAGGGCATACGGACCTTTAAAAGGGTGGGACAGTGTGGAATGCATTTCCTGCATTAGGCGGGTGCGATAGGGGAGTGGGACAACTAACTGCCTCTAATTTCCCACCCTTCTATAAATTAAACCGTCCTCCCTGTAATATGCTCCCTGAGGAGTATGGGAGTAATTACATACAACTTTGAAAAGCAAGGCTTTAGGGTTTAATCGGCCCTTTGTGCCTGCTTCAGCTCCGAAATATTCGAGCTGGTGAGAGATAAGAGCTCAGGGGCCGCTTGGGGGTGTCCTGTGTTCTCTCTTTTGTGTCGTTCTGAAGGTACGTGAGGGATCTCCAAGAAACACATATTTCCGCCCTAAAATGAGAGGGTAGACTAAATCGTCTACGACTGCAGCATTGATTTTACCCCGTACATATCGGGTTGTAACATCAATTTCCGCAACCGGAAGAAGCATTGGCTTTATACTCTTCCAAGGCCCTGTATTTGTACAGCTTCACCAGTGTACTAGCGAGCCTTCACCAATGAACGAATGAACGAACGAACTTTATTTTCAAAGGGTTGAGAATTGGGCACGCAGGCCCGTCTAACATTCTGCCCTTCCTTTCGCTCACCTTTCATACAGTATCCTTTCAATAGCACATGTATTTTTATCATTATTTAAGAATACAACATTATCGAGGTAAAATAATAACATACATTTGTAACATGCAGACATAATCAAATTTAAGGGGGTAAAAATTATTAATTAAAATACATTAACAAAAATTAATACCTTAAAAAAATAAAAATAAAAAAAAAATAAAAATAAAAAAATAACAAACACAATCTAAACCATTCATACGGTAATAAGAGATAATTTGAAACGTAATCAGATAATGGTGGCATATAATAAGAACTCGTGACATTTTGGAAATCTGCTGAATTAGCTGGGACTTCATGTGTTGTCAGCGTATGCGGAAAATGTTCCCACAGGTGAGCGACTTTGAGTCCCAAGCAGATACTGCCACATGGAGTGAATTGTTGACGCCTCCACTACACGAGATCCAGTTTAATGACCTATGCTCCTTAGGGAGGTAAAGGGTATTGACTGATAGATGAGAATCGTACATATAGGCCCGTCTTGCATTTTGATGCTGGGGAAACTAGAGAAGAGTATTCTAAACCCGATACATTTAAGCACCGTACGGTGTGGTTACCAACGGTTACTTGCTTAGTAATAGAAGGGTAACTAGGGTTCTGTTCATATACCTGTAGGTCATGGTTCCCTATCGGCTCCATGATTAGGCATTCGACATTATAAGGGCCTGTTTTCAGCCTCTTACAATCCGACTTAAAACGTGTATCGGTTTTGCACGATTTATAATATCGTCTTCCAGTTCCCTGGGCTGAATTGCTCTGTTTCTGCCTGGTGCTGTCCTGTGGTTGTTGTTGTTGCTGTTGTGTAAGGGGTTGGTCGTACTCTTGGATTCAGTGAAGGAGCACCCCTCTCGTTTGGGGTGACTATCGTGCGGGTGCCTTTTAGACGGGTTCACTTCCGTCTGGGTGCTCTGGAACCGATCAGCAAACAGTACTACCTGATCAAGAGTTTCAGCCCACTGCTCCGCCAAGGACCGTCTCATGTCAGGGGTGAGCGAGTCGCTGAACTGCTCCACAGTAATCATCTCTTGGAGCCCTTTGTAAGATTCGTCGAAGGCGCTGAGTGATCCCCATTTCTCAAAATACATAGCCAGACGTGTAGCAAACTGCTTTTACTATTCGTCGTTCTGCCTCTTTGCTTCCTGGAATTTGCACTGTAAAGTTTGTGCGTTCAGCTGAAAACGTTGAAGCAAGGCTTTCTTCAACAAATCATAATTGTTGTTGTCTTCCGGGGCCATTTTGAGGAAGACATCGTAAGCAGATCATCTCGGACTCTGAGATAACTTTATTTTGTATCTCTCCTTATCTAATCCATAGGTAGTAGCTAAAGACTATCAGTTGAAGGCTTGAACGAGCTAAATCATACAATATATCTCTTCACAAATGTTGTCAGCCAGATAATAAGTTAGCTTTGCTAAGACACATTCAGCTTTGTTCTTGATTTCTGAATATCTTGTGAATACTCCCTGAAGGTAGAAGCAACATCATCCTTCTATTTGCATCTCTGCCAAGAGTAATCTTGTGCGAAGGTAGATATCTTTCAAGACCCACATTAGATATTCTTGGTTTTGGCCATTGTTGGACCATCACTGCAGAGCAAGGAGAGGCAACCTGTGACATATACAATACATGATAAATGTAATGTTATGATGTATGTATATAAGCATTACCTCGTCATCTACACAAGCACACACATGTTTCAGAAAGCACTCAGTAAAAGCATGTTCAGTTCGTAGCCATGTTTATTTACAGAATATCGTACATGTCAAGATTCGCATTATATTACAATGTGTGGTTCGTACTTTAATGTATTCATATTACATCCCCCCTTTTTTGAAAAAAAAATGTGTGCAAACATTTCCAACGAAATGTTTCATGTGAGAAAGGATAAGTATGTGTAATGCTCAGTGTGAGTATATATGTCACTGTCTGTATCGGCTGGGAGGTGTCACTGTACGGCCAGAACGAGTGGTGTAAAGTGCTGGTGGTTCTGCGGAAGTCCCTGGTTTAGCTTGAGTTGGTTGTGATTTCGGCCTTGGCGCTTGTTGGTTTTGTGGGGCACCAAGGTCTGGAGTTACTGCATTGTCTGTTGAAAGCATGGGAATTCTCTGTTCTGTTGTATTCTGTGGGATTTCTCTTATGTCCACTCTGTTTCGCCTCAGGAGGTTGCTGCTGCTGTCTGGTCTTAAAGTATAGCTCCTGGGTTCAGGGTTTCTGGAAATGATTGTTGCTTTTGACCATGTGTCATTGTTGTGGTTGTAGGTAGTTACATGCTGACCAGGATATAATGGTGGTAAGTCTTTAGCACATTTGTCATAGTTGGATTTCTGAACTTGCTGACGATGCTGAAGTTGATCATATGTGCTGTCTCTATGTTGTGGACGGAAGTGGACCTTAGATGGTAGGAGGTCTTTAATTCTTCTATCAAACATAAGTTCTGCTGGACTGTCGATCTTACTGTCTACCGGTGTTGTTCTCCATCTCAAGAGTGCTAGGTGTACATCCTCTGTTCTTGTTTTCTTCATGATTGACTTGATAGTTTGTATCTGTCTCTCAATGAAACCATTTGATTTAGGGTATCTAGGTGATGATGTTGTGTGTTTGATCTTCCAGTCCTTAGTGAAGTTTCTGTATGCTTGACCTGAGAAATGTGGACCGTTGTCTGATCTAATTTCATCTGGGATGCCAAACATGCTGCAATACTTCTTTGTAATGTCTGCAATAACAGCTGATGGTGAGGGTTGTGGAAGTTTCTCAATGATGGGAAATTTGCTGTAGTAATCAGCAATAATAAGATAGTCATTATTGTCGATTGAGAAAATATCAGTTCCTATAATGCTCCAAGGACTCAATGGTATGTCTGATGGTATGAGAGGTTCTCTGCACTGCCTATTTGCATGTTCTTGGCAAATTGAACAGTTTTTACATAGTGTTTCTATGTCCTTGTTTATCTGTGGCCAGTAAACATCTTTCTTTGCTCTCAGTTGTGTCTTCACAATACCAAGGTGACTATTATGGAGCTGTTTAAGGATGATATCGCGTTGTGTTTCTGGTACAACAATGCGATCTCCTTTAAGGATCAGACCATCTTCGATGCTTAACTCGTCCCTCATCGAGTAGTATGGACGGATGTGTGTTGGAACTTCCCTGATAGAGCTTGGCCATCCATGGTATATCAGTTCTTTGAGAGAGTTAAGGATAGGATCTCTCATTGTGTCTTCTCTGATGTGTTCAAGCCGATTATCGCTAAACTTGACAAAATCAACTTTGATGTTTGGGGTAAGATCTGCTGTCTTGTTGGGGTTTGGTAGTCTGCTGAGAGCATCTGCAAGACCTATATCCTCTCCTGGGATATACTGAATATTAAAATCATAACCTTGTGTTTCCAATAACAGAGCTTGTAGTCGTGGTGGTGCTGAAGCTATTGGTTTTTTATGAATCATCTCAAGTGGCTTGTGATCTGAGAGAATTGTAAATGGGCGGTTGAAAAGAAATGTGTGGAAGCGTTTGATTCCAAAACGTACAGCTAGCATTTCTCTTTCAATGTTTGCAAGTTTCTTTTCGCCAGAACTTAATGATTTGCTTGCGTAAGCTACAGGACGAAGTTCTTTGGCATAGTGTCCTTCAGGATTTTTGTCTGGTTGCAAAAGTGCTGCTCCTAGGCCTTTCAGACTGGAATCAACCATGAGAAAAGTGGGTGCTTGCATGTCATAGTATTTCAAGCATGCATCAGATGATATGAGGGTCTTCAAGTGGTTGAATATGTGTTGGTAGTCTTCTGACCATTCATACGGAGTTTCATTCTGTAGTAGAGATCGCAAAGGTTCTGCAGCAGCTGACAAATTTGGTATGAATTGTGCTAGGAAATTGACAGCACCTAAGAATTGTTGCAGTTCCTTCTTTGTAGCTGGTGTTGGCATGTCATGAATATCTTCAACCTTTTTAGGGTCTGGTTTTACACCATTCTGGGTGTACAGCAATCCAAAAAATTGTATCTCCGTTGCCTTAATTGTACACTTTTTGCTGTTGAATGTTAGCCCATTGGCCTGTGCTACATGCATCAAGTTAATCAAGTTACGGTCGTGTTCTTGTTCCGACCTGCCGCAGACTACAATGTCATCCGCAATAGCCACTGTACCAGAACATTGCTCAACAATGTTGTCAATCTTCTGTTGAAAGATGTCTTGTGATACATTCAAACCAAATGGGAGTCTCTTGAAACAATATCTGCCGAATGGTGTTCGAAAAGTTGTAAGGAGTTGACTTTCCTCTGCTATCTCAACACTCCAGTATCCGTGTACAGCATCTAGTTTAGAAAAATATTTGGCATTGTGGAATCTGTGAGTTATCTCTTCCACTGTATGCATTTTGTGTGGACAGCGCTTTAGACTGTTGTTTAAGTGTTTTGGGTCAAGGCAAACCCGAAGAGAACCATCCTGCTTCAGAACGGTTGTGATACTACTACACCAATCAGAATGCTCTTCAACCTTTCTAGTTCTGTGGCAAGTTTCTGTTTAACATGTATAGGATACTTTCTAGGTGGGTCTATCTTTGGCTCAGCGTTGTCTTTTAAAAAGAATCTTGCCTTTCCTGGAAGTTTGCCTATTCTGTCGAACTGTTCTGGGAATCGCTGTTTAAGGTCATCTACTCCAGTGACGTGTAGAGTAAGATGTTCTTTTTTGTCAGCTTTAATGTTGTTAATAGTTACCACACTCAGCTTTTCGCACATTGGTAAACCCAAAATTGCAGGTCCTTCAACATCTACCAAGTAAAATGTTGACGATGTCCATTCAGAGTCTCTGTATAAACATTCAAGTGTTACTGCTCCGAAACAGTCTATACTTGTTCCATTGTAAGCTCTTAGCTTTGTCCTGCCACTCCTACTTTTTACATCCCTTGTGGGAAATCCTTGCTCATCCACCTTGTCAGGCATGATCTGTCTGAATATTCTTAAGGGTAGAGTGTTACCTTGGGCACCTGTGTCTATCTTGAACCGAATATATCTTTCTTTGTGCCTTTTAATTCCTGGTATTCGGAATTGTACCTTGCAGAAAGCCTGCGTTCTCTTTGGTTCATTACTGAAAGTTAGTATCTTCACAGTATCAAATGTGGAAGGATCACTTTCTTCACTGGAGTCAAGGTCCTCAGTCATCATAAAGTGTGTTTGTTTTGATGACTCTCTGCTGTGAAGGTTGTGTTGAGCACTGTCTTGTTTCCTCTTGAAACATAATTTTATCCAGTGGCCCCTCTTTCTGCAGTAATGACATGTAGAGTCTTTAGCTGGACAGTGGTTTTGTATGTGGTTTAGGCCACAACATTTACACATAGCACCTCTGCTTGTGTTGTGTTTTTCTTGTTGCTTCGAACCAGTTGCTTTGTTTTGTTTGGGTTTATAGCTTTTTACTGCATCCACCTGGGCTGTTACTGTACCTTGCTGAATTTGTTTAATGTTTAGTGCTTGTGCCTCGTGTTTCCTGCCTTCATCCAGAAGTTGTTGTAAAGTTAGTGTATCACTCTGGCTCAGTAGCCATTTCTGGAACTCTGGCATTGGTGTGCTGAGAAGGATCTGTTCGATAATTGGCTCTTTTTCTTCTTCTTTGTTAAATTTGCATACACTTGTTTTCTCCTTGATGCGAGTGAAAAAATCATCTAGACTTTCACCAGGTTTCTGTCGCAGGTGGTGAAGTTCTAATCTTGCCGCTCTAAAGTTCGTGTGCTTTATTATCAGACGTTTTTCAAATTCGTCCAATATGGCTGCGGGGTCTGTCGCCGACTCCACAGGCATGGCGGTAGCAAAACTGTTGTAAATTTTCAAACCTTCATCGTCCAATGCTTCTAGGATATATGGAGTTAAGGTTTGTCCTTCTAGACCAGTGGTCTTGGAATATAGATCTATGCGTTGGCGCCATAACAAGAAAGCTTCACTCTTATCACCTCGACCGGCAAATCGCATTTGCGGTGCGCTGCGGTAGTGTTTAGTTTCCATGGTTGACCTCAATGACGAATTTTAGCCGAACAAACTGTACTCACGTGTTATCGTGTAGCTGTTTTGCGTCGGTCCGGTATCGACCGCTGCCACCATGTAATGTTATGATGTATGTATATAAGCATTACCTCGTCATCTACACAAGCACACACATGTTTCAGAAAGCACTCAGTAAAAGCATGTTCAGTTCGTAGCCATGTTTATTTACAGAATATCGTACATGTCAAGATTCGCATTATATTACAATGTGTGGTTCGTACTTTAATGTATTCATATTACAATAAATACCACACGACCTGTAGACAAATGCAACAGAATGTTCAGACTTCAGAAAATTCAGCCTGATGAGTCACATGATTAACATATTGCTCAAGATCATAAGGAGGAGGAATAAAGAAATTATGAAGTCCATCAAGAACAGTTTATCTTTCCTTGTTCGGCCATCAGGTATTACTATTTTCTCCGCAGTATGATATATAAGAAACATGTTCCGACCAACATTACGTTAAATGGGCAAACGTTAGAAGAAGTTAACACCTTTAAATATCTCGGGTCCACTATATGTAGTGATGGAAGATCAAGTAAAGAAATCAAGACAAGACTTGAGATGGCCTCAGCTGCCATGACAAGGCTGAATGTGATCTGGAAAAGTAACATCAGTTTTCCTGTGAAGATCAAATTATACAAATCACTTGTATTATCTATTCTCTTGTATGGGTGTGAGGGCTGGACACTCACTGCAGATACGGAGCGAAGGATTCAGGCTTTCGAGCATAAATGTTATAGAAGAATTTTGCGCATTTGCTATAAAGAGCACAAAACAAATGTCTATGTTAGAGAGAAGATAAACACCTATGCAGGCCACCAAGAACCACTTTTGTCAGTAGTGAAACGTCGAAAGCTTGCCTGGTTTGGGCATGTAACTCGTCATGACTCCCTTTCGAAAACGATCCTCCAGGGAACAGTCGAAGGTAAACGGAGAAGAGGAAGGCAAAGAAATTCCTGGGCTGATAACATCAAAGAATGGGCAGGACACGGTTTTTCCACACTTGTACGCATTGCTGAGGACAGAGCGCAGTGGAGGACCCTATCTGCTGATGCTTCCACCATGGCACCCCTACGACCCATGACGGGTTACGGGTTGAGATGATGATGATGATATATCAGAATATGAATACGAGAATGAACTACGTACAAACGTGGTCAAAGGGAAGTGACCGGAGTTACTTAGAAGTCACGTGGGATGATGACTTGGGAACACGTATATAAGTAGCAACAGAAGGACATACGAGTCCCCAGACCTAAGGGTCTTTTACATTTGGAAATGCGCCCTAATATAACCGACTAGGTTGAACGGGACGCGCCTCGCCAAAAACGAGGCAAAAGTTTTACATAAAAAAAACATACTAGTCTCTCTTGGGTACAGCTTTTCTTGTGGTTGGTGACCAGTCAAGTAGTGTTCCTCCAACTGTCAAGACACGTGGCTGTAATCCATGCCACCATCTGCGGTATCAGATGCGACTGTAAGGAGACACCAATAACGACATTAGTCAAGCAATCCAGACTAATAATAATCATAGCCCCTTCAGTCATAACTGACTATGGGAATGCGCCCCTGAGGTGACAGCCCTCAGCTGCTTATTTTCTTGGTGCTCATTACGACGTTTTCTCCCCTCCTCTGCTTGTTGTGTGAGCCTTTCTTCGCCCAATCTGAGGTGGCGCCGTAAATAGCATCGCCACTTAGTGCGATCGGCAGCTTCATCCTCCCATGTTGCTAGATCCATGTCCAGTGCCCTCATATCTCTCTTGCACACATCTTTGAACCTCAGCTGTGGTCGCCCAACTGTTCTCTTGCCATCTGCTAATTGTCCGTAGAAGATATCTTTTGGGATGCGACCATCTTCCATGCGGCGAACATGGCCAAGACAGCAAAGTCTGCGCTGTCTAAGCAGTGTATACATACTTTGAAGGCCAGCACGTGGCAACACCTCGACATTTGTCACTTTATCTTTCCACGAGATGCCGAGGATGTGGCGTAGACACCGTAAATGGAAGGTATTGAGCCTTCTTTCTTGCTTAGCATAGGTCGTCCAGGATTCGCTGCCATATAGGAGTGTGCTGCTGACGCAGGCATTATGTACCGCAGCTTTGGTCTTCATTGTGAGTTTGGAGTTTCCCCAAACACGCGATGTGAGGCGGGCAAAGGTAGCTGCAGCTTTGCCAATGCGGCTGTCGATTTCTGTATCCAGTGAGAGTTTGTCATTGATGGTAGACCCTAGGTATGTGAAGTGGTGCACCACTGCCAATTCATAGTTATCGATAGTGATAACTGGTGCAGCACCCGCATCCTGACTCAGCACATTCGTTTTCTTTAGACTTATTGTGAGGCCAAAGTCCTTGCATGCTTTAGTGAAGCGATTCATCAAGCTCTGAAGCTCCTGTTGGCTTTGAGTGACGACTGCAGCATCATCAGCGAACAACAAGTCTCTTATAGTGACCCTTCTGATTTTTGTTTTTGCCTTCAGCCTTGAAAAATTAAACAGACGGCCATCTGACCTAGTGTGAAGGCATATTCCTTCAGTTGCATCTCTGAATGCATGTTTCAAGAGTAAGGCAAAGAAGATTCCGAAGAGGGTCGGAGCCAGAACACAGCCTTGTTTAACGCCACTTCGTATATCAAAGGGCTGTGACGTGCTTCCAGCATATTGGACTGTTCCCTTCATGCCGTCATGGAATGACTTTATCATTTCCAGCATTTTAGAAGGGCAGCCTATTTTCAGGAGGATTTTGAAGAGTCCATCTCTACTAACCAGGTCAAATGCTTTTGTGAGGTCTATAAAGGCGATATATAAAGGCCTTTTCTGCTCTCTTGATTTTTCCTGAAGCTGGCGGACAGAGAAGATCATGTCTGTTGTTGATCGGAATCCACACTATGACTCTGGATATATATATATTAAAAAAAAAAAGGAACCCGTTACACGCCCATTGAGGCATATTGGGAATATGGTGTTAGGCCCATATTATCTTGACCGTCGGCACACGAGGGGTGATGTGGTCGGCATCACGCCGGCCGCCTTAACCTTCCCAGAGTTGCTCTGGTACCCATTTGGGGCTGGGTCGACCCAGGAGCCGTTTGTGGCCTAAAAAATTCCCGCCTCATCTGGGGATCGAACCATAGACCACTGCGCTAGGAAGCCAGTGCACTAACCACTATGCTACCGCGGCTCCCCACTCTGGATATATGCGCTCAGCTAACTTGTGTAGTCGCATTAAGATGACTTTGGCAAAAACCTTACCAAGAATACTAAGAAGAGAGATGCCTCTGTAGTTATTGCAATCACTTCTGTCTCCTTTATTTTTATACAGTTACAATCTTGGCATCTCGTATGTCTTGAGGAATAGTTGTCTCTTCCCAGCACTGGCACATCATCCTATGCAGGGGATGTAATAGCGTGCTCTTACAGCATTTGATTAAATCAGGAGGAATCCCATCACTGCCTTGTGCTTTGCCAGAGGCCAAGCTATCAATGGCCTTGCTGAGTTCCTCTAATGTTGGTTCGGCATCCAGCTCCTCCATAGTTGGCAGACATTTGACAGCATCAAGGGCTGCAGGCGTAACGGTATTTTCTCTAGCGTAAAGCTCAGAGTAGTGCTCGACCCACCTCTCCATCTGCTAACCATTATCGGTTAGCTTCTCTCCGCTGATGGTTTTTAGCGGTGCTGTCTTACTTTTTGGGGGGCCAAGTGCTTTCTTTATACCGTCATACATTTGTTTAATGTTGCCTGTTTGCGCTGCGATCTGGATGCTCTCACTGAGCTGGAGCCAATAGTCATTTGCACAGCGTCGAGCAGTTTGTTGAACTTTGCTTCTCGTAGCCTTCAGGATCTGTAGGGTTCTAGCACTCGGTGAATGTTTGTATTCATTCGTAGCACTGCGCTTAGCTTCAATGACAGGTGCCATCACATCTGATGACTATATCAAGTGAATTCATGACGATCTACTGGTAGTGACGATATTAGCTCTATAGCGGCTTGGTTTGGTCTGAAGGACTATCTTCATCAGTGTTCCCATCTACTCCTTTAGATCACAAAAGGATGACAGCACAGTGCACGAATTATGTAGCACCAGCGAGAATCCGGATGTCTGTATATAGGACTCAAACATTCTATAAATATTTTAGTGGTGGATAGGTTTCCTAATTTTTGTTTTTTTTGCCAGGGCAGCGGCCGTGTGGCCTACTCTTAACGATTTCCTACTGCCGAGGGATTTTCAACGTGTACACGGGACAAGTGAGATAGGCAAAAGTTGTGTGCCGTAGAAGATGATAGTTAACAGATATTTGTCGAATGCTAGAGATCATATAGGAGATTGACAAAAAGTACGGAGACATCTTTGTACAGCAAACTAGTATTGAACCGATAAAAGAATTTTTCTCGGTAGCAGCCCGGTTCATTTGAACATTCATTAATGTTATAAGTGATTAGATGCAACTAGATAAAGATAGAGAAATTTGAGCTGAAACCATGAACAGTACGAATGGACAGAGAATAAAAGACGTGTATTTTATTCCTATCAGTAAATGTAAATACGTTAGTCAAAGAATTTCAATAACGTTCATAAAACGCACTGATCTTAGAATAAGAGAACTACCGTACATAGATGTTGTTCTGTCTGAGTGAAGACAAAGTAAATATCGGTGAGTGAGAATCTCTGTGGGGAAAGATAACCTGGTTAACTGTACGACTTATGGGACGGCTCAGATCGTTTGTGCTGACCACAGTCACACTATGTTAACTAAGTATGTAAATGTGTTTGTATTTTCCAGCTCATGGTCCCATAATGTTATGTGTCCAAGATTTCTTACATTTAGTGTCATGACTTCTGTATTCTTGAGATTAATGTTTAGTTCCACCTGTTGGCTATGTTTATTCAGTCTGTCTGTTTTGTCTTTGATGTGTTTATGTTCTGAGGACATGGTCAACCCAGCTCCAGCGTCTGCCAGCTATGATGGTGTGCATGTCCTCTTGCTTCCTCCGAGTAAGCAGATCTTGGTTGGTGATGGTATTCGGCCAAAAGATTCGGTGATTTTTTTCTTAGGCATGTTGTGTGAAAAGAGGACAATTTCGAAATTTCCTTCTCTGTAACTCTCCAGCTCTCCGCGCCATAGAGAAGCACAGAAAGCACACAGCTCTGATATAATCTTAATTTTGTGCTTGTGCTGTATTGAGAAGACTTCCAGATGTTGTTTAGGCTAAAAAAGGCTGTTCTTGCTTTGTTCATTCTGTTGTTGATGTCTTTGCTTGCTCCACCGTCTGGTGTTACTATGCATCCTAGGTATGTGAAGGTGTCTGTCTGTTCCAGTTGCTGATTCCTTACTGCAGCGGTTTTCAACCTGTGCGCCGCGGCGCCCTGACTGACGGTCAGGGGCGCCGCGGGTGGGCGTGGATTTTTTTTCGTATTTAGCTGTAAAGTAAAGAAAACACAGAACTGTGGGAAATTTTATTTTTGGTGTTTGTCAACCTGCGTGACCCCGGAGAAATTTCACTTTTGATGTTGGCCAGCATTTGAAGTCCTGCTCCCCCCGACCCGCCTATCAATTTTACGCGCAGTCAGTGCTAAGTGCTATCTGGACACTGACTTCCTGTTAAAAGTTGCATACCTCTGTGATCTTTTTGAAAAGTTCAACTCGTTGAATAAGTCTCTGCAAGGAAGTGCAACTCATTTGATTCAACTTATTGACAAAGTTTCGGTCTTCAAAAAGAAGCTTCTTATTTGGAAGAGAAAAATCAATGAAGGAGAGACGGACTACTTTCCAGGTTTGCAGTAGTTCATTACAGACAATGAAATATATTTTAGTGCAGATATTGTTTCTATAATTCAAGGACACTTATCTCAACTCAGTGTTCATTTTGAAAAATACTTTCCTGAAAATTGTGACAGGTTTTAGTGGATTCAAAATCCCTTCAGTAGTGATGCTCCTTCGGACTTCAGTACTGCAGAAGAATAAGAACTGATAGAACTTTCATCAGACTCTTCACTACAAGCAAAGTTTCAATCCATAGATTGCCAACATTTTGGTATTCAGTAAAACCGGAGTTCCCAAGCTTGAGCAAGAGAGCACTGAAGATATTAATATCTTTTGCAGCCTCCTATCTCTGCGAGGCTGGGTTTTCAGCAGTGGCTGTCATAAAAACCAAGTTCAGATCAAGAGTTCCAGTAGTTATCTTCTCAGATGCGCTGTCAGTGATTACAACACTGAAAAGTCAAATAAATGCTGAACTGGATGACCTAAGAGTAACACTTCACAGACTATGTCAGCAATACAAAAGAGTTGTGATACAGTGGATCCCTTCTCACTGCAACATCCCTGGAAATGAAGAGGCTGACAGATTGGCAAAGGAAGGGGGAAAACTTCCTCAGCTGGACACAAATATAACCTATGAGGAGTCCAAGAGTTTTATCAAGCGCAGATACAGGCACAAGAGGGAAGAAGAGCATCCAGGCCACACAAAAAAATGATCCGTATTACCAGCTCAGCAGAAGTGAACAAGTGGTAATCTTCAGACTTCGCATTGGTCATAACAGATTGAGATACCATCTGTTCAACAAATTAAAGATAGGAACTACGGATGAGTGTGACTGTGGCACTGGTAAAATGACTGCCGAACACCTGCTTCAGAGGTGCCCAACATATGAGGAGCGGAGAAGACGCATATGGCCATCACCAGTACCATTCCTGGAGAAGATCTACGGAGATATCAACAGCCTCAGGCTGACCACCGCTTTCTTTGAACTTATTCAAGTTGACATCTGAGGGTGAACGAAGAAGAAGAAGAAGAAGATCAAGAGTTGATATGGTGAAGGAAATGAGGGTAGCTGTATCCCAGTTGGTGCCAAGATTTGATAAGCTGTGTAACAATAAGCAAACTCAAGTTTCACACTGAGGTGACTGGTACTTTATTCATCATATTTTTTTTTTTTTTTTTAGTTTTACTGTACAGGTTTTTTTTTTGTTATGGAGATTGAATCATGAGTGCAGTTTATCAGTGAATCTTCTTCTTCTTCTTCGTTCGTCCTGAAAAGGACGGTGGTTGCGTTGTGTCTGTTTGCGCCTAAGCTGTGATATCTGCGCCTTTCGGTCGACACATCCGACTTCTGCACGGCATTTTTTAAGGACCGGGTTTTCCTTCCCATTTCGATCCATGCTCGCTCAGCCAGCCTGCACTGCTGCAGACTGTTTCCAGGACCACCACGTGGAGGTGGAGCACGGTCTTGACCAGCTCTGGTTCGCTGGTCCTGACGCAGGCAGTCAAGCTATGAGTCGCTGACTGCATTCACTATTGCTGCATCTTGGGGTCCCTATCAGTGAATGATTTTCAGACAAATATATACAAAAAATGTTAGAAAGAAACTACTTTATCTGTGCTGTTTTCTTTTTTATAGTAAGGTTTTCAAAGTGCGCTTTGCGTATATTTTTTCTTGTACGTGTAATTTTTTCACAGATTGTCCAATTGCATTTTTTTTTAAATTACATTGTTTAAAAGCCTTTCCAAAGCTCTCCTGCTAAAAAAAAATGTTAGGCTAAATGTCGAAACATCGCTAGAGTTTTTAACAGTTATCCCACAGGGGAGCCGCAGAAAGAATGTAGTTGGTCAGGGGAGCCATGGACTCAAAAAGGTTGAAAACCGCTGCCTTACTGATATGGGCTCAGGGTTGCTCACATTGAGCATCATGACCTCTGATTTCTTTAAATTGATGTTCAAGCCCACCTGCTGGCTATACTTATTAAGTCTATCTGTTTTTCCTGGATGTGTTGATGTGAATGTGCTAGTAGTGCAATGTCATCTGCATATTCCAGATCTTCTAATGTAGAAAATGTAGTCCACCTTATTCCTCTTGGACTGCCCTCTGTTGTCTGGCGCATGAACAGTGCAATGTCATCTGCTTATTCCAGATTCTACAGTGCAAAGAATGCTGTCCAACTTATTCCTCTAAGGGCATCCACTGTTGTCTGGCGTATCACCCAGTCTATGACAGTTAAAACACAATGATAGATAAGGGGCATCCCTAGAACTCCTGTTTTCACCTCAAACATTAGGTTGCTCTGACCAACACTGCATGCAAAATTAGCATGCAGGCTTTTAATGATGGAGACCATGCACTTAGGAATTTCATAAGCCTTAAGCATTTTCCATAGGCTGCCCCTTTGTATGATGCCAAATGCCTTTTCAAAGTCAACAATGTTTATATGCAGCTGGTTTTGCCATTCTGAGAGAGTGAACATGTGATCTTAGAATTGTCGATTTCTTCTGAATCCTGCCTGTTCCTTACTCGGTTTATGGTCTACTGCTCAAGACATTTCTTTAAATAATTATTCTGCCAAATTCTGCTTTGACTGTGTTGGCTATCTTCTCTTCCCGAGTAAAGTACCTGTTTTTGTTTTTACTCTTTCTGTCCCAGTCCATCTACTCTCACTTATTCCTAGTATATGTAGTCTAGTTTTTTCATTTCCATTATAATCTGTTTCAGTTTCTCTGTCTCGTTCATTGTTCTTACATTCCAAAATCCAAGATTTCGTGTTTAGCGGTCAGTATGTCCGTTTTCACGCCAGTGGTTTCCTTTCAGCTTTTACCACTGGCAGCAATACGAGCCTCCAGATGTCTATCCAGCAGCAAAGCTTGTTTATCTCATGCTGTTTCCGTAACATGAGTAACTATTTACATAGATAGGGGTTTTGGCCCTATGCTAAAACCCGCAACCTCGAGGACCTGGGTACCAGCTTTTGTCTGACCGTTACCCACGCAGACCTGTCCAGCTTAATAGAATCTGCCAGGAGTTAAACTCCCGCTGGTATAATTCTTGGGATTGTCAGGGTACGCAAGCCGCCATGCTACAACAAGGTATAGGTACCATTGATGACAGACGATATTTTATGAGATTTGATTATTTACTCAGAATGTGGGATGATTACTTCAATTCATTTGTCTGAACTGAAATTCTAATTGGGGAATTTTCAAAATGGCGTCGTCCCCGTAATTTAGCCTATGGCATAATAGCATAAGAGAAAGAAGAACGTTGGGCCTAAATAATGTGCAAGAGCTAAGAGGAGTGGCGTCACAACGAACAACTTGGAGAGCACTGGTTTCTGCCTTATGCGCCGTGTTTGGTGCTTAAAGAACTTATTATTATTATTATAATAGCATGATATATCCGGCCCAATCCAGTTTTGTTCTTAGAAGATAACCAGCTTGTAATGATTTATAACATATAAGGAAGGGAGACCCGAGGTCTGTAAACAGTAAATAAATATTAGACTGTATAAAGGTATATTTTCAGGCACTCGTAAGAAATAAAGAAGTAGAAAACTAGACAACAGAAAAACAACAGACGTGAGTGGCTTTCCCAGTACTCGAACCCAGGAACTTCCGTGCGACAACCCCGCATAGCTATTCAAGCGAATCACACTATCCACTCTGCCATCTAGGCATCACCAAAAAATGATGCTTCGATGACGGGTCATAAGTGAGACCCGCAACACATAACACCGGAAATTTACCATGGGCAGTCCAGCCTATTAATGACGCGATCACTTCTGTTGTTCCCCTATTATACAGTATAGGTCAGACTTACACAAGACAAAGACCTTATTAAAGTCTTTGTCTTGTGTAAGTCTGACCTATATTGTATAATTTCTAGTAAATGACAGAAGACAAAGAACAGTAAGTACAGGACAGAGGATAGGTTCTGGTATTGTATAAACATTTATAACACATAAGGAAGGGAAACCCGAGGCCTGTAAACAGTAAATAAATATTAGACAAACATAAAGATATGTTTTCAGGCACTCGTAAGTGCCATATCCAATTTACTGTGGACAACACTCCACTGGTTACACCACTGCAATGTGGATTTATTATAATGATTAAGGCTCGTTCTTCTAAAGGTAAGACCACACCACAATGGCAGACATAAGAAGATCAACACCTTCTACAGGTATTTCCCTTTATTAAGTGCACAACACAAAACGGCCACACACGGTCAATAACGCATCAAAATTACAATAATGAAATGCCACTATAAACGTGCATACTAGCTCAGACTATCATCATCATACACGACAGTACGATGTACAATGAGAATACCTGGTAATGACTAACGCTCACTTGAGCGGCAAAGCTGTGACAAAGACAACCTCAGATCAGTGTCAATTTATAAATCTCCGGCCTGTAACAATTACAATCTAGCCGCTGCACTATACTGGAATAACAACTTAATAATCCAACAGACCCAGAATATGGCAAGCAGTTATCACAATCAGTCCATAACATGAACTTCACAGCAAGATTGCTGGCAAAGGGAAAATACATCCGTCCTACTCGGACACTGGCTAGACACTCACTGACTACCTTCACGCCTGATTGTTCCGTCTTCCGGTCGTCACCTACTCGCCAGTGTTGCCATCCTCAGCGTTGCCCAGCTGACTTTTCGTACACAGATGCACTGCGGAATAACGCCGTGACAGTAAGAAATAAGTAATGATACTCAGTTTATAAGCCAACGTACGCAGGAACAACATTAAATTGTATACATGTTGATGGCGACTGTGATACAAGGTTGTTGGTATTTAATAGGGATGTCGAGTTAAACGTAAATGATACAGCAATCTTTTTAAATTAAGTGGTATTATAATATTAGTAGTTAGTTATCATAATAATCATATATTAAATTTAAATTAAAGCAATTATTATTTAAATTAAGTAAATGTAGACATTACAACTACCTACTTAAATTAAGTAAATATAGATGCTACAACCACCTACTTAAGTTAAGTAAATGTGGATGTTACAACTAAAAACTTAAATTAAGTACATGTATATGTTACAACTACATACTTAAATTAAGTATATGTAAATGTTACATCTACCTATTTAAACTAAGTACATGTATACGTTACAACCACCTACTTAAATTACGCAAATGTAGCTGTTACTACCACCTACTTAAAATAAGTAAATGTAGATGTTACAACTACATACGTAAATTAAGTATATGTAAATGTTACAACTACCTACTTAAACTAAGTAAATGTATATGTTACATTAAATAATAAAATTAAGTAAATGTAGATATTACAACTTACTTACTTACTTAGTCGATCCCCTTCTACCGTGAGGTGTAGAGGTTTGGAAGAGAGGATATTACAACTACCTACTTAAATTGTGTAAATGTAAATATTACAACCACCTAACTTAAATTAAGTAAATGTAGCTGTTACAACTACCTATTTAAATTAAGTACATGTAGATGTTAAAACTACCTACTTAAGTTAAGTAAATTTGCAAGTTACAACCACTTACTAAGACTGTTAGACTAATGTAGTAAGATCCCTGAAACCCCGATCAAATAGATAGAATATTATCGATTATAAATCCAAATACTATAGAGATAAAATAGGGAGTTGTGCTCAACGTCTTCGCCATCGCCTGCAGTCGCGCAGGTTTTGAGAAGCCTTAACGCAAAGTGAATGGTACCCTCTCTCAATATTACAAGCTTTTCATACTCCGTCCTTGAAATTAACTATAACATTTTGGCAGCCAAGGCGTGTTTCGTTCCAAGAAAGAGTGAGAGAGAAACGGAGGAGTGACGGAGAGAGAGGAAGTATTAATAGAACGACATGCGACAGTGGTTCTGGGCATTACTTACGGTAACGAAAGTGCGTGAATTTGCTACTAGCAGAATTTGTAAAAGCGGTGCAAATCCACTACAAACCTCCTGCCCACCCCGTTCACTAGTAGCGCAGTTTGAATGTATAAACACTTAGATCGGGAGACGGTAGTAAAAACACACAGACAAGCTCGCATTTCCTGTATAGTTGTATTTTCTTATGAAATCCAAACGCGTTGCTTCATTTTGAAAAAGAACGAGAGAGGGAGGGAAAACTGTGGTGGATTTAAAGAAAAGAAAAAAGTTACGGCTAACTTGGAAATTTGAAGATACCCACTAATGTGTAGGGCTGGAGATGGCGAAAGTGAAACTTAGAAGGATAGATAACGGGTGGCCCAAGGAACATCGATGCAGAATAAAATAAACGAAAGGACAGTGAAAATAAAATGATAATACTTGTTTATTAGAATATCATATTCCACATTATGATATATTATCCTGCCGTAGAGAGAAATTATGTTATTTGTATAACTGAAGAGGAAAAAAGCAATAATGAAAAGTATGATAAGGAGAGAAATAAAAATATAACAACTATATGACAGACATTCGTCTGATCAATAATTGCCTTTTCTCATTAAAAACGCTTAGATAGTAACAGAAATATTATAAAGAAAAGACAGAGATGTCCTCACTCAACTTTGCCAGTCTTGGGAGAGGGGGGACGCTACATTTTTTGAAAGTGTAATTTATTTTGAAAAAGAGGCAAGTGGGCATAACATAATTCGATTGGCTGTGGTAGAATAGACTAACGGTAGTAATAAAAACGATTTGAAGCCAGCATTAGTTGCCACTTGAAGATAAAGATTTCAGAAGTAGTGTTATCATCAGACGCAAGGAATTCATAACCATTGCCTTCGCTGTTCTGCACCAGTGGCGATCTTAGTGTGCCCATTGATCGCCGGTTAACCTACAAATTGTGCATTATTTCATTGATGCGGTAAGATAAACATTTATATAAACATTATTATTGAGATGTATCTGTATTAATGAATGTGTATGCAGTATTGATGGGTAGAGGCAAAACCAGAAAGGCGCCGAACTCAACACTTTGTGTTATGCCACAAGTGCTATTAGGGAAGACTACCATTTCTTTTAAAAGCCAGGCAGGCTTACTTAAACTTTGGGAAAGAATGAAAAGACATAGTGGGAAATAAAATAGGACATTATTATGATTGGAAGGCCAGAAAACCACTGGCCGTATTCAGCAAGTCACAGTGTTTTCACATGACTTCATAAAATTAACTATAATTTTCCTTTGAAAGGAATGTATCAAACTGATGATTAAAATTTACCTGAATATGAAGCTGTCACCCCATCAGATAGGAACGATAGCTATTTATGTAGTCATAGAAACTGATCTTGAAACTGTTGATAATGCTTAGTTGGTTAGGGAAGGAGAGATATTTTTGAAATACTGAGGAGGCCTTAATCCTCTTATTTTCAGGGTTCCATGTTGAAACATTCAGTGAGCCATACAAGAATTATTGAATCTGCACGTTCGAGACAATAAGTATCTGATTTCCCAAAACTCTGAAGAATGCTGTAGCAGTGTCTATACTTTGCAGTCCTGAAGACTATCGTTGTGGAAGAAAGACCACAGTGCTCCAGGACTTGAAGATAAGAACCATCCAAGGGTTCATTATTTTTCATTTGACATAATCTCTCCAATATTAAATCAACACAGCGTTCTTGAGGTGATGAACACAATCGTTCCTCATAAGAGTGACCCTTTATAGAATTTAGTGCTTTACCAGGACATTCCAAGTCATAGACATTTTCATAATATAACTAGACAAGTTGTCTTTTCTAATTCACATTACTGTAAATACATTTCCATTCTATTTTGAGTTTTAAACATTCCATTGAGGTACAGGAAATTAAAATTGTAAAAAATTGTTACTCAAACTTTAACCATTGATTTGTTTAATCATTTTCATTGAGTTACATTAGTGGTTGTTGTCATTCTCTCTACATCATATAGCACATTACCCTAGACATCTAGCCAGATAACAACCAGACACCTTTACATAAAAGTAGGCTCAAAATATATCGCAGATTGAGGTCGTAGGGTGATAGCAGTCAGGTACCCTGAGAACAAGCATCATCAGCTATTAGACTCAGGGACTTGCATAGCTGACCTCACTCTGTAGACAAGTAATATTTATCTCAGTAACATCAAAACCCACCACAACTAAGTAAATGTAGATGTTACAACCACCTACTTAAATTAAGTAAATGTAGATGTTACAATCACCTGCAAGTAAATGTTGATGTTACAATCACCTACAAGTAATTGTTGATGTCACAATCACGTACAAGTAAATGTTGATGATACAACCACCTACAAGTAATTGTTGATGTTACAACCACCTACAAGTAAATGTTGATGTTACAGCCATGTACAAGTAAATATTGATGTTACAACCACCTACAAGTAAATGATGATATTACAACCACCTACAAGTAAATGTTTATGTTACAACCACCTACAAGTAAATGTTGATGTTACAACCACCTACAATTAAATAATGATGTTACAACCACATCAAGTAAATGTTGATGTTACAACCACATACAAGTAAATGTTCATGTTACAACCACATACAAGAAATTGCTGATGTTACAATCATCTACAAGCAAATGTTGATGTAACAACCACTTACAAGTAAATGTTGATGTGACAATCACCTACAAATAAATGTTGATGTTACAACCACATACAAAAAAAATGTTGATGTTACAACCACCTACATGTAAATGTTGATGTTATAACTACCTTCAAGTTAATGTTGATGTTGCAACCACATACAAGTAAACGTTGATGTAACAACCACTTACAATGAAATGTTTATAATACAACCAACTACAAGTAAATGTTGATGTTACAATGACCTGCAAGTAAAATTTGGTGTTATAACCACATACAAGTAAAAGTTGATGTTACAACCACCTACAATTAAATGTTGATATTACAATCACCTTCAAACAAATGTTGATGTTTCAACCACATACAAGTAAATGTTGATGTTACAACCACTTAAAAGTAAATGTAGATGTTACAATCACCTACAAGTAAATGTTGATGATACAATCAGCGACAAGTAAATGTAGATGTTACAACTACCTACAACTAAATGTTGATGTTACAATCACCTACACGTAAATGTTGATGTTACAATCAACTACAAGTAAATGTTGATGTTACAACCAGCTTCAAGTAAATGTTGATATTACAAGCAGCTTCAAGTAAATGTTTATGTTTCAACCCCCTACAAGTAAATGTTGATGTTTCAACGACCTACAAGAAAATGTTGATGTTACAACCACCTACAAGTAAATGTTGATGTTACAATCACCTACTCGTAAATGTTGATGTTACAATCAACTACAAGTAAATGTTGATGTTACAACCACCTTCAAGTAAATGTTGATATTACAAGCAGCTTCAAGTAAATGTTTATGTTTCAACCCCATACATGTAAATGTTGATGTTTCAACGACCTACAAGAAAATGTTGATGTTACAACCACCTACAAGAAAATGTTGATGTTACAACCAACAACAAGTAAATGTTTATGTATCAACCAACTACAAGTAGATGTTACAATCGATGACAAGTAAATGTTGATGTTACAATCACCTACAAGTAAATGTTGTTGTTACAATCATTTACAAGTAAATGTAATGTTTCACCCAACTACAAGTAAATGTTGATGTTACAACAAAATATAAGTAAATGTTGATGTTACAATCACCTACAAGTAAATTTTGATGTTACAATTACCTATACGTAAATGTTGATGTTACAACCACCTATACATAAATGTTGATGTTACAACCACCTACAAATAAATGTTGATGATACAACCACCTACAAGTAAATGTTCATGTTACAACCACCTTCAAGTAAATGTTGATATTACAAGCACCTACAAGTAAATGTAGATGTTTCAACCACCTACAAGTAAATCTTGATGTGTCAACCACCTACAAGAAAATGTTGATGTTACAACCACCTACAAGTAAATGTTGATGTTATAACCACCTACAAGTAAATGTTGATGTTTCAACCAACTACAAGTAGATGTTACAATCACTGACAAGTAAATGTTAATGTTACAATCACCTACAAGTAAATGTTGATGTTACAAGCACCTACAAGTAAATGTTGATGTTACAATCACCTACAAGTAATTGTTGATGTTACAACCACCTACAAGTAAATGTTGATGTTACAACCACCTACAAGCAAATGTTGATGTTACAATCACTTACAAGTAAATGTTGATGTTACAATCACTTACAAGTAAATGTTGATGTTACAACCACCAACAAGTAAATGTTGATGTTTCAACCACTTACAAGTAAATGTAGATGTTACAATCACCTACAAGTAAATGTTGATGTTACAGTTAGCTACAAGTAAATGGTGATGTTACAGCCACCTACAGGTAAATGTACATGTTACAACCACCAACAAGTAAATGTTGAAGTTACAATCACCTACACGTAAATGTTGATGTTACAATCACCTACAAGTAAATGTTGATGCTACAACCACCTTCAAGTAAATGTTGATGTTACAACCACCTACAAGTAAATGTAGATGTTACAATCACCTACATGTAAATGTTGATGTTACAGTCAGCTACAAGTAAATGTTGATGTTACAGCCACATACAAGTAAATGTACATGTTACAACTACCAACATAAATGAAGTAAAAAAAAAAACACATCTAAACAAAGTATCTTTGTGCGTGTTACATTGCACGGAGAGACTACTACAACTGGCTTTTGTAATGGTGGTTTCTGTGACAATAAGTTTTACATGAAAAGCATGCCAGGAACGTTTTGGATTTGAAGACGACAATGAAAATGGTAGAATCGGCGGAGAAAGACAAGATTCGGGGTGTTAGCTGGACATTCTTTTTCGGAGAGAAACTATTTCACTTTCTGGAGCCCTATTCTGCGTAGCCCGGGGTGGCCGCCCACGTGTGAATTCACCCCCCCCCCCTTTTTCCCCCGGCCTTTCGTTACAGATTGAGAAGATGTCATCCTATGCTTTGTTTTTTCCTGTATAAATACTGAATTCTTTGCCGAATTTGAGATAAGCACACAAGGATCTCACCTTTAACTGAAATGAGGAATACATGGTAAGTTATACAACTGGATAAGTATTTTTTGATTGATCGAACAATCCAGACAAAGGTAAACAATGCAATCTCATTTAAATAAGTCTAAGAGAAGGGCTTACCACGAGGCTCATCATTAAGCTGCACTCTATTTCTCATCTATATCAATGACTTAGCTGACCAGATCAAAGCCGAAAAAGCTCTTTTCTCTGATGACATGGCAATATGGCAGAGTTACGAGAATGTTGAAAGTGGAGCTCAGAGACTAAATGGAGACTTTAGAAGACTGCATGAGTACTGCCCAACATGGAAAATAAAGGTCAACTGTACAAAGACTGTGTACATTATCTTTACCAAAAGCCATGAAGTAGCCAAGAAGAATAACCTGTGGCTAGACAAACACCAAGTGACAAAAGAAGAACATCCCACGTATCTTGGAGTCACACTAGATCGGCAGCTCAACCTCAAGAACCATACTGAGAATACAAAAAACAAATCACTGAGGCGATTACAACTATTGAAGAGGCTTGCTGGCACTACATGGGGATACTTTCAGAGGCTTTTACCTTGGGTATTTCCGTTCTTTGATAGAATACAACAACTCACTGCTTACAACCTGTTCCAATACAAACATAGACTCTTGTGACAGAGTGCAGAGCTATGCCCTTCGAATAATTAATGGAGCTTTGAGATCAATTCCAACTGCTGCATGTGAAATAACACAAAAGTGGAACCCCTTGGGTTGAGGAGGGATAAATTGCTTTAGAAGTTTATGAAAGATGTAAGACTTTGTAGAGAACTGGGAACACAAGCAAAGAATAAAACACAAGTCAGTCGTACAACATGTCCATGAAATTCAAGATAGATATCACCTCACATAAAGAAGACAAGATGTACAGACAGTGGTGAAGAATTTACCACCACATACTCGCTTAAAAATACCAGAAGTACAAATACAATTAGTAGATGGAATAACCATACACTATGACACAGTTGTCACGGGATTTACCCCCCCCCCCCCCCACTCTGCAGTGATGGTAAAACAGTGGCCAAAAGTCAGAGTATCTAATGAGGGTCTTCAAAGGTGTCTTGTCTACCTTTCGCTCAAGATTACTCTTGGCAAAGATGTGAACTGACGAATGGTGCTTCAATTCTAGGGAGCTGTTGCCGTCGTTTTTGACGGTTCCAGAAGACGTAAATCTATTTAATACTTTTGATGATCGAAGGTACAGAACTGTAAGTTAACTCCCTGACACAGGTTGATTAGGGGTTACCTTCCCTGTGTTTATTCTTTGTGGTTGATCTGTCTTAAGACGGGGTTGTTAGCTGTTCTCAGTTCTGTTCTGTCTACGCATGCGCTAATTTTTAGCGCGAACGGAGAAGACTTCCGTCTGGGAGTGATGAGCTGGTTTCTGCCGGACGAAGATGTCCGTTGTTCTTCTCTGCATTATCTGGGGAAAAGATAGTCTTGTGATATCAATGATTCTCCCCAGAGTTATTCTGTTCGTCTGGAATGACGACAGTTGTTATTTGTGTATTTCTGGGATTCTATCCAAGGTAAAATAGACTTTATTATTACGCAAAGATTGCAGAACATTTAGTATGAACCTGTGAGTAGCGCTCACAGTTCTTGAGATCCAGAGTCCATTATATGTGCTTGACGTAGCCATAAGTCTATTCGTCGAAGTACTTTATAGAAGCACAATGAACGTATCTTTATATGAAACCCGCATGATGGCGGTATGTTTCGGCATGGAAAATAATACATGCCTATGAAAAAATTCACAGTTGTTCATCAACCATTATGAGGCCCGACATTACGGCCTATATCTTTGAGCAGAAGAAGCAGTGTCTGGCGGGTGAAGCTAGATGAAGTCTTGACTTTATTAACAAGTTCACAGACTTCAATATTAAGCAACTATATTTGTTAAAGGACTACCTGACGCGTTCAGTCAGGGGCCCTGAGCTACAGTAGGAAAATAATATGTTGTCAAGCCAGCGTTATTCGCATCATACATGCGAGCTATACAAAACTGAGGATGCTCGATGTTCCTAATTATTACCACACATGAACAATTGTTAAAGGACAGACCATTGTCGATAACGTCCTTATAGATGAGTGGTTCAAGCTGTATAATGCCAGATGTTTTGCCAGTCATTTCCAATTTATATGATGTCCTTGATTCTCGTCCATTTGACTGTAACTGTTGATGTCACTGTGTCTCGTAAATAAATGGTTGAAAGTTCCAGCAGTTTCTACAATTACTGACTACTGCATGTGAGTGAGTGGGTGCATTGTTTACCTATCAAAGAGCCTAAACGCATTCGTGTTTTCTACACACCCACCTCACTTGTCAACCACACAAACGTCGAGTACCTCACATACAAGAAATGTCTGATGATTGAATGTCAGCATGACACCCTGTTAGCGCCTCAACGCCTGGTGAGCTAATCATGCATAACAGCGCTGTTTGGCCCAGGTCGGACTGACTACACAAGCACAGAAACATACAGTAACACCGTGCAGGAACAGTGAAGTAGATCGTACAGCCTTCAACAGTGAAGGGACGAATTATCAACATTCATTCCACAACAGTACACAGAAAAGATATTGTTACGTTCCTACCGGTCATAAAGGAAAACGAACGGTAACAGGAGCCTCATAGGAATTTAAAGAAATCAAGAACTCCGGCTGATAGGATCCAAGCCATGTAAGCTTTGTATCTTTACTGACCTTCTATAAATTAGGATTCTACTGTTTTCATGAACCCCCAACTGATTTAACTCAGTAAAATATTACTTAAATGGCTCTGTTATAAGTATTTAACATGACTGAGATATACGGGTGCAGTTCACTCAAAATAAATAAATCAACTATAAATTTGTATATTTACAGATAACAAAATTTAATAGTCATTTATCGTTAATAACTGTAAAATAATTAAGGGTAGGGTGAATTTCTTCTTCTTCTTCTTCGTTCGTCCTGAAAAGGACGGTGGTTGCGTTGTGTCTGTTTACGCCTAAGCTGTGATATCTGCACCTTTCGGTCGACACATCCGACTTCTGCACGGCATTTTTTAGAACCGGGTTTGCCTTCCCATTGCGATCCACACTCGCTCAGCCAGACTGCACAGCTGCAGACTGTTTCCAGGACCACCACGTGGAGGTGGAGTGCGGTCTTGACCAGCTCTGGTTCGCTGTTCCTGACGCAGGCAGTCAAGCTATGAGTCGCTGACTGCGTTCTCTATTGCTGCGTCTTTGGGTCCCAGGGTGAATTTAGATAGAGTCTAAAAAATTTTCTCACAGGTATGTCTGATGTGAAAATGTCTTTCTGATTTTAAAGTAAAGAGTTCACTTGGCAGCTTTGAATGAGTGCTTCATTCATTCATTCATTCATAACCCTCCACTCCCAAAGGAGCATAGGCCTTCAACAAACACATGCCAAGTCCTCCTGTCACGTGCCATCATTTCAAGTTCTTTCCATGTTCTCCTCATCATTTTCACCTCTGTTTCCAACTCTCTTCTCCATGTACTTCTTGGTCTTCCTCTGCCTCTCTTGCCCTGAGGGTTCCAGAACAAGGACTGCCTTGTAATGCTATCAACAGGTTTCCTCATTGTGTGTCCTATCCATCGCCATCGTCTTCTTCTCATCTCTTGTTCCACTGGCACTTGTCCAGTTCTTGTCATCAGTTCCACATTGGTAACCTTGTCATACCATTTTAATCCCTCTATTCTACGCAAGCACCCATTTATGAAAGTCTGTAGCTTTTTGGTTGTTGTCTTTGTTGTTCTCCATGTCTCAGAGCCATACAATAGGACTGACTTCACATTTGAGTTGAAGATTCTTATTTTCGTGTTGGATCCTATTTCTCTTGATCTCCATATATTTCCCAATGCAATGAAAGCTCCTCTTGCTTTTTGTATTCTTATTTTGATATCGCTGTCTGTCCCTCCAACTTTATCTATATTACTGCCAAGATATGTGTATGATTCTACATCTTGTATTGGCGTTTCTTCAAGTTCAACCCTGTTTTCATTACCTGCATTTATTCGCATTATTTTTGTCTTTTCCCTGTGTATTTTCAGACCCAATTGCTGTGACCTCTCATCGAGTGTTTTCAATTTGTCCTGCATCTGATTACGGTTATGGGACAGGAGAGCCAAATCATCAGCAAAATCCAGATCATCCAACTGCTTAGTCAGAGTCCACTGGATTCCATTTCTGTTGTGTGTTGTCGATGATCTCATAACCCAATCTATTGCCAGCAAGAAAAGAAATGGAGACAAGAGGCATCCCTGTCGCACTCCTGTTCTTATCCCAAATGGTTCTGTAAGCTGTCCTTCATGAAGAACTCTGCACGTCATGTCTTCATAGGTTTTCTTTATTAAATTAATGATCTTCAGGGGAACTCCATAATGCCTCATCAATTTCCAAAGTGATTCTCTGTCCACACTGTCAAATGCTTTTTCGTAGTCTACAAATCCGATGTATAGTGGTGAATTCCATTCCAGACTTTGTTCAACTATTATTCTCAAAGTGGCTATCTGGTCTGTACATGATCTGTTTTGTCGAAAACCTGCTTGTTCATCTCTCAATTTCTTGTCTATGGACTCCTTTAATCTCTCAAGGATAATCCTGTTCAATACCTTTCCTGGCACTGATAGTAACATTATTCCTCTATAATTTGTGCACTCTTGTAGATTTCCCTTCTTAGGCAACTTAACCAGATATCCTTCCTTCCATTCTGCTGGTATCTCTTCTTTTTCCCAGACTTTACCAAGTAATTTATATAACATCTCTGTAGCCGTGTCGATATCTGCTTTGATGGCCTCGAATGAGTGCTTAGCTGCCAGTAAAATGTCGGTTGGTTTCTGTTCTAGCCAATGCTTGTTCTTTACAGGTTACGGACTGGTGAACTCTTTTCACTGGTAAGGTCTGGTGGCCGCACAGTATCGTGGAGTAATTGCGAAGATGGTCCAGCGTCTGTTAAGATACACCTGCCGTAGGCGTCTAGCTTTTACTGCAGGCCACTTATATCACTCACTTGTTCAACAGATAGCACCACCAGTTGGTACCATGAACTATTTTCATCAGATAAGAGAGAAACAAATACCCTCCTGAGTGTTGGGTTTCCTGATACAAAATCATGCGTTCCCCCACCCTTTTCCATTCCACCATTTAATCTGCCTCAGAACCTTACCCTCTCTGAGCATTAATATTAATCCCAGTGAGCGGAAAACATTCATTGCATTTATACTGAGCATGTTTACATTTACAGTTGCCCTGGTTGAAAAGGTTATGTACATCAGTTCTATCTGCTCCATACAGAACTTGGGACTATGTCACATATGGAAATAGTGCAGCAGTGGCCGTCCACTTCCCCCCCCCCCCCCCCATCTAGGTTTATATTTTTTGCTACATGAACGACGGATTCACTATCGCAATTAAAACGTGAGCCGTTTTGCAATTAAGCATGGTGGAACAGAGCGAAGTGCGCAGCACGGCGTAATCGTTCTTTGATCAGGGAAACACGCGGGCAGAGGCCAGTCGTTAACAGTTTCTTTGAAGAATCAAGGGCAATAAATCTGAGGCGTACCTTGGAGTGTTACATTTTCAGGGGAATTAACTTACGTAACTGATATGCTGCAGGCGGGGAGAATGAAATACAAGCCAGAGGTTGTCGTTCGGCAGAGGTGAAGAAATAACCTTTCATTCAGGAATGGAACAGAAAATTTGCCCGACCCTGGTCGTAAGTGTGACTTTCGCATGAAGGAGCGAAAGAACGGCATCTATGGATATAAACCTCGGCTCTCCAAAAGTCATTATCAGTTGCTCAGAGATTTTTCTGAATTCACTAGCTTGATATTCTAAGATTTCTCGTACAGAGTGAATTATTAGATTTCGTGAAGTGTTTCATTTTTCTGTTTGTGGTAATTGTTATATTAGCCTTTAAGTGATTTAGTGTGTTAAAAGTTTTTTCATTATATTTCACTGGGATTTTCTGTGTTAATTGAATAGCGTATTAAATACATATAGCTAATTTTTTCCAGCTGTAACTAAAATTTAATTACTCGCTATTTCCCAGAAAGAGATGTTTTAAATTGACTATTACATACATTAAATAACTGTTTACTGACGGTATATATTATTTACTTCTATCCATTTTTATGTAATTTTATAAATGACTAGTGTTCATATCACGCATTAAATCGATAGGATAAGTTAGACACTTGTGGGTTAGATCTAATTTAATAACGGAGGGTCTAGAGGTCTTACTTTAATATGTGTTAGATATAATATTGATATTATGGTTAAATGTTTATATTTCTTTCCTAAAATCTAGGCTGATCAAAACCTGAGTACTAGCGGGCTTATGGCTATATGAACTTACGTTCTGATAGTCTGATAATCTTATAATCTTATAAGCATCCAGGTAAATTTAATATTGATGAGCTTCTTGCTGTGACTTGTGCGATCCATTTTATTCATTTAATGAGAGAAACCAGAATAGAGCCATTAATTATAATATTAACTGGACCAGAACTATTACCAGATTTCATTTATATCAATCTCAGCAGCCAGCTGTGGCGAAATCTATTGTCAGCAACATTTGTATAACTTAATATAGTGTCTCAGCAACCAGAGGCTGGACAACACAGGAACAATATATGTTTTATTCATCCTATGTCAGCAATCACCACGAATGAACCTTACTCCAACCAACTGAAGGCAGAGATACCGTACTTTATCCAGGAAAAATTAAATCACTAAATCGAGCGACTCCCGTGAAATTTGCAGTCAGCAACTACGGCGAGTCTGGGGCTGAATTTGGCAAAACTTAATAAGACACTGAATAGTCTTATTACTTATTAGTGTTTATTTCCACGGAATGCCTGCGACAACTATTGGGTAAGCGAAATATGAGTGTGGCCACAGTATGAAGGATTGAATTAACTGTAACAGAGTAACATAATTTTCTGTTGTTACCACTATGATACAAATCTTTTCTTTTGTTCTTACTAACCTGAGTATTTACGGGATAGATTAATTAGAAACACGTCCCTTGTTTTTTTTCTTTACTGACTATTCCATAAACTTATTGTTAATTTTTGATCTTTTGGGTTAATTAACCTCTGTTGGGATCTTTTTTTCTTTTCCTTTATCAGAGGGGAGAACCTATTGAATTAATTTCATTTGCCTGTAACCCATGATTTGTTGATGTATACTATTGATGTTGTAAAGTTCTAGTGATAAATAAACTTAAAAACCTTTAATTATCGTTTTGGTCAACCCTACCCTATCTGTTATTCATAGTTTGTTTTCACGTTTGTGCGTATTTGTCACATAATTTTGTGCATGTGGGTGCTGTGTAACTTGTATTTGGTACAAGGACAGAAAGTGCGTCTGATTTAAATATAGTCGTACAGATAGGCTGGATTAGAGAAATTACTCAACCCAGAGACTGTTCTTTCTCTTACACTATCACCTCGTGAGGAAAAAAAAACTATTTCTTCCACCTTACTTTTACATAGTTATCACTATCACCTCTGCTCAGACATGACTATAAACATCTATTACCTATCTGATAAGAATCTACGACAGACTACCTATGCTTTTTGGTTCTTTATGAGAAACCCGCATAAGGCAGGCACCAGCTCTTGCAGGGGTGATCATGAAGGCATCATTCTATATGCTGAGGTTGCCAGCCTCGTATAACATGGACATCCACTAGCAATTTTCACATGTTAATAAATGCAAAATGTAGAATTATAAAATGTACAACTTACCTCAAATTTCTTTGCTTCTGGCTCAGTGAAATAGTTAAGGCAACATCATTTTAAGATGCCTCTTACACGTGGTCGGGGGTGTTACTTTTCAATAGACTCCCACTATGACTCAGTGTTCAGGTTCCTATGATTCCGGGCTTTCTGTATTAATGAAGGTAGAGTTTTCCTGGGATATAAGTCCACAAAATGGTCAGACACGCTGTCTGGTTCTTTAAAGGGAAATCCTGATCCTATTTGTGACGGTATTGCCTCCCTTGCTTTGCAGTAGTGGTCCAACAGTGGCCAAAACTCAAGAGTATCTAAAATGGGCTTCAAAGGTATCTACCTTCGCGCAAGATTAGCGGAATTCTATTGTTCTAGTATAGCTCTGTTCAGAGTGTGTGTAGTAATTTGGCTGAGACAAACATGCAGTAACTTTAATTAAAATGATTAAATCGAAGTTAAATTTGTAACATTACAAATAACAAAATTTAAAAATCACTTTAGGTTTTAACAGTTTGAAATAATTTGCATAGTTATGGATCAAGAAATTTTATCCTCACAGTCTTTAGGGAATGTGAGATATTACAAGAAGTTCAAGTGGCAGCATATATTTGAACTTAGCTGCCAATGATGTTTCTGCTCCTTCTTATGGGTTGGTTCTTTTCACTCTGCTCGCGCTCGTCTCTGATCAAGGTTGTCGGGGGTAGCTCGTTTCCCAGAAACGTCAAGGAGAATCTACCACGTGGGTCCTTCGTCTTAATGCTTAGGCCACAGTTCCCTTCTTGTTCCAGAGATATTATTTTCTGCTGGTACCACCAGTAACTATGGTAAAGAATAGAACGAAATGCTCTTCTGAGTATGGCGTTTTCCACCCCATAGTTATGGGTTCCTATCTTCCCATACCACTATCGCAATTACTCAGACTTTACCCTCTATGAGAATTAAAAATTAATCCCTCGGTTTAAACTTACATTTAAATAGAATAGCTTTCATAGTTACTTTATATTCAAATGAAAAGGTTCATAATACAGACAGAGTCTGTTTACATATACATCTCCACTGATTGAAAAGTGATCACAATATAAATTGAATATGTTTTCATTTATGTTTTAAACTGACATTACTTTAAAAGTGGCTATGTTTATTGGGACATTTACACTGCTTTAAAAATGTAAGTATTATTCTTAAAATGCACATCATTTCTTTCATCTTTCCCTCCATGCTCTATAGAGAACCTGGAACTACTTTATGCTTTTAGTTCTCTTTACGAAACTATCAATAAAGCAATCATCAGCCCGTGCAGTGGTGGTTCATGAATCATCATTCTATACGCTGAGGTTGCCAGCCTCAAATGACTTTGACATCCATCACATATTAAACTTCGCATATATATATATATATATATATATATATATATATATATATATATATATATATATATATATATATATATATATATATATATATATATATATATATATATATATATATATATATACTGAAGCACATTAAAAACGCACCACCTGTATAATCCAGAAACAGAGTGTGAAATGTAAATATAAGTGTGTACAAGTTTACATATTTGGAATCTTTATTCATTTTCCTATGAATCCATGCTGGTCATTAATTTGTACATTTGATTGTTATGAAATTCATTGCATTCTGTGCAGGCAAGGGAGAAAACCAAAAATACAAAAAAATGCACGTGCGTTATCCTGCTGGAGAAGCTGCAAGTCTGGATAAATTGTGAACGCAGGAGCAACCAGTGCATCCAGAACCTCATCTCGATATGTCACAGCATTAACATTTCCACGGAAGACGTGAAGAGGCAAGCGGTGGTGAAAACTGAATCCTCCCCAAATGTAAATACTGCCACCTCGAAATCGGTTGACACAGCAATCTGCAAAGCGCTCTTCACACCGTCGCTAAATCCGCATACGTCCATCAGCAAAGGATATGTTGAATCTGTTTTCGTCTGTGAATAGGACAGCATTCAACTGCAGTCTAGTCCATCTGATATGTTGCTCTGCCCATTGCAGGCGCTGCTAACGATGTCTGTGAGTCAAGTTTGGCCCAACATAAGGTCGTCTTGCAGTAAGGCCTGTATTTCTGAGTCGTCGTATGACTGTCATTCGAGAGACTTGCCCATGTCTACCCACTATTGCTCTTGCTGTTTGACTTGCCGGGAGAGTCAATTCCTTAGGTGACTCAGCACAATATGACGATCTTGCGCAGGGGTAGTAACTCGTGGTTGGCCACTCCGAAGTCTATCCCGGGCACTGCCAGTGGTTCCGTAACGTTCATTGAGACGTACAATAGTGCTGTGGTGGCAATTCATCCTTCTGGCAATGGCCCGCGAGCTCATTCCGGTCTCCAACATACCAATGGCTCGTTGGCGGTCGTTTTCAGATAGTCATGGCATTTCAAGCACATGTACTGGGTGTTTTGTCTCAACGGCCTTTTTATACCGAGTATACTGCCACAACGCGTACACACTTTCAGGGTCATAGCTGTTGTGAATCGTGTTGCACGTGTAACTTTAATCGTTTTCATGTAATCTGTACACACACCCATGGGTTGAATCTTGCACTTTCCATTCCAGCAGCCATTCGCTCTCTACCGCATGGCAAACACGGGGAAAATCCATTCCCACACTTTTTTTTGCCAGCTTCTCGGCATCAGTATATATAATAGTGGTGCGTTTTTAATGTGCTTCAGTATATATATATATATATATATATATATATATATATATAGATATATATATAGATATATATATATATATATATATATATATATATATATGAGCTTGCTGCGACGATAGATCAGGCAAGAATGAAAGCGAATAGCAAAGTCCGACCAGACACCACAAACACATACTTTCTGAGGGCAGGAAAGTCAGCACACCCCAAACCGAGTAAACCTGGTAGCAGTTCACCATCTCTTCTTGACTGTGCAAACGACTGGGAGATGGCGGTAGACCTACCTGGACGGGGGGCATATCCAGAGAGTATCAGAAAATCGCGAAGACGGCCGGATATAATGCTTCATTCTTCAGCAACGCTTCAGGTCATACTGATTGAACTGACCGTGCCATTTGAATCCAGATTAGACGAGCAACATTCATTCAAAGCGGCTAAGTATAGCGATCTAGCCGCGGATCTGAGACACGATGGATTCAGTGCAAGGGTCATGGCGGTTGAAGTGGGCGCAAGAGGGCTTGTGGCTGCATCAGTGTATGATTTATTGAAACTGTTGGGGCTGAAGGAACAGTCTAGAACAAGGGCACTGAAGAGGCTTAGCGAAACTGCCGAAAAGGCATCAGGCTGGCTGTGGAACAACCGCAACGGGCAATGGAAATCGTGACAATAAACGCTGTGGTACAGAAAACACCAAAATTTTTCTAAGTCCTCAACGCTGAGTTTTTCTGGTGTACTAGTGAAAGGGCTGCGACTCTGGGGCAACAGGCGATGTATACTATAGGAAGTGTGTCAGGTACAGAATTTCAGTGGCTTGCGGCGTGCAGGGGCTAAGGTTCGTCGGCTGCGCGCTCGTGTCTCAGTGTGTGTCCTTAGTTGTGAAGGGCGACGGAATGAACGGAATAATTTGTCTTCTCTTTGTTACTTTCACAATTGCCCCCACGGCTGGCGTTGTGGAATAAAAGTTGCTACCATAAGTGAAATGGGTTCATTTTCGATACAAGACAACAGGAAGCTGAGACGCTTGGGAGTCATGACCCAAGTGGGCCCGCCCCCCTTAGAGTGTAAAGGAGTAATCGGGCCGAAACACTTGTCGGATGGGGGGACTCTTCTGATGATCAGATTGCTTCCTGTTGTATCGCTCTGTAAAGAGTTTCCTATCATATATATATATATATATATATACATACATATATATATATATATATATATATATATATATATATATATATATATATATATATATATATATATATATATATATATATATATATATGATAGTTCACATTTTAGTAATAAAATATGAAATGTAAATCACAACTTACGCCAATCCAGGCTACAGACTTGTTGCTCAGATGAATAAAAGAGACGAGTCGGTCTCTTACACACCTCTGGCGTGTCTTTAATTTGACAATAGATTCCCTTTCTGACTCCGTGTGCTTCTTCAGTTTCCTATTCCAGGTGTAGATATTTCCTGTGCTTTGTAAGTCTTATTTGGTTCTCCAATAAAAGGTCCAGTTAAAAAAAGGAATTATGAATCTAGTCTTCACTCTGGCAAGGTCTGATTTCTTCTTCTTTGATCCATAACCGCCAACCGTCAAAGCAGTCAGCGGCCATCACGCCTGGTGGCGTCTTGTAGGGCAGCAACAAATTGATTCCACTTTGCTCGGTCGGCAGCCATCCTTCGTACAGTGCCCCAATTGTGGTTCATTCTTTGTATCTCAGCTTCCACAGTTCTCCGTCAAGTTGCTTTTGGTCGGCCTCTCTTTCGCTTTCCCTCGGGGGTCCATAGCATAGCTGTTCTTGTGATGGTATCAGGGTCCCTTCCGAGGACGTGGCCAACCCAACTCCAGCGTCTGCCAGCTATGATGGTGTGCATGTCTTCCTGGTTACTCCGAATAAGTAGTTCTTGGTTGCTGATGGTGTTTGGCCAGAAGATTCGGAGAATTTTCCTTAGGCATGTTGTGTGAAAAGAGGACAATTTCGACATTTCCTTCTCTGTAACTCTCCAGCTCTCTGCGCCATAGAGAAGCACAGAAAGCACACAGCTCTGATATAATCCTAATTTTGTGCTTGTGCTGTATTGAGAGGACTTCCAGATGTTGTTTAGGCTAAACAAAGGCTGTTCTTGCTTTGTTCATTCTGTTGTTGATGTCTTTGCTTGCTCCACCGTCTGGTGTTACTATGCACTAGGTATGTGAAGGCATCTGTCTGTTCCAGTTGTTGATTCCTTACTGATATGGGCTCAGGGTGGCTCACATTGAGCGTCATTCCTCCATCTTAGGTCTGATTTAGCAAGCGTGAAATTCATAGTGAAATAAAAAAAAATAAAAAAAAATGCGAAAATGGTCAGACCTTATTCTTACCTTCACACGCATTGTTGTTTTGAATCTAATCAGAAAGATCCAATCACTTCAAATCATGCGGATAGAGTTTGATGATTTCAAAAATATTCCGACATCGGATAATTTTGAACGTAAGGCAGAGATCAACTCTCCCATATATGGTAATGATGTCCGATGCCCTTGTGTACAACCTTACAGACAGATCGGGGAACTCACATGACAACATGTGTAAGCTGTAATACTTATTACTTTATTAGAAAGTAACGTTGTCATAATAAGTCGGCCCGGAAGCGATTATGTCACGTCTGCCCACATGTGTCACACAGACAGTAATCTTGTTATGTGTCGTATGAGTACGCAAAACTCCGTGTCTGCTCATCTGGGTTACCAAACGAGTCGTCTTATCAGCAGTTAAATCTAAACACGCCGGCCACTATCTTATCTCAGTTGTTGACCGATAGCCAGGATGGCCGGGTAACAAACAGGTGATATCACAGAAAGGACTGTCGAATGATTTGATAAAATCAAATATCTGCTACTTAGCAGAAAAATAACGAAGAAAGAAAGAAAAGTGCGATAATTGACGGCACATAATAAAAATCAGTACCACAAATGTACCGATTCTGCTGGAGAGAAACAAAGATCGATAGGGACCGCCCCTTTTTGTCACACGATTCCATATTATGTCTTCTTGACAAGTTGAAATTTACAGTACGGTAAACTCACGAGGTGCTAAATTATAAGGCAACATTCGGCCCATATCCAGATTGCTACTGAATGACAAGGCTCCAATAAAAAAAATGCTTGACACAGGGTATTTTATATCAAATACACATATGTCTTATTCCTCGAAATGCTAAACAAGAGAGCGAGTGATGGAGTGGAACACATTCAAGTAATAACCAACACAAGCCATATTCCCAACTCTGTCCAATGTATTTGTTAAGTGATGGAGAAATTGCCCGAATTCTTTTGTTGTCTAGGGTCTATTTGTGTTATTGAAGAAGTGAGAATTCATTCATCTTGCTTTGGTTTATATTGTTGAATATTCTGGCAACCACCCGTCTTGTATACACCTTTCCATATCAACATCTCAAGTACTGCATAAAGTTATTAACGGTGTAAATTAACCTTGAGAGATTGAATAAACTACTGGGCTTGGACGATTTGGTAACAGTTTAATAACGAGTAAGTACACACTAACAAGGTCACAATTACGAACATGGCATGTATGCTCCCTCTCTGTGTTACAGTCTTGCTTAAATCTGATTCGACTTTCTAAACATGTCACTCGACTTCTCCATTCCACATATCTTGATAATCTCATTTATTAATCACTATTTCCAGCGGGGTATTTGGCGTCCCGTCATCAATAAAGTTCATTATAATTTTTCCATCAACATTGGGGGAATTTACGCGTCCCAATATCTCAAGTATCCACAAATAAAATCCACATCAATCCATAAGCTTCGGGGTATGTCGCTTCCCGGTATAACAATTCTACTAATTTTATTCCTATATCTTCGGGGAATGATACCTCCCGGAATAACAACTGTTCAATTATATTTGTTCATATAATTTTAGTTTAACATCCTTCTTTGTCTTGGGAGTTATAGTCCCGTATCGAATTTAATTATAATCCTGGCATTTTCTCATGCCTTTCATTTAAGCATATAGCTTACCCTTTTATCCTCAGAAATATTTATTGAATACACAATCCCATATACTGGCTGATACACAAACCATTTTAGGCACACATCTTGACGCTATGACGTCACATACCAATCTGCCTACATCATACCTAGATGCTCATCTCACAGCGACCGCTTTCATGTATTTCTTGCGTTCAGTTGAGGTACGACATGGTGTGACAAAACCCTGGCACTAATAATAAGTTGCCCTGATAAAAATCGCACCATGAAGCAGCCTCAACATTACCCCTCACGCTCCCGAGCGTTTACTTCCGGAAACGCGCAAGATCCTGCAGGGTATAACCTTAAGCAATCTTACGTACGGATACACCTTACAGACAAGCAATCTAATGAGAAGTATCGGGCATTGAGATATATAAAATTGTGAAGAAGAGTAGTCATCAGGAATAATCTCATCAACAAAATAGCAACACAATTTAAGTACATATATCCGGACGAAATATCAAGTCCAGAAGACACAATATGATGTCCAAACAAACTGGAACCATAAACCTGGATCCAAAGTTCCATGTGAAATATATCAGTCCTGGTGAGTTGCAAATCGCGACAACAAGTCAGCTAACCAATTGTCCTCACCGCGTATATGCTTGATTTCAAAAGAAAACTGTTGCAGTAGCAGAAACCATCTGTAGATTCTTGAGTTCTTAAACGCTTTTGGTTTCATTGACGTCAAAGGATGATGATCGACTTCAACGTAAAATTTTCGTCCGAGCAAGTAGCGAGAAAGTTTTGATATAGTCCAGACAAGAGCAAGGAGCTCTCTTTCTCCCGCCGAATATTTCTTTTCTGCTGTAGACAACTTCCGGCTCACAAAGTAGCACGGATGGAGTACGTCGTTGACAAGTTGCATCAAACTGCCACCGATTCCCATCTGAGAAGCGTCTGTGCGAATATAGAATGGTTCATGGATATCTGGCAGAATCAAAATAGGATGATTCGAGAATAGTATTTTAATCTTATCCAATGCTAACTGACAAGTATTTGACCACATTACTTTAAGAGTAGCGCCTTTGCGCGTCAACTCCGAAAGAGGACCAGAAATAGACGAAAAGTCCGGAATAAATTTATGATAATAGTTAATGAGCCCTAACAGACTAAGGACCTCTTTCTTATTTTTCGGTATCTGAATGTTCAGGATTTTATTCACCAGACTATCCGAAGGATAACGCCGATGATTACCGATTTTATGACCCAGGAAAGATATTTCTTGAAAACCTATCTGTACTTTCGAACTGTCAAATGATGCTTTATAAGCTGTTCTAGCAAAGAAATGAAACCTACAATATGTTCTTCCCATGTAATATGGAATAAACAAATGTCATCTATATATGTGATGATATCGGGTCTATCGTCAACTAAACGGCGCATCATGCGAACAAATGTCGCAGGTGCATTCACACACCCGAAACACATATAATTCCATTCCAATAAACCTCTAGGTGTGGAAAATGCTGTCAAATGTCTAGAATTTTCGGACAACGGAATTTGCCAGTATCCTTTTGCCAAATCTAGTTTAGTAAAGAATGTAGCGTTAGCCAGCTGTGGAAGAAGATCTTCCAAAATTGGAATTGGCTCAGCATCTGTGACTGTAACTTGATTTAGTTTCCGAAAATCAATACAGATGCGTAAGGATCCATCTGGTTTCTTCACCAATACCATTGGAGAAGAATACGAAGATGAAGAGTGTGAAATGATACCCATTTTAAGCATATCTGAGATTTCTTTATCTAACCTATCTCTGTAGTGAAGAGGAATAGGATATGGTCTGATTTTAATCGGAGTAGAATCAGTGATCACAATCTCGTGAGATATTAAGTCAGTATGACCTGGATGTTCTGAAAATACGTCAGAGAAAGAACGTAAAACATCACGGATCTGAATTTGTTCAGAATGCGAAAGTGATGAAGAAATAGAAACATCCTGCCACGTTTCATGAGCAGAAATAAAAGGTAAAGTAAATTCCAACGGAATATCAGATGTAGCATCCTCAGACTGAACAACAGGGCATGAGGATCGATGAACCTCATCCAAGACATCTACCAATTTAGATGGTCTTGGCGTGTATAATTTCAACATATTTAGATGATACGTTTTAATTTTCCATTTAATATCAATTGAGTAATCAACATCTGTGATTTTTTCACTACTTTGTATGGCCCCTGCCATGAAATTAACAACTTATTTTCCTTAATAGGTAAGAGCTGTAAGACTTCATCCCCTGGGATAAATGATCTTAGGGTACGAGATTGGTTATGTAGCAACCTCGGTCTTTGAGTTGCCGTTTGAACACTCTGTGATGCGATCTGACATGCATCCTTTGTCGTAAATCAACCACGAACTCGTAACTACTGCGAGTTGCGTCATCCTGAGAAGTACCAAGGATTAAATCCTTCAATAGATACAACCGACCTCTCGGATTCACGCCATACACGAGTTCAAAGGGAGAGAACCCAGTACTCTCCTGAGGGATCTCTCTGTATGCAAAGAGAACCGATGGGAGAATCTTATCCCAATCCCGAGGGTGTGCATCAGTAACCTTCCCAAGCATTAACTTAAGAGAGCCGTTAAATCTTTCACAAACCCCATTTGAACTTGGTCTATAAGGACTTGTGAATGAATGTTTTATGCAATACACGCTTTCTATCGCGCTGATAAGTTCCGACTTAAACTGTGTCCCTCTATCCGACAGTATTTCCTCAGGAAAACCGATCCTTGTAAAAATCAAATTCAAAGCTTCTGCAACTAATATGGTATTAATGTTTTTTAACGGTATGGCCTCAGGCCATCTAGTGCACAAATCGATGCACGTTAAATATACTGAAAACCTCGATCCCACATTACAGACAATGGACCGATGATATCTATAGCTAGTTGCTTAAATGCGCGCACAGGCACATCTGTGACTTGCAAGGGTGCTGTCTGGTTCTTACCCCTGCGTGCGACATTTTGACAAATATGACAAGATCTACAATATCTTTTTACATCTGTGTTGATACCAGGCCAATAAAAATTTGTAGTAATTCGAAACAAAGTCCGATTACGACCTAAGTGTCCTGCCATAGGTACATCATGACCTGTATTTAAAACTAAAGGTCTAAAACTTGTTGGTACCACAATCTGTTTCTTTACATGATCATCTCCCTTTTTAAAACATCTGATCAAAACCTTGTTGCGAAACTCAAACAATATGATGAGCTTTTAGTAATTTTAATTTGTTTTGTTTCAGCTAAAGTGAATAATTTCTTTAAACAATCATCCTCATTTTGTTTTTGTGTAAAGATAGTCAGAGAAATGTTTTGAACATTTCTCAGTGGCGTCTCCTCCATGACAGATGGAGATGCATCGGTCAAAATGCTCGCTTCATGCTGAGCTCTTGTAGTGACCGCATTCGCCATCAATGGGTGCTTGCTGACCCACTCTGCAATTTCCTCAGATGAACAGTCTTTTACACCTGGAATGTTACCTAGGATCACGTCACTTATAGGATTCTCCAAGCCACACACGAGTACAGTCCCTGAATAAAAAGGTGTGTTGATCTCCGCCTTTGCCATGGGAAACCATTCAATGTTACCTCCAAAAGTAACGCATTTAAGTGACTTTCCTGTAAATGATGATTTATCTAGCAACAATTTACGTATCCCGACAATCGTACATCCCGTGTCACGAAGAATGGTGGCTGGTCTGTCAGGTATAAACCCTTTGTGTAATGTCAGGCGACCGATAAAATCGCAGACAGACATCGCTGGTAAAATATGGATACACAAAAGTCTAGTTTTAGCACCTGGCTCATAAAGTGTATTACACTCAGTGCAATTGTTATCTTTGCTTGAGCGTACAATGCATGCATTAGCCTGTTCAACATGGCTATCGTGAACACAAAGTGGGGTACAGACGTTAGCATGGTCTGCTTTCCCTTTTGCCAGTTTACAATCATTTTTGTGATCAGGTTTGTGATTGCATTGTTTACCGCGCTTATTGTTTACTTCACTTAAATGACACCTACCATTTCCATTGGATCGTTCAACTGAATTTCTTCTATAGTCTCTGTGATGTCTATCATCACTGCTATTACCGTAGTGTTGTCCACGACCTCGGTTAGAGTAATTAGAATATATATACCCACCGAAGTGAGATGGTGACTGACGACGAGGAAAATCGTACCGTCCTCGAAAGGAAGATCGATAATCACTCCTATATCTGCCCTCTGCACTCCTTGGGCGAGAACGGTGGTCACCTACTCCTCCGTCGTGGTACGAAACACATACAGGTAATGCATTATCAAAGGAAACCTTACGGATTTCCTTGTTTGGATGTGCAGACATGTAGTTTTTCCCCAATTCTTGACATTCATTGATAGATTTTGGCTTTCTCTCCTGCAAAAAACTAACAAAATCTGCGCCACAGGTAGATAAAACTTTATCCCTGAGCATTAGGTCAAATAATTCATCAAAAGATTTATTGATACCAGATAAATCTATAAAGCGACGCAAGTACAATTTAATAGAAAAGATGAACTCTTCAAAATCAGCATTCTTGGACGGAACCGCAGAATGAAATCTGGATCGAAAACCCTCCTCAGTGAGCTGAAATTTTGCCATCAAAGTATTGGCAACAATATCGAAATCAGATCGATTTGTTTCATCAATTGACATGAAACAACGCCTTGCTTCCCCTGTGAGGTAGTCTGAAAAGATGATAGGCCACCTATCTTTTGGGATCTTCAAATCTATAGCCCTCATTTTAAACCTCATAATAAACGAGTCCATACAGTCACGTTTATCATCAAAATTTGGTAATTTAATTTTTGGATAATTAAAATTATTACCCTGAGAACCCTGTGGATTAGCACCAGTATGTTGGGCATTAATCTTTGCAATCTCAATCTATTTTTCTTTATCAGCCTGTAATTTCAATGACTGAAGTTCTATAGCATTTCTGTGTGCTTGATCCAACTGAAGAAGTTCCAACTTACGTAGTTCCATTTTCTCCCGTTCTAGTTCTCTAGATGCTTCTTGATCTCTTCGAACCAATTCTTGTTCTTTTCTAGCTGCTTCTAGTTAAACTAATTTCTTCTCTTCAAGTTCCCTTTCGTGAACCAATTTCTTCTCTTCAAGTTCCATTTCCTGTTTCTTTGCGGCTTCTTGTTGAGCCAATTTCTTCTCTTCCAGTTCCTTTAATTCTTTTGCTTGAGCAAGTCTTTTCTCTTCCAATTCCCTTGCTTGATCAAGCTCCTGCTTCTTTAAATCTCGTTGCTCCTTACGTTCCATCCATTCCAAATAGTCATGATAGTTTTTGTCAGCATATGATTCCAACTCAACTCCAGATTTGCCTAAACGCAAACCCATCTCAATAAATTCTGATAATGACGACATCTTGTGTTCTAATTCGAATCACCAAGTCTCAAAACTCCTCTTAATCTCAATTAATTAAGTACAATAAATTATGTTGTTGACTGAATTTATACCTTAGGAAGGAATGAACATACCAAGAATGAGAGACGAGCACAGTGAAAAAGAATAGTACAAGTCAATGATGATAATAATAAAGTGACATGTCGAATTACAGCACATTACTCGACAAATATAACGGGAATAAAAGAAACAAATACATGTTGGCAAGCAACAACAACTTAGAATAATTACTTGTAAAATAAACAAGACAGAAGAACGCACAATAACAGCAAATCGTCAAATTTCACACTGAGACAAGAGTGATAGTAAAACAGCTGTGCAAACAATGACCCAATATGTAAATTAGTGAATGAAAAAATATATAACGTAGACTGGACGGAACAATCTATACAAATACTGATGTCTGTTATGCAGTCAAAGACTACAATTCCACTGTTATTTTCTTTGACTGGACAACCAACAATCACCAAATAGGACATCATCATTTGCAACATTTCCGAAGAAAATCTACAAATAGCGAACATTTAATTTATACAAATAAACATGCAGATGAATAAAACAAGTAGGACTAGATGTTGACTGGCAAAGTCTCTGAAATGGTCAAATAATGTCACGCATTAGACAAATCGTAATTCTACTTATCTTTCTTGTTGAACTCAGAACCTCTCCAGGTAAGGAATCAGTGTGTTTGTGGCACACTTCGACTTCAGGAATACATAAATGGACGAAAACCTCGCCTGATTCTAGATTGAACAGATTGAACGTTAGCAGGCTTTGATGACGTCACTGAGTAAAATTTGCCAGATTGTCCTTTATCGTTCAACATCGAAAATTGCGTGATTTGCCAGTATTGAAATATTGAATGTAAAGAATCCTAGTCAAAACCGAATCAAATTGATGTTGAAGTGTTGACTCTTGACAGTTCTCAAGGTCAGGTCAACGATCTTTGATGCCTCTACAAGGAGCAGCCGTTACTTGTCATCCTCCATCGTAAAATTACAGTTAATGTAAAGTCTTTTTTTTTTTGACGACTTATGATCGTAGTTTTTAAAATGTCCAAAGTCCTGTGTACAGGTTCCGTGCAGTAGTTCAGCCTCAGTTGATTTCAGATTCGTAAGAAGAAAAATTCGTTTCTTGATGTCCCAAGTAGACCAACCTGCCAGTTATCGGACAGGCTTCCAGTTATTTAACAGGATGTACCCAGTTATTTCAGTTATCCCGGCTTGGCCCCCAGTTATTTCTCCTCTGTTAAGGGATGGAGAAACTGCCCAAATTCTTTTGTTGTCTAGGGTCTATTTGTGTTATTGAAGAAGTGAGAATTCATTCATCTTGCTTTGGTTTATATTGTTGAATATTCTGGCAACCACCCGTCTTGTATACACCTTTCCATATCAACATCTCAAGTACTGCATAAAGTTATTAACGGTGTAAATTAACCTTGAGAGATTGAATAAACTACTGGGCTTGGACGATTTGGTAACAGTTTAATAACGAGTAAGTACACACTAACAAGGTCACAATTACGAACATGGCATGTATGCTCCCTCTCTGTGTTACAGTCTTGCTTAAATCTGATTCGACTTTCTAAACATGTCACTCGACTTCTCCATTCCACATATCTTGATAATCTCATTTATTAATCACTATTTCCAGCGGGGTATTTGGCGTCCCGTCATCAATAAAGTTCATTATAATTTTTCCATCAACATTGGGGGAATTTACGCGTCCCAATATCTCAAGTATCCACAAATAAAATCCACATCAATCCATAAGCTTCGGGGTATGTCGCTTCCCGGTATAACAATTCTACTAATTTTATTCCTATATCTTCGGGGAATGATACCTCCCGGAATAACAACTGTTCAATTATATTTGTTCATATAATTTTAGTTTAACATCCTTCTTTGTCTTGGGAGTTATAGTCCCGTATCGAATTTAATTATAATCCTGGCATTTTTTCATGCCTTTCATTTAAGCATATAGCTTACCCTTTTATCCTCAGAAATATTTATTGAATACACAATCCCATATACTGGCTGATACACAAACCATTTTAGGGACACATCTTGACGCTATGACGTCACATACCAATCTGCCTACATCATACCTAGATGCTCATCTCACAGCGACCGCTTTCATGTATTTCTTGCGTTCAGTTGAGGTACGACATGGTGTGACAAAACCCTGGCACTAATAATAAGTTGCCCTGATAAAAATCGCACCATGAAGCAGCCTCAACAGTATTCAAATAACTGTGACCACAAAATTATAACAATATATATTCAGCGAAATATATCACATAGATGAAAATCCCAGATCACAAAATGCATGAGATTCACACAAATAAATATCTTCTCGCACTCGACAATTCAAGTCCACCATCACCACCAAAAACCTCGTCGCTCTCTTGAACCCCGTTTCTTCACTGCCCCAATCAGAACTCCCCTTCCATTCACCCCTGACCTGCTGACCTAGCAGTTTCGTGTTGTCAAGTTCAGACGACTCTACTGACTGCCTCTCATACACGACTGATATTATGTACCTGCTCCCAGCGGAGCACAGACAGTCCACAGCTGTGTTAATCAAGCTGTGACAATGCTATATTTTTACATTTCAAATGGCAAATCAATACCATCAATCAATCAATCAATCAATACCCTTTAGCTCCCCAAGGAGCATAGGCCTTCAACAAACACATGCCAAGTCTTCATGTCCTGTGCCATCCGCTCAAGTTCTTTCCATGTTTTCCTCATCATTTTCACCTCTGTTTCCAGTTCTCTTCTCCGTGTGTTTTTTGGTCTACCTCTGCCTCTCTTTCCCTTGGGATTCCAGAACAAGGACTGCCTTGTAATACTAACAACCGGTTTCCTCAATGTGTGTCCTATCTATCGCCAGCGTCTTCTTCTCATCTCTTGTTCCACTGGCACTTGTCTGGTTCTTGTCATCAGTTCCACATTAGTGACTTTTTCATACCATTTCAGTCCTTCTATTCTACGCATGCACCCGTTTATAAAAGTCTGTAGCTTTTTGGTTGTTGTTTTTGTTGTTCTCCAATTCTCAGAGCCATACAATAGGACTGACTTGACATTTGAGTTGAAGATTCTTATTTTCGTGTTGGACTTGATTTATCTCGTTCTCCATGTGTTTTCCAATGCAATGAAAGCTCCTCTTGCTTTTTGTATTCTTATTTTGATATCACTCTCTGTCCCTCCAACCTTGACTATATTACTTTCAAGATATGTGTACGATTCTACATCTTCTAGTGGTGTTTCTTCGTTCACTCTTGTTATTATTTCTTGCATTTATTCTCATAATCTTTGTCTCTTCTCTGTGTATTTTCAGACCCACTTGTTGTGACCTCTCATCGAGAATTTTCATTTTCTCTTGCATCTGATTATGGTTATGAGACAGAAAAGCCAAGTCATCTGCAAAATCCAGATCACCACGCTGTTGCGTATAGTTCACTTTCTCTCACGAAAACATTCCTACGTAACAAAGGCACAAATAAATGTGTTGTTTACAATTATCATATTTGGTATGCCAGCACCCGTCTATTACCGATCATGTTATTAGTCACGACTTTGTAATTTATCACAGGTAATTTCTTTCAACATGGATAATTATTCTTCCAACAAATATGTGCGGAAAGGATTAACTCCGTTAACCGGTTCAGCCAACAATTAACAGATTGGTCAGACAAGACTATCACCAGTTGATAAGATAATCGACTGCGGTCATCCCAAGGTTGTTTACATACTTATCGGCCGCACCTATGCACGGTCTGGTAGAAAAATGTGTTACTCATTAGTAAACCACATTCCTCTGTACAGATCCAATGTGTTAATATGGGTTCAAACGAAAGGGATTGATTGAAAGGATGGTCGCTGAAGTCTCGACATAATAAGAACTAAGGGAAGGGAGTGTAAACAATGACTCGAAAGTACCAAATACTGCCAGAGGTAGGAAAAATAAAGTGAAGAACACAGAATGAATTATAGGATGGCACAGGTAAATGTTACGTTCGAGCTTATTTTGTCACACCAGTCAGTCTTATGAGTGCATCACAACAAACCATTGATGCTACCCCTGAAGAATAGTTGCATTTCTATACTGACGGATCTGCGTTTAAGGCCACCATCAAAGCAGGTTATGGAGTCTACATATGTTATCCAGATGAATCATCCGATGAGCTATTTGATGCATGCAGGCAGTTTTGCTCCAACTATGAAGCTGAAATTATGCCATCTGAAGACTGCATTCGATGCCTTTCCCTCAAAGGGTCAAATCATCATCATTTTTACTGATTCAGTGTCTGCCCTTCAAGCTTTGGAAAGCAGTGGACATTGTAGAACTAAATTAACCAAATTAATCCTGGATGCTGATCAGCTTATCACTTCCTTTGACATCAGAATAATTATGCAGTGGATACCTGGTCACTCAGATATACCAGGTAATGTCAGAGCAGTCAGATTAGCAAAGAAGGGAACGAGACAAGAACAACCACTCACGGCAACAACTTTCCAAACAGCCAAATCACTCACACGAACAACAAACAAAGAAACTTTTCTGAACAAATGGGAAATGGGAAACACAGGGAGAGAAGCTTACAGACATATGACCGGTCCTGATCCTAATGACAACATTGGACACCTTACAAGGAGGGATTAGAGCACCATTTTTCGGCTCAGAACACAACATATACCTCTCAACAGTAACTTGAACAGAATCCAACCACAACGCTCTCCAGAGCGCCAGATATGTAACTACGCCTACGAAACTGTTGACTATCACATCGTTGAGTGCCCAGCACTCGATGATGTTAGGAAAACGCTCCTTCCTCCGAGGCCAGATAAGTGGAACACCATGTAGGAGAATCAAAACAACCTGCGAAAACATGCAGATATCACTATATTGCATTGGGCCGAAGGGTGAGAGCCCAAACGCCGCTGGATCAATACCAAGAACAAAAGGAAACATGTTGGTAACATTACAAGGCGGTTCTTGTTCTAGAATCCCCAGGTTACGAGAGGTAGTGGTAGACCAAAAACTCATGCAGAATGGAACTGGAGACAGAAATTAAAATAATGTTGAAAACATAGACAGATTTTGTGCTAGGGACATTCGACAGGAGAATTTTGTGCTGAGAACATTCGACAGGAGAACTTTGTGCTGACGACATTCGACAGGAGAAATTTGTGCTGACGACATTCGACAGGAAAACTTTGTGCTGAGGACATTCGACAGGAGAACTTTGTGCTGGGGACATTCGAAAGGAGAACTTTGTGCTGAGAACATTCGACAGGAGAAATTTGTGCTGAGAACATTCGACAGGAGAAATTTGTGCTGAGAGCATTCGACAGGAGAAATTTGTGCTGAGAACATTCAACAGGAGAACTTTGTGATGAAGACATTCGACAGGAGAATTTTGTGATTAAGACATTCGACAGGAGAATTTTGTGATGAGGACATCGACAGAAGAACTTTGTGCTGATGACATTCGACAGGAGAGCTTTGTGCTGATGACATTCGCAAAGAGAACTTTGTGCAGACGACATTTGACAGGAAAACTTTGTGCTGATGACATTCGACAGGAGAACTTTGTGCTGGGGACAATCTGCAGGAGAACTTTGTGCTGACGACATTCGAGAGGAAAACTTTGTGCTGAGGACATTCGACAGGAAAACTTTGTGCTGAGAACATTCCACAGGAGAAATTTGTGCTGAGAACATTCGACAGAAGAAATTTGTGCTGAGAACATTCGACAGGAGAACTTTGTGCTGAGAACATTCGACAGGAGAACTTTGTGATGAGGACATTCGACAAGAGAATTTTGTGATTAGGACATTCGACAGGAGAACTTTGTAATGAGGACATTCGACAGGAGAACTTTGTGCTGATGACATTCGACAGGAGAACTTTGTGCTGATGACATTCGCCAAGAGAACTTTGTGCTGACGACATTCGACAGGAAAACTTTGTGCTGATGGCATTCGTCAGGAGAACTTTGTGCTGGGGACAATCTGCAGGTGAACTTTGTGCTGACGACATTCGACAGGAAAACTTTGTGCTGAGGACATTCGACAGGAAAACTTTGTGCTGAGGACATTCGACAGGAGAACTTTGTGATGAGGACATTCGACAGGAGAACTTTGTGCTGATGACATTCGCCAAGAGAACTTTGTGCTGACGACATTCGACAGAAAAACTTTGTGCTGATGACATTTGACAGGAGAACTTTGTGCTGAGGACATTCGACAGGAGTACTTTGTGCTGAGTATATTCGACAGGAGAACTTTGCGCTGACGACATTTGACAAGAGAACTTTGTGCTGTGGACAATCTGCAGGAGAACTTTGTGCTGAGGACATTCGACAGGAGAACTTTGTGCTCAGGACATTCGACAGGAGAACCTGCATGTATTTGTGGTTACGAATATGTTTTTTTGGTAGCTGAAGGGTAATGATTAAATGAATGGATTAGTAAAATGAAGCTTTTGACAAAATTTGCTTTTACTTTTTCGGTTTTTAGCTAGACTGCACATAAACAAAATTGAAATATTTAAGTAGTATTTATTTTTATCTTGACTTGATGCGTATAAATTATAAGTATTAACATGTCATTAGTATATATATTTGTAACGGATAATTTGGAGGAGAGTGCTTGATTGGATGAAAGAATAAAAGATAATTTCTATATGATACGATTTCAGTCTGCAAGTTGAAGGAACTGCCTCACATCGGGAAATAGCCTACTAGACATCCTTTTCAAAGAGAATTCTCTAGACTAATCAGGATATTTTCTTGATGATAAATTCTTTCTCATGAATCCTACCAAAGTCTATGTGGAGTACATAAAGTTGAGAAAGATATTTGGGGCCCAGCCCACATTAAAAAATACCCCGACTCAATAGTGTTAATTCAATTACGGCTCAGCCCCCAGGGTGAAGTTTTATTTACCAAAATATACATCCCAATTTAATATTACCAAAAAAAAAAAAAATGACAACAGACTCTGTTACGTTAAATTAAAAAAAAAAAATGATGTTAGATCCTCACTATTGAGTATGTTCAAAATTTACAAACTGTAAGATATGGTAACTTCTGTTTCTGAGAAATATCAGAATAAAATGGCCATCACGAATGAGCTTGTCTGTGGTTGTTTTACTTAGTACTTAAACTACTCATCTTAGATTAGAAGCAGCTGCAGATATGAGCATGCTTCTGCTGCTGGATTTATGATCATTGTCGTGCTTAGATAGGTTTTAAAGTTATTTATGGTCCCGCCTGAGTATAGTGGATGGTGATAATACGTGAGAAGTATAGGTGTAAGAAAATAGATTTCACGAGTGGATAGTTTAAGAAGAAGATCTGTCTCTCGGCTGAGTAGTTTCTCTAGTCCAGCCTATCTATACGACTATAATTTAGTATAAGACCATCTTGCACCTCCCTATATCTAGAAATATAAGTTTACCTAAACACATACACACAATTATGTGACAACAAGACCCACAAACGTGAAAAAACTATGGTTAATTGAGTATGGGTCTGACCAACACACAAAGTTTAGTTCTTTTGTTGTTTATTATCATTTAAACTTTACAACATCGAATATCTAAAAAAGATCAAATAAATCAGAATTCATACATAGAAAAATAACAGAATACCTGTGCCTCCTCTCATTGAGAAGATAAGAACCCAACAAGTTAATAACCCCAAAGGTGAAAGGTTAGCACTATGTTACAGTATAGACAGTAAAGAAAAGAACAAAGTTTCTACTAAATGCTACTCAGTAAATAAACAATATTTAAACAGAATTTAGAAGATACAAATTTTCCTGTAACAAAGAAGATATTCTCTCTCTCTCTCTCTTTCTCTCTCTCTCTCTCTCTGACATACGAGGCCACTCACTTGCTCCTTACCTATTCTTGGTGGTGAAACAATCTCTTGACGTATAATCCATGCATATATATATATATATATATATATATATATATATATATATATATATATATATATATATATATATATATATATATATATATATATATATATAGGTGATTCATTATATTATTAATTGGTAAAGGTAATTGTACAAGTTCTTAAACAAGGACTTGTCACCCACTGAGTTGGGATAAAGGGAGTTTCTCCAGGAATATATTTACTTAAGTTATCTATCTCATATAATTAGACATAATGTCTAGTTTCGATTACTTTATTAAACAAGGGAAAGCCCGTGGTATGACTACGGAGAAATTAGAAGAATTCGCACTTTTTGAATATGATAAGGCTCAGAAGTTTGAGGAGAGAAAACTTTAACTGGAAATTGAAAAACAGAAAATGGAAATGGAAAAACAGAAATTAGAGGCTGAAGATAGAAAAATTCAACAGCAAATAGAAATGGAAAAGCAGAAATTAGAGACTGAAGATAGAAAAATTCAACAGCAAATGCAAATGCAAATGGAGGAGAAGAAGCTGCAGATGCAAGCTGAAGAAAACGTTAGACTCCATGAGCAAAAGATGATATCCATGGAGCTGGAAAAAATGAAGGTAATGAATGATATTAATACTCATAATACTACAGACACTCAAAATACTGCTCATAAGACAAATAATCATTCTTATAAACCCAAATTGCCTAAATTTAATCCTACCTCTGACGATATCTTATTTTACATAAATAGATTTGAACTTACATGTGAATCTCAGAAAATAGACAAGTCAGAATATTGTGCACGACTATGGATCTACTTACGGGCGAAGCTATGAATGTTGTTAGTAGATTGGAGGGGCCTGACAAAAATAACAGATGATACTGCCAGGGCTGCCTTATTGAAGAAATACCAACTTAATGAAGACGGTTATCGTCTGCGCTTTAAGACTCTGTTACCGGAGAGGGGTAGATTTTTCAGAGTTCATAGCAAATATACGTCTAACTTTTTCACGTTGGATTGAACTTTCTAAAACTGAACACACATATGAAGCCCTTATGGACTTATTGCTTCGGGACAAAGTCATGTCATCAGTTAATGAGTCTTTTCTTGCTTTTTTACATGAGCGAAAGCCTACAAACTTGAAAGATATGGAACAATATTGTTGCCAATACGTCACGGCACACCCAAATGTGACTGTGAGCCACTCTCAAGTCAGAGAAGGTTTACCCGTGGCTTCGGCAATACCATATGGTCATAATTTGCGCCGTAGATCTCAAAGTGCTGATCGAAATTTTTGTAGCAGAGATAACCGTGATTTTAGACAGTACCAAGGGGGTCCATCACGTAGTGATTCTCCTTCTTCAAGGAACTGGAGACAATTTAATGGTCCTCAACATTTTGGTTCCAACAATTATGGAAATTTTGGAAGGGGTAACTACAATAGAGAGTATCAACCCTACAATAATTTTTCTCGCAGACAACAAAATCCATCGAATACATATTTTGATCAAAGGGGAAATAGTAATCGCGACAATGCTAACTGGGGTTCAAATCAGAACAATAGTTTCAATAGAGCAAATAACAATGCTTTCAACAGAGTTAATAGTCGCGATAGATCGCGATATGACGGTAGATCTCCAAATAATAGATCGCATCGCCATGCTAACTCTGCTCAACAAGATCCCCAGGTTGTTAATGATCAAGGTAACAATAATAATAGTGTCTCTAATGCTACTGCTTGCTCTGCTTTCGATTTCGAGAGAGCATCTCAGTGCCCGGAGTGCACAACTTTGTTCCAACCTACAGCTATAACTACCTTGAGTTGCGGTCATCCTTTTCCGACTATTCTTTCTGCCTTAGCTGCGCATGACGTAGGAGGGTCTCTTACTCTACATAAGGGGTTGGTGAATAATAATCCAGTCTCAGTTCTCTTTGATTCTGGATGCACAACTGTTGGGGTTAAACAGTCTCTGATACATCCTTCCTGTGCCACCGGTGATGTAGTGAAACGTGTCACATTCGGTGGGACAGTTGAGACTTTTCCGACTGCCATAGTCCACATCGCCACACCATTTTATACTGGTTATATACACGCATGTATGCTCAGAGCACCGTCGCCGACCTTACTGTCGGACAGATACATGGTATAAAGGTGTGTACGCCAATACAAATTGCTGCTTGGGAACGGCAACATAATCTTACTGCCACCACTATTCTAAACCCTTATCACCAAGTACATTCTGCTAATTTTGTGCAATCTTGTAGTATTGATGATACGATTGTTCATCATACTAAATTTAATGCTTCTTGTAACCCAGTTCGACATACCTCAGTACGTTGCTCTAACTCTGATTCTTCTTTAACTACTATTATAGAAGAAGATCCTTCGATTTTGTCTGACACACACACACTAACTTTAGTGCTACGACTGAATCTACATCCAGTCACGTTGATTGCAACTTCTTTGCCGCAATGACTAATGTTTTCTCTGCTACATGTACGAACTTAATTGTTAGTATATATCTATACCTTATGAGTTTCTTTACTTTTCTTACTGGGCCGGTTAGCTCAGTATCTTTTTACGACTTTTTGTCGTACTTACTGCTTTTCTTTTAAACTTCGACGTAGGTCCAAGTTTACTACTGTCTGTTTTTGCATCTTTATTGTATGCTTCTTGCTTTTTTCTTTGCCCAGTACACAGGCTATAACTTCAGTTCAATCTTTGAGATGTACGCATTTGTCAACTGCATTTCCTTTGTCTTGCGCAAAATCTCGGATTGTCAGCCATAATTACATTCTTACTCATCATTACACTCAACATGACGTTGGTATCATTTGTATATTCAAGACTTTTCTCTACATAAATTACATGCTGCTATTTTTCTCAGATACTTTTATGACCCTGTTTAATTCAGGATTCCAGATTAGTCTGTGCTACTTTCTCTGTTACCCTTTTTTGTGTAACAGAGGAAGGTTTGATTAACATTGAAATTAATTATTACCTTTTATGAAATCATACCGTGGAAGAATCAAGTTATAGCTCAGATAAGAGCGGAATAAACCGGATGATGTTTATTACTGAAAATGTTAATATTACTTTTGTATCATTGAAATGATGTTACTTGCTATGACTGTATAACTTTGACACCTGATGACTGACTAGTCTCACTTATGTGCTAGTCAGTTACACTTAATTGAATGTTAATATTAATGCTATATCACTGAAATGATGTCCTTACTTACTATGATTGTATAACGGTGACATCTGATGACTGACTGGTCTGACATCTGCGCTAGTAGCTACAAGTCTAGCCAGATACTAGCCAAGGCTGATATGAAATAACTCAAACCAGACTGTTCAGTATCAGAAGCCTGTGTTGTTCATCAGCGGCCATCCCACAAAAGTGCAGGACCCCAAAGAGTGAACTTCAACTGGTCATTGGCATCCCTACAGCTGGGTCTACCAATACTGATTTATGCAACGGACAGTCCATGTCAGCGGGATCAAGAGTCACAGATAAGTGTCTATTTATGACACTGACTACCTATAAGAAACAGCTAATATTGAAAAACTATAGTTCAGTCAACTGATGACAATTAATTGGAAAGTCAAGAGACTAAAAACAGTGATTGCAGATTGCAGTAACTTTAATATTCAAGATCTTGAAGTCTAAACCGACAATAATAGTAACTGTGTGAATACTTTTATATATATGTATATGCTCTTTTCCAACTAGTAGATATAGAATATTAGTGTAATTATTAAACTATTTTAACTGTACCTGAGGATTTATTCACTTCTTCTATTTGTGGTTTCAGTGAATGTTCATTTTACTTATCCCCTAGATTATAAGTTAATCATAAGATAGTCATAGGGAGGAGACGCCTTAAATCCTGGTACACCTTCTTACCAACTGGCCAGGGTTTTCACAGTCTGACTATTTATATGATATCCATACACCAGTGCTTATTTCTAAGACTGGGGTATTTCTTGTAAGACCAGAACTCTTTACTGGCATATTATCCTGGTAGCCTATGACAGACCTGGATTCCTATATAGATATCTAAATCTATTTAACCTCCCGCTACAATGATTTTATACTAGACAATTTTTTATGTCGTACAGCGTCAGATCTGACGAAGTTTGCTGACCTTAATTTTCAGTCTGCACCACATATGATTATGGCAAGGGACATGGCAGAATTATTAGGTGGAGTATTTCGTACATTTGTGGAACGTTACGTACACGTCCATCGTGGTTCTATAATGAATAGCATTCGTAACGCTATTCTCTGTGATAACGATTATGAGAAACAAATGAAGTACGAACAAGGAAATGACACGGGAAGGACCAATTTTTTGGATGATATTGCTGAAGAGAGCAAAATAGAGGAATTGTCGGAACTCCTGGAAGATAAGGAGCTAGTGATTAATAATTTAAACGAGAGAGTAAGGACTCTTACATTACAGGCCGAGGTTACCAATACAAACTTCGCGTCCTTACAATTGGAGCTTCAAAATTCTAAGAAATTGTTGGTAGATGCATTGAAGCAGAATAATACAGATTTTAATGGTAAAATTCATGAGGAAGATTCTGTTTTTACTAAGAAGATTGATGAACTTATGACTAGTCATCATAGTGCTATCGAAGCACTCAAACTTGAATGTAGGCAGGAGAGAGCTGAGGCTTTAGATACTATCAAAACTCTCAAACAAGAAATTAGTAACCTTAAATTAGAAACTACTTCTCAGATAAAAATATTGAGGTTGGATCTTAAAGATATAAAAATTAGAAAGGGAAATAATAAGAATGACAACTTTTGTAAGGGGAAGCAATTTCAGCAGTCTGCTCCATTTAATGTTTCTTGGAACCAAGCTCATAGATCGCGAGATTTTGGTAACAATAATTTTAAAAATAATCAAGGAAATTATAATTTTTTTTTTTTTTTTTTTTTTTTTTTTTTTTTTTTTCGTTCGCCCGCTAATACTCGAGGCGAAATCTCAGGTTATCATTTATGTCTAACCTGACATTGATTTTACGTGAGTATCCCTTTATTTCTTGTACAGAGACAAATGTCCCTCGCCATTCAGGCAAATACTCGCCGATTTCGGAGGTACCCATTGCAGCTGGGTCGGCTCAGGAGCCGCCAGTCCCTGGTCGACGACACTCCTTCAAATGTCCTCGCCAGGTCTCGAGTTAATCCAGTCCAAATCCCGGTCGACGAATGCCGTCGCCCGGGTTTGATCCTGTATCACCCGGTCGCCAGAGCGGTGTTGTAACCACTACGCTAGCGCGGCTCCTTGGGAAATTATAATAAACAAAACTGGAGATCAAAATCTCAGGGTCCGCAAAACAGACAAGGTTCTTGGAATAAAAATTGTATCGAACATCATAACGTTAATTATAATAATTATCGGACTCATTCAAATTTTAACTCGAGCAGAAATGACAATTGTGGCAATTTTAATGCAAAAAATCAGAATCGATCGCGTCGAAGAGATAGATCGTCGAGTAATACAGGTAGACATTCTAATGTCGCTTTAAATGATACACAGGCTAACATTGAACAGGGTAAAGGAGCTGAAACTCACAATGCTATGTCTTGTTCTCTTGATTGTACCCAGGTGAAAGACTGTCCAGAATGCTCGACTCTTTTCCAGCCCAAGGCGATCACGACGCTGCGCTGCGGACATGTTTTGCCAAGTCTCCCGGCTGTGTGTACGGCCATTTCAGCTACACACGATGGACCGGGATGCCTTCAATTAAATCGTGGATTTTTAAATGGCATTCCATGTTCTATTCTTGTAGATTCAGGTTGTACCACTATCGGCGTACGGACTTCGCTGATCAACCCTAGTTGCGCTACGGGCAATTTTGTGAAATGCATGACTTTTGGTGGCACCGTGGAAAAATTTCCCACAGCTATTATTGACCTTAATACACCATTTTTTTCAGGAAAGATCCAGGCATGTCTCCTTCCGAATCCAATTTGTGATGTCATACTTGGTCGCATACATGGTATTAAAGAGTGTACACCACATCAAATTGCTGAATGGGAAAAGCAACATATACAGGATGCCTATGCATTTAAGTCTTTACCTAGAGTTGTGTCACATACACATACTACTTACCTGTTATGTAATGCTAAGGTATTGGAATCTAGCATGGAGAACGATTCCATTCTTCATTACGCCACTGTTGCTAATTCGTTGCAACCTTTACGACATGCTTCCAGTCTTAAGAAGGAAAATAAGATTGCAACGCAACCTGTAAAGACTAGTAAGTCATTCCGTGGGATATACACCTTCCCTCGGCATAATAATGTTGACAACTTAATGGTTAAATCCTGGCGACATGATCAGCAGGCAACTGATCGTAAGAAAACTATTAAGGTTGTCAAAAAGTTAAAGGATGTTCCTAAAAGACATAATTCTTATAACTCAGGTGAGAAAACTAAAACCAATAAGGTTGTCGACAAAGTTGTCAATTTGTCCAGCAAGCAGGTATCTACGACATGCCGTACACCTTTGTCTGACGTAAGTAGTCATAATCAAGTACACAAGTATGGTACATTTAAGAACAATAATTCTATACATGTAAATAATAAAGACTATAACTTACCTAAGAGGGCTAAGGTTACCCATCAACCTTATTCACATTCTTGTGACAACGCTACCACTTATATTGGTAGAGGTGCATCTTCTCGCACCATCCTTGTGCAAAATCTTTAGTATTCCTTGCCTTCGTTTCTTGACATTCTGGACAACTGTCAGCTATCTGTCGAATCTCAGCCGTCATGCCGATCCAAAACAGACAACTTCTGGCCCGGCGCATCATGCTGTCAAATGCAAGATGAGCAGCGTGTAGCTTCTGCTTGATTTCAGGCCTCATTGCTTTTGGGATAAGAATACGAGTAGTATTGGAGGCGCAAAACGGTTAGTATTCAGGCGGCGCGCCAGGTGGCGCGTGACTTTTATATAGCAAAAACGCCAGGCGGCGCGTGACTTTTATATAAGTGCATTCAGGCGGCGCGCAGGTGGGGCGTGTTATATATTAGTGTTGTTGTTTTAGATAACAAGAAGACGATAATAGGAAGACGATATATTTAGATAACAAGAAGACGATATATTTAGATAATAGGAAGACTTTGAGATAACAAGAAGACGATATATTTAGATAATAGGAAGACTTTGAGATAACAAGAAGACGATATGGAAGACTTTGAGATAACAAGAAGACGATATTTCTAGACATATATTTAGATAATAGAAAGACGATATATTTAGACTTGAGATAACAAGAAGACGATAATAGTTAGACTTGAGACAACAAGAAGACGATAATAGGAAGACGCTAATAGGAAGACAAACAGTTATACGAACAGTTAGACAATATATTTAGACATACAAACAGTTAGACATATAGTACGACAGTTATATATAGGTAACAAAAAGAATTTTAGTTAATATATTTTTATTCTCTTAAATACTAAAGCACAAGTCTCAGCCATTTGGTAGGTTTCTTCTGCTTCTTCGGTGGTAGATTGGTGACATCGGGCAGGTGGTTGTCTGTGGTGGTGGTCGTAGGAAACCAACTCGGGTCTGGTGATATTGGACAACTAGAGTTCATGTATTCGTCAAACAGGTTAGTGGAGGTGGTAGGTTTCTTCTGTTTCTTCGGTGGTGGATTGGTGACATCGGCCAGGTGATTGTCTGTGGTGGTGGTCATAGGAAACAAACTCAGTTCTGGTGATACTGGACAGCTAGAGTTCATGTATTCGCCAAACAGGTTAGGGGAGGTGGTAGGTTTCTTCAGTGGTAGATTGGTGACATCAGCCAGGTGATTGTCCGTGGTTGTCGTAGGAAACAAACTCGGGTCGGTGGAAATCGGTTGGTAACAGCTGGAGTTGATGTAGTCATCAAACGTGTTAGTGGTACAAGTAGTTGGATAGGCATCCGTGCGTGGTGACTGTAATCGGTCAAATTCGGCGAGGATTTCACTCTGTAACGTTAACAAATGTTCAAACTCGGATCGAGTTAACGTAATGCCGGTTTTGGTAGGAAACTTGAGGTAGGATTCACCAAAATATTTTCGCACGTGCAGTAAAGGTTGACCTCGGTAAACACATACAGACGCGGCCTTCAGACCACTAGCCAAATCTTTAAGCATTTCATCACAGTTTTTGATGTAGACCCAGTTGGTGGGAGCAGTCATCTTGAACTAGGTGTAAGTATCTGTCGTTATCACACCACTGCGTTAGTAAAGTACGAGTGTCTCCAAAAGTCTGTTTAAATGCAGGAATACCAGTTCAATCTGGTTTTTTTTTTGAGGCTTGTGCTAGTCAGGTCGTGATTAGTTGAAATATTAATCGCTACTTGTTGCTGTGACTAGCTTCGAGTTGGCCAGGGCGTGATTCGTTGAACAACCAATCGATAGTTGTATCGTTGTCGATGTGAGTAAACTTGTGTTAGATAGGGCTTGATTCGTCGAAAAATCTAATCGATCCTTGTGTCGTTGTCGATGTAAAAAATTTTGTGTGGGCTGGACTTGTCAGTGCATGACTCATGAACGTATTGTCGTGAGGGAACAAATAATACCAAATATCTGATAAAAGGACGGGTAAAACCTTATGGAGGAAAATACACCAATGTTATAGAGAAAAAAGGTTTAGGTTTCTTGTGCCCATGTCTTTTGCTGTTGTTTTTAGTCTGGTTGAGGTTGTCGAGCTGCGCGGCACTGAATATAACGCAACAGGGTTCTCCTTATTACCTCTACGGTTAGATTGACAAGGTGGTCATGTGGGACCACCCGTAGGAGGACGGCCTCTAGGTGTATATTAACCAGATCCTCGATCGTGGCTGTCAGGCAGGAATGACCTTCTTGGTTCGGTTGTTCATCCAGACATCCTTCACAATACAGAGACCGGTTCGCCTGGAGGTAACTTAATATGGAGGTAAGGATGTTCCGACGACGTGAAGACATCTGTAAAAATGAAAAATAAAAAAGTTACTATAAAAATAGGTGTATATAGCTATAGATAAGCGGGACATATGATAGACCCCCAAGTATTCAAAAATATGACAGTGATTTTCCATTGTTGGGTGAATGTAATTACATATTGATGTACACGGGTAGTTGTATCTTAATTATTGTATATCACGATTAATAACGATACGCATGTCAATACCCATTTAGTGATATGTAAATTGGGACTTTTGTTCCTGTCATGTTCTGTCCGGTTTGCTGCTCCTTCCTTAATGTGTGTGTGCTCGTGTGCGCGTGTGTGTGTGTGTTGTTTTGCTCCAAGCTTATCCCACCCCCGGCCGGTAATCTGGTTTGCGTTATGTTCTATTTATTTGTTCGTATTGTGCTATAAATATATGGTCTATACGAGTTATCGTTACTCTTGTTAAATACTATTCCTCTATATTTATTTTATACCTACCATCGAAATGACTTACAATTAGTATTTATGTTCTACCTATCTCCACAAAAAAAAAAAATTTACACATAAGAAGTTATTAATTTTTTCTTTTTATATATATAAACTTAAAATTATCTTTAGATATCAAGAGTTAAAAGCTAGACATACCACGCTAGCACATGTGAATTAAATTTAAGTATGCTTTCGCGCGCGTGATCACCCAAGAAAAAAACTGCAATATCGAGTCGCGTGGTGGTGACATGCGTCTTCAAATTATCGCGAACATGAACCGTGCATTCGAGTAGGCCAAAACACGACTCGTCTATACCAGATATTAGAATCTGTTGTACTCGATGGTTACAACGTATAGGTGATAAGGGTGGATTTAAGGCTGTCTTCACTGGTGATAAGGCCACACTGTCTGGCCACTATGGACGTTGCAAGTTTAAGTCCAAGTACGTGGTAAATCCTTAACTCTGTCAACATACCACCCCTATCATTTTGGTGGCCAGTTCTGGTCTTATCATTTTTGGTGGCCAGAAGTTGGTTTAATCTGGTACCAGCACTCAAGGGGGTCAACAAACCCATACAGCATACAGTATACAACATTCAAGTTTAGCATTTTGAACTCACTTCCTTCAATAAATTATTTTGAAACTACCCGGCGTTGCTGAATTTGGAAATATTTTGAAAGTACCCGGCGCTGCTCGTCAGTTTATCAAAGTTTCCTGATTGAGAAGGACAAGTGCCGATCAAGTTGATTTGCTGTTCCTGATTGAGAAGGACAAATGCCGATCAAGTCGATTTACTGTTCCTGATTGAGAAGTTCAAGTGCCGATCAAATCGATTTACTGTTGCTGATTCAGAAGGTCAAGTACCGATCGAATCGATTTATAGCAGTTAGAAGGTCAAGTGCCGAGGATTGTAAAGAAGAAGGACAAGTGCCGTAACAACATTCAATATCAGATGCTCTTTTCCTACAACATGGCTGTTCATGGGAGCAGATGTTGATCAACGTTGGATCATTTATCCTCAGAATGCTGATCACATCCTGTTCTGCACCGTGCTGACGTTTGGATTTATAGAAGTTAAGTGGCCTGTTTTGCTTGTGAACTGTGCCCTTATACTCTAACTGGGCCTTCTATACTTTCACATCCTTATTGTCAATTTGTTACATGTTATATGTTATTTGCATATTTATATGTTTATATTTCAGCGGGTTTGGTTGGGTAGGTGACTATCATAAGAGATACCACGTCATAGAGGTCTTATGATAGCGTTCTGTAGGAGCAATTTTCTTAATTGAAAATTTGCATGCAACATCTGTTGCTATTTTTGTTAGTTGTGATGACATGTGCAGTTTTGTTTTCGGTATTTTTTCGCATTCTTTAGTTTTGTTTTGATTTGTTTGTATTTGTTGGTCTCCTCTTTCCTATTATTCAGCTCTATACACCATTTTTGTTTATACACTGTGACGTCACTTGTTTGTTTACATTTTTCGCATTTGTCAACACATCCTTTGTGAGATTTTCCTTAGTTCTGCTGTTTATTTCTTTGACTTTTGCGAATGTTTTCGTACTATGTTTGATCTTTGTTATTGTTTACATTGTCTTTGATCTTTGTTATTGTTTACATTGTCTTGGATCTTTGTTATTGTTTACATTGTCTTCGATTGTTGTTATTGTTTACATAGTTCTTGCATAGTTAGCTTCACTATTGTTACATATTTGCTTATGCACTATTAGCTGTATAGTGCACTTATCATAACTAACTGGTGGATTGGTTCATGCACTATTGGATGTGTAGTGCAGTTATGATAAATAACTGATGATTATGTGGTTATGCACTATTGGATGTGTAGTGCCCTTATGATTAAGAGGTGACTTGTGGTATTATTCTACATTGAGCAATACAAGTTCTTTGTCAAAGACTTGTTTCCCACAAAGATTGGAGTGAACATTGTGATTATACAAGTATTTATTTAAGTCTTGTCACTATTAAGATTGAAATAAATAAATTAATTATTTCAGATTTTGTGACTCATAATATTAGACATCATGTCTACACTTGATTACTTTATTGAGCAAGGGACATCCCTTGGCAAGACTGGTGATAAATTGGAAGAGTATGCAAATACTCAATGGATTAAACCACTAAAGTCTGAAGAGAAGAGACAAAAAGAGGAAAATAAAAGATTAGACAGAGAATCTGAGCAAAAGAAGATAGATGCTGAGAATCTGAGACTGCAGATGCAGGCAGATGAAAGAAAATTCCAGATGGAAATGGAAAAGCAGAAAAGAGAAGCTGAAGCTGAGGAGAGAAGATTGGACAAAGAAGCTGAGGAAAGAAAATTTCAGCTACAATTGGAGGCTGAAAATAAAAGACTTGAAAAAGAGGCTGAAAATAAAAGACTTGAAAAAGAGGCAGAAAATAAAAGACTAGAGATAGAGTCTGAAAATAAGAGACTACAGGCTGAGGCTGAAGAAAGAAGGTTACAGAGAGAAGCTGATGAGAGAAAAGCAAAAATGGAGCATGAAGAAAAACTCTTAGCTTTGGAGTTAGAAAAGATGAAATTGTTGAACACTGGTAATGCTAATGATGCAAATAAGGGGTCAGATAAGTTCAATGCAAGTACTTTTAAGATTAAACTACATGCATTCAATGCTTCCAGTGACGATATAATGTTTTATCTGGATAGATTCGAACGTGCATGTACAACACATAACATAGATAAATCAATGTATGTTTATCAATTGTGCAACTTACTTAGAGGTGATTCTTTGAGTATGTTAAGTATAGTAGATGAGCCTGACAAGAACAATTATGAGGTTATCAGGGCAGTCTTGTTAAAGAAGTACCAACTTAACGAAGACGGCTATCGTCTTCAATTTAAAAATATGTTGCCAGATACTGGAGTTGAATTCTCTGAATTCATTTCAAAGATACGTCTTACTTTTTCACGATGGGTTGAGCTGTCTAAGACAGAACATACATATGAAGCACTTATGGACTTACTACTTAGAGACAAGGTTATGTCTTCTGTCAATGAATCTTTTCTTTCTTTTCTTCATGAGCGTAAGCCTAAAAACATAAAAGAAATGGAAGAATACTGTTGCCAGTATGTGACTGCGCACCCTCATGTAACCATTAGCAACTCTAGAGTAAAAGAAGGTATGCCAGTTGCTTCGGCAGCACCATATCGCCAAAACTTCAACCGTAAATTTCAGGGTACTCAACATAATATTAATAGAAAGAGTAACCGTAATTATGATCAAAATCATAGCAATCAATGACATGGTGATTCTTCTTCGAATAACTGGAGACAAGCTGACACTCCTCGTTATTATGCAGCTAATAATTTTAGACATTTCCGCAAAGGTAGTCAGTATAGAGGTAACTACTTTTCGCATAAACCTCAAAATCAAACTGGTAGATTTTCAAATCAATACAGAGATGATAATGACAATTATGGAAACTGGAACACAAACCAGGATAACAATTACAGGAGAGAAAATAATGATAATTTCAGAGCCAATAATGGTCGCGGTAGATCTCTACATAAGAAAAAGAGATATCAACAGACAAACTCTGCACAACAAGAATCTCAGGGAGCAGATAAACAGGTTAATGATAATAAAAACCCTAATGCTATCGGATGTTCTGCTTTTGATTTTGGTAGAGCAAATAAATGTCCCCAATGTAGTACTTTGTTCGAACCAACTACCGTAACTACTTTAAGCTGTGGTCACCCTCTTCCCGCTCTCCCTGCTGCAGTTGCGCATGACGGGAGAGGTTCTCTTATACTACATAAGGGTCTTGTAAATAGTAATCCAGTCTCACTTTTGTTTGATTCTGGATGTACTACTATTGGTGTTAGGCAATCTCTTGTGAATCCATCCTGTGCTACAGGAGAGGTCATCAAATGTGTCACATTTGGTGGCACTTTGGAAAAGTATCCTACTGCCATAATACATATTGCTACTCCCTTCTTTACGGGAGATGTCCACGCGTGTCTTCTTCCTAACCCTATTGCGGACCTTATTATCGGTCGTATTCATGGAGTTAGTGAATGTACCCCACAGCAGATAGCTGCTTGGGAAGATCAAAATATGCATGCTACCAATGCAGTGGTCACAAGAGCACAAGCTCTTGAAACACCGCAAACTTCATTGACTAGTGATGATGAAATAAATAGCCAAGGTAGTCACTGCATTATTTCACGTGACTCATTCATAAAGTTGCAAGAAGAAGATCCTTCTTTACAAAAATTCTACATTCTAGCAAAAAAAAGGTGACCCAAATCAAAATACAAGTAGAAAGTCTTGGATTTCTATGAAGAACGGCGTACTTGTACGTATGGTACAAGACTCGACTACGTCTGCACATTCTCAAATTCTTGTGCCTAAGAGTATGAGATTGCAAATATTGCAACATGCTCATGACTCGCAATGTGCTGGACATAGGGGTTTTTCCCATACAAAGTCGAGGGTTCTTGCGGCTTTCTTTTGGCCATTTGTAAGCAAGGACATACTATTTACTGTCGATCTTGCAAAGTATGTCAGGAGGTCAAATCGAGAGGACCACGACATGCTGCGCCTATCCAGGCTGCTGACATTCCTATTCGTCCTTTTCAGAAGATGGCGATAGATATTATCGGTCCTTTTAGGATTAAGTCGGCCAGAGGACATCAATTTATCCTCACATGTGTCGATATGTGCACACGTTGGCCAGAGGCTATCCCTCTCAAGAGCATCTCAACTGCCGATATTGCAGACGCTCTTTGGCTGATATTTTCTCGCTTGGGTTTCCCCAGAGAAATATTGTCAGACCATGGCACACAACTTATATCCGACACTATGTCACAGGTAATGTCTATTTTACATATTAAAAGGTCTCTCAGCAGTATATATCACCCAATGTCGAATGGGTTAGTTGAGCGTTTGAATAGGACATTAAAGACTTTACTTGGGAAGATAACTGAGGATCATCCTCAGGATTGGGACAGGGTTTTACCCGCGGCTCTCTTTGCTTATAGAGAGGTCCCCAATGAACACACAGGGTTTTCTCCCTTTGAACTTGTCTTTGGCGCGCGACCGCGCGGCCCTATGTCTTTACTTCACGATCTCATCACTGCCGATAATATTACCGATGACACTCAATCTTCTTATGAGTATGTCATTGCTCTAAGGCAAAAGATCATCGAGGCATGCAAATTAGCAACTTCGTCATCCGAGTTTGCCAAAGAAAAGGCAAGACAATTTGCTAATAAAAATAGATGTCTACGACAACTTTGTCCAGGTGACAAAGCACTTGTTCTACTTCCTTCAAGGGTGAACAGACTTCTTATTGCATGGAAAGGTCCATATGCAATAGTCTTCAAGATTTCCGACGTCGACTATGTTGTCGATATTGATTGGAAACATAAAACTTTCCACATAAATATGTTGTCGGAATTTCATGAACGACCTGACTATTTGCAGCCTCTTTTCCAGGCGACGGACGATTCTCCAGTACCTCATGGTCATTACTCATCCCTATCAGTCATACAGGATGAGGAAACTATTTTTTCTGATGTCAATCTTCCACTTCCTATAGTCCCACTTCATTCTACGGAATCTTGGAGAAACGTTACCGTTTTTCCTAATCTTTCCGCTGAGGAACGTCGACAAGTCTCTTCGATGTTGCAGACATTTCAGGATGTCCTTACAGACATCCCGGGACACACACATGTCATCGAACATGACATAGTGCTTACTGACCATAATCCTATCAGAGTCAGACCCTATCCAATACCTATCCATTTTCAGTCACAAGTCGAGAAAGAATTGGATGAGATGATACGATTGGAAATAATCGAACCATCTACTTCACCATACTCTTCGTCTATCTTTATTGTCCGGAAAAAAGACAATAATATTCGCATTTGCGTTGATTATCGCAAATTGAACCAAGTTACGAAGTTTGATGCTGAACCTATGCCTTCACTAGAAGAGCTACTAAACAAACTTTCTAATTCTAGATTCTTTACCAAACTAGACTTGTCTAAAGGTTATTGGCAAGTTCCTTTAACTGAACGTGCCAAACCTCTTACCGCTTTTTCTACACTTAGGGGTTTATTTCAATGGAATTTCATGCCTTTCGGTCTTATGAACGCCCCTGCTACATTCGTACGCATGATGCGTCGAATTCTTTCATATCGTACTGATGTCATAGCATATTTAGAGATATCTGTCTATTCAGTGATTCCTGGGAAGATCACTATTTGGGTTTATACGAATTGCTGTCTACTCTTCGCGAGTATAACTTGACTGCAAAACCCTCTAAAGCCTTTATGGGATTTAGCGAGATTTCTTTCCTGGGTCATCGTGTTGGGCATGGTCTTTTAAAGACAGAGGACCACAATGTTTCGAAAATACTAAACATTTCTGTCCCTAAGACGAAGAAACAAGTACGGAGTCTCTTAGGTTTGATACAATTTTACGGACGATTCATTCCGAATCTGTCCTCCATTATGGCACCACTTTCTACTTTATTGAAGAAAGGATCACCTAATCTGATCCGCTGGTCTCAAGAATGTCAATCCTCATTGGACCAGATTAAAACTCTATTTTCATCCCCGCCTATTCTTAGGTTACCTACTATTGAGAAGACTTTTGTTCTTCGAAGTGATGCCTCGTCAACTGGGATTGGGGCAGCACTTTTGCAGGAGTATTCTGATACTCTGCATCCGGTGATGTATATCTCTATGAAATTAAATGCTGCAGAAAGGAATTACTCGGTTTTAGACCGTGAATTATTGGCTATGGTATGGTCAATTCTCAAGTTGCAAAGATTCCTTCTAGGCGCACATTTCATTGTGGAAACCGACCAGAAAGCTCTTACTGCTATTCAGAGCAAAAACTTGAAGAGCTCGAGGTCCACTCGATATGCCATAGCTCTTCAACCATTTCATTTTACGGTGCGAGCTATCCGTGGTTCGGATAATGTGATGGCAGACATTCTGTCCAGATGCCCACACGATTCCACTTAATTCTTATGTCATATACATTTCCTGATATACAGTCAACTGCTATAATGACATATCAGCACATATGTTATCACTTTTTTGTGAATTTATAACATTGTACCATATAATTTCCTTTTTCTGTTACCGATCTGATCATAACAGAAAAAGGCTTAGTTAGCAATATATGGGCCAAGAGTTTACATGGCCACATTTATATATTGTATTTTGATGACTGTATTAACAGATTTAACATTTGTCATAAATATTTGTATTATTGATATTTTCGCAGCACACCATTGACGTCTGCGAGATTATGTACATTGTGGAACTTTGAAGTATATCAAGTCCTAAGCTAATTTGGAGCGGATTATGTCCACATCTTCTAGGAACATCTATTTAATTAGAACAATACAATGTATCATTATATTATATGCCTGTATCATGTATTTTTGTGTAATTCTATAGTGCGGTTTAGTAGAATATGACACCGCTGTTTGCACAACACTTCATTGTTTAATACTATGATAGTATATGTAATTTCATAGATTTGTATGAGTATGATTTGGCTTGCATTATGATGTTGTCATCACTGTGGCATATGTTGGTGGCACCTCCCTGGAATATACGCATACACTTAGGGAAATATTTTCTCTAAGGTTCTGAGATATAATCTCAGCTATCGCTCTATGCATCGAGCTAGCCGCATATTAGGCATTATATCCGCGCATCATACGTGCGTTTAGAGCCTGTTGTTTCTGGCTCTAGGATTCAAAAAAAAAGTTTCATTTTTTTCCTGGGGGGTGCGGTAATCTGTTATGCACAGAATTTTGTCTAAAGACATTGTATAATTTTTTCAAAAGACATTGTATAATTTTTTCTAAAGACATTGTGTAATTAACTTGTCTCAATTGTACACTTTGATTTTTCGCACAGTCTAAGCTAGAGACCTCTTGTTTAACTGTGATTACATTTTAAAAGGATGGTTACCTTCTCTTGTGACGGGACTCATCGGTCCATTTTTTGAACGATGTGTTGGTCACTCTCCTTATATGGTAGTATCGGTCAACTGTTTCTTAGAATGATTGAAACCAGTGTTGAGGATTCTTTTGCTGTCCATATAAGGCGCGATTTCTTACAAAATCATTCTGGAAGGTCTTCAACCATCATCTCGTTTTGATTACTCAGGTGTATGCGTTCTGTGCATGTCCCAACTTTAAGAGAGTTAGAATAGTTTTCCGCCCAGGGATTCGATGAGAAGTCCTGAGCCGAGCAGGACGCTATGCGCGTCTCTGTGATTTGTTAATAGGGAATTAGGAATCCTTTTGTGAGTTAGTGTAGCTAACAAGGTCCTTCCCTTGATTATTCAAAACGCCTGGAGGCGTGTGTTTTGTGGTGTTGATTTCGAAACAAGGTAATACCTCATTTATGTTTCAAATCTATAATTTAACATTATGTTGACAATGGTCGATCTCTGCTCGCTCACGTATTACAGTGATAGAGGTTCTTCTACTAGAAGTCACACCCCAGGTATCTTCATACCTGTGATTTATATGTACACGGGATATGCTAAGCCTGAAGAACAGTTCTACGTCCTATGAACATCGCTATGTCAGCGATTGCACCTTTTGTCAAGGGTTAGACTTAGGAATGTTATAAAGGTCAGCTTGACCTGTACTCCATGTATGCCATTCTCGTGCGAACAGTAATGGACTTATATTGTACATCTGATCTTCCAGTATCAGAGAGGAGTATTGATATTTATGAATATTTATGAGATGAAGCTGAGGCTATCGTCAGCTAGGATTATCTGTATCAACTTGGAGAATGTATGCAGATCCATGAATTCAACTTTAGTATGCTGAATATATTGAACTATTGATGTCCATGACTTATGTAACGTACCTGTCATTTGTGGCGTCATAATAAATGATGAAACGTCAAAGCAGTTCACCCTTTTTATGACTTCACATGTGCTGTAACTGTGAACTACCTCATTACTATATATACAGCAACAACAACAAAAACCAGATAAGACACCCTACATCTTCAACTATATTATAGCTGGCATCTCTACCATATCATTTTCAACTATAATATACCTGGTGTCGATATGGGTGGTATTTTGACAGAGTTAAGGATTTACCACGTACTTGGACTTAAACTTGCAACGTCCATAGTGGCCAGACAGTGTGGCCTTATCACCAGTGAAGACAGCCTTAAATCCACCCTTATCAATAGGTAAATAGTTACTAACCCGTTTTAATCTTGTTTTGTTCTAATATTAAAATATTTCTTTGATTATTTCTTTAAATATTTCCACAGAGGAAGAATATTTCTCACTGTCATATAGAAGTAAACTGGTGATGGAGTCGGTTATATTGCAGCTTTGGTTGTTGGTGTGCGTTTCCTCAAACACACTGTATACAGGTTTTTGAAAACCACCGTGTGACAACACACCGCCATTTGTCACTTTATCTTTCTTGCTTAACATAGATTGTACAGGGTTAAATATTTTTAGAAAAGTTGTACCCCCACTGATCGGGTACAGAATACTTTATTATAGAACAATGTGTCTCAAACGGTTTAGTCTAAGAACCCTATGATTTCTTACACTTTATTGAGGACCCAGAGAGCGTTTGTAGATAAGGGTTGTACCAGGCGAATATGACAATATCAAAGAAGGTGTTCGATTATAAGGAGTATAGTGTTCACCACAAGCTAAAACTTTAACGACCCCAGTTCATTTAACAAATATATCCGACAGGAGGCTGATCGGTATTTCGTGTCTATTTATATGAAGGGGGCTAGTTTTAATTCGATCAATAGTAGAAACTTATAAAAGAAACATTCCTTCGTTCATGTGTTTGAATCCCCGCTACTTAAGTTTTCACTTTTTTCCACTCCCCCGTGTCAAATAATACTTCCCCCTTGTCAATAAAAAATACTTCCCCCTTGTCAAAAAATACTACCCCTTGTCAAAAAAAATTTCGCCCTCTTGGTAATCAAATTTCTTCCTCTTATCAAAAAAGTACTGCCCCTTGGCAATTAAATTTCTCCCCCCTTGTCAAAAAAAATACTGCCCCCTTGTCAATCAAATTGCACGAGTAACAAAGGCTGGTCTCGGTAAAAACTTACAGTTGCGGTCTTCAACCCGCTCTCCAACGGTTTATCCATTTCATCACTTCTTGGTATGTACACACTTACAGGCAGTTATTTTATATCTAAAACACAACGTGAGAACCCCTTTTCAACAACGTAAGAATCATGCGTAAGAATCATGCTAATAATGTGAGAATCCCTTTTTTCAACAACGTGCTTACAATGTGAGAATCATTGTGTTTTCAACAACATAGGAACTATTGTAACATGTTAAAAAACATAAACACCCTTGGTGTAAAACAATGTTTCAAACCACTCATTACTTACACACCTATTGGTGTAAACAAGACTACCATTGACAACAAATATAACCGGTTGTTGATGAATAACAACCCATATTGCTTTTTAAAATTTTTATTAAATTTTGTTTTTAAATAGTGATCTAATAAAAAGTGTTCAGTTAAAAAAAAAAAAAATACAGACAAATACTAGGACGAACAGTTATAACATATATCCTAGTGTTTTGTAAACATTTGTTAAAATGTTTGGTCCTTTTCTCGTCAACAAGCCATAACAAAGGTGGCGCGTATGGTATCACAAATAAAGATCGCTAGTATTATGCTGGAACGTGCTACAATGGGGGTCAAATTATTTCCAGCTCTCCGTAATGCTTGCTAACGGGTTTTTGGAGTTGTATGAATTCCGAATATTTGCGTGCGAGGCACATCTGCCCTAGGTCTGTTTATAAAAGACATTTCTATTGTTTAACTGATCAATCGTAGAACGCAATTAACTTTTTTCGACCACGAACTGATTAAGTATGTATACACATCTGGATGGAGATTTTGTGGAACAATAATCGTACGTGTTCTAAATGTACACACGGGCACGTGTGGTCATCTGCATTATTTGCCTAATGCGACCACATGTGAACAGCTGCGTTATTTGCCTAATATAAATTCACCTTCTATTACAATGTGAAAAAGCTCTTTCCGAACAGATGGAAATTATTAGAGGTATATTTAGACTTGAGATAACAAGAAGACTTTTAGATAATAGGAAGACTTTGAGATAACAAGAAGACGATAATAGTTAGAGTTGAGATACTCGATAATTGAGCATTGTAACAAAGTCGTGAATTCTGAATACGCGTTTGGACATGTACAGGGAGCAGCTGTTTAAAATAAGTCATATTTTCGTCGAAGGAATATGACTTTTTAGCAACATCTGCTCGTGATTAAACATGCCCGTAATGAAATTCGATTCCACTATTTACTCATAATACCATACGTGGAGATCTCTAAAACACACGCACGTACATCTGTCATTCGATCTTTCTGAACTGAAAGGTTCTTTTTACCAAGAAGAGCTACAGCGAGTCAGCTAGAAGATAGTTTATCGAATCGAGTCCATTTTACAGGAACGCCGAGGTGTCAGGGGTGTAAAAGAGTATTTAGTCAAATGGTTCTGTTATAACTCGTCATTCAACAGCTGGATTTCCGCCAAACAACTAGCGACATATCGAGACTGATGGATATTGAAGAAGAAGTGAGCACCCCAGTTTTGCGGCCACCCCCTCCCAAGACCGCGAGAACCTCGTTCTGGCCTTTTTTTGGGAAACTAGTCCCGTGACTAGAGATCGTTTTCATCTGTCAGATGATCGTTATATATGTCGTCATCGGTGTCTCGTTATTCAATCTGAGTCGGAGCAACGCCGAGGGACCGGACGGCAAGTTTTGGATCGCTTTAATGAGCAGTTGTCTGGGTTACATGTTACCTAACCCTAAGATAGGATGAGTTTTTACGTGACTTTACCCAGCAATGCCTGGATGAAAATATACCCAAACAATAACGCCGGTCACTTTTTCGTCAAATTGCCACAGACTATAGACTTGACTTCGCGTTACGAGGTCATTTGGTTGAGATTCAATTTCCCAAAAGTTATTTTAACGTGCTAGAGGATGATGTATGGATACATTACTTTCCCAACAAAGAAGATGAGTCTATACTACTCACATTGCCCGCTGGTCTATACACGTCACCCGACACGCTGATCGACGAGTTGAATCGTTTGCTTTTAGCCACGGATGCGGATGAAAAAGCCCAAGTTAGATTCCATTTTAACAATAATAAGGCCACCTTGAATCTGTATGATCCGGAGGTTGAAGTTAGAATTAGCGAGACGTTGAAACAATGTTAGGTTTTCCTGCCTCGCTCGCCACAGACATCGACTCAATACTACGAGGCGAGACTGAAGTACAAATGGATAGCGACATGAAAAATGTATATGTGTACTGCGATCTCATAGCAGCAAGACTGGTTAGAGATGCCTCTGTCCCTTTGTTACGGATTGTTCCTATTTTGGATAGGACTACCGCTTCTGTTTTCAGGATTTACGACAAACCACATTACGTACCCCTGAGCCGTTTTTCGTTTGACGCGGTGGAAATCCTTTTAACTAACGATCAGGGTAAGACTATCCCATTCACTAGTGGAGCTTCGGTGTTGACACTACACTTCCGAACTCACAGACGGTTTTATTTTGACTAGAAAAAAATGATGAGACACATAACCATCCGACGAAACCCCAAAATGTATGAGGAGTTTTACTGCAACCAAGCTGGCCACGGGATGCCAGTGTTTATCGGAGGCAGAAGTCAAAGAGGACATGGTTTGGGTAGTTTTTTCGGTGGGCTCGGTCGCATGGTTCTCCCGTGGTTAAAAACTGGAGGCAAAGCTTTACTCAGAGAAGGGCTTGGGACCGGTCTACAGGTCGCGAGCGATGCGTTAGCCGGCAGAAATGTTGGTGAGTCATTTCGCGAACGAGCCAAGGAATAGGGTCAACGTTTATTACAGGGAGCGGTTGAACACCTCACCACTAACCAATCGGGTAGCGGGCTTAGAAGAAAAAGAAAAACGAGAGCTGCCCCACCTGGCGAGCCGAAACGAATAAAATGCAGTAACCGAGCTTGCCCTTCTCATTCTCACCAGAAGAAGCGATGGTACTCTGATATATTTGAATGATGGCACTTATTCACCCCAGCTCGTGCGAGTGTCTTCACAGTGGTCTAAATTTGTTTAGCGTACCACCAACGCAGACAGCCGTAGAAGAGGGACAATTTGTGGAGATACATCCGTTGGCCGCCTTAGCCCCCGGAGCCCCGGTGGAATTTGTAATATCGGAAAACGGTGAAGAATATCTAGATTTGTTCAATACTTTTCTACACGTGCGCGCCAAAATTACATTAGCTAATGTCGGCGCATTACCCGCTGACGCAGAAGTGGCCCTGATCAACTATTACCTGCACAGTTTATTCTCACAAGTCGCCGTTTCAGTGAACGACACGCTGATTACACCCAGCGAGAACACCTACCCTTATAGAGCTTACCTGGAAGCCACGTTGAATTACGGGGAGGAACCCAAACGAGGCCATCTGACATCGGCTCTGTTTTACAAAGACACGCCAAATTTTATTACGGACACAATTGGTGATAATAACAACGGGTTAAGACTGCATCGACATATAGCGGCTGGTTCTCAGGACATTGATATGATGGGTCGTTTACATTCAGATATCTTCGCTCAAGATCGTTACCTGTTAAATGGTGTGACCGTTAAAGTAAAACTCACCCCGTCTAAAGATGCCTTCAACGTGCTGGGACACGACCCCACCACTGGTTATAAATCTATTATAACTTATGCGGCCTTGGTTGTCCGGAAAGCCAAATTAAACCCCGCCGTCTCTCTAGCCCAAGAGAAAGCCTTGGTGCGAGGTAATGCCAAGTACCCTTTGAAACGAGTTGTACTAAAAACTTTCTCTATCCCTAGAGGTATGCTATCGCACATGCAGGATAATCTATTTCTCAGTCAAACACCCACACGGATCGTGATTGGTCTAGTCACTTCGACCGCTTTTAACGGGTCGCACACATCTAATCCATTCAATTTCGCTACCTTTGGTCTGATATATTTGAATGTCACCGCGGACGGCAGAACAGTCAGCGGCAAGCCTTTGTCCATGGATTATGAACACAACCAGTACGTGAGAGCCTTCTTCGGGACGAATCTAGCTATGGGACTGGTTGGTAAAGACGCCGGCAAAAATCTCGAGTATAGACATTTTAAGAACGGTTACGCCTTATACGCCTTTGACCTCACCCCCAGTCTACTGGATGGTGACCAGTTTGAAATGGCCAAGTCAGGCCCTGTCTCAGTAGAACTTAAATTCTCCGAGGTCACACCCGAACCATTACAAGTTCTCGTCTACGCCGAGCAAGACTCGATCTTGGAGATCTCGAAATCGCGCCAAGTTTTGACAGACTACACCACTTAAACGATGAACACAGACGAGATACGGACCACCCTACTGTCAGATATATTTGTTAAACGAACTGGGCTCGTTAAAGTTTTAGCTCGTGACCAATTACCTCTACGTATAGATCCGACCAAGACGGCTGCTTTCGTCATCAACACTGATCCTAGCTATCGCCCCGGTGACCACTGGGTCGCTCTATATTATAACGGACTTGGCACTTTTGAATATTTTGATTCTTTCGGCCTACCACCTACACACCCGAACCTGATTAATTTTATAGCCAGAAACTCTACTCGACCTGTTAACTACAACCCCAGACATTTACAAGATGTAGTGGAGCCGCGCTAGCGTAGTGGTTACAACACCGCTCTGGCGACCGGGTGATACAGGATCAAACCCGGGCGACGGCATTTGAGGATTTTTCGTCGACCGGGATTTGGACTGGATTAACTCGAGACCTGGCGAGGACATTTGAAGAAGTGTCGTCGACCAGGGACTGGCGGCTCCTGAGCCGACCCAGCTGCAATGGGTACCTCCGAAATCGGCGAGTATTTGCCTGAATGGCGAGGGACACCTGTCTCTGTACAAGAATAAAGGGATACTCACGTAAAATCAATGTCAGGTTAGACATAAAAATAATAACCTGAGATTTCGCCTCGAGTATTAGCGGGCGAACGCAAAAAAAAAAAAAAAAAAAAAAAAAAAAAAAAAAAAAAAAAAAAAAGTAGTCACCAACGTTTGTGGGCTCTACGCCATTTATTTCATCTTGATCAAAACACAAGGTGGTACTATGCAGCGCGTCCTACTACCCTTTTCGGCTAGACAACACGCCAACGATCGATTAATTTTTCGATTAGTCAGACCCTGGCTAGCGAACCACCAGATGGCTTTCATAGACAAAGGAAGAGATCAATAGACAGGTGTGTGTATTTTTTGCTATCGGGTTTCTCCCCACGCCAACACGTCCATGTGTCATTGTTCGCACACAACCACGTCAACGATCCTTTTCGACAAATCACGCCCTGGCTAACACACGAGTCTGGTCACACGATCGATTTTCGACGAATCAAATCCTAGCTAGGGCACGCCTAAAAAAAACCCCAGATTGAACTGGTATTCCTGCATTTAAACAGACTTTTGGAGACACTCATACTTTATTCAAGCGTTGGTGTGATAACGACAGATACTTACACCTCGTTCAAGATGACTGCTCCCACCAACTGGGTCTACATCAAGAGCTGTGATGAAATGCTTAAACCTTTGGTTAGTGGTCTGAAGGCCGCTTCTGTATGTGTTTACCGAGGTCAACCTTTACTGCACGTGCGAAAATATTTTGGTGAATCCTACTTCAAGTTTCCCACCAAAACCAGCATTACGTTAACTCGATCCGAGTTTGAACGTTTGTTAACGTTACAGAGTGAAATCCTCGCCGAATTTGACCGATTACAGTCACCACGCACGGATACCTATCCAACTACTTGTACCACTAACACGTTTGACGACTACATCAACTCCAGCTGTTACCAACCGATTTCCACCGACCCGAGTTTGTTTCCTACGACAACCACAGACAATCACCTGGCTGATGTCACCAATCTACCACTGAAGAAACCTACCACCTCCACTAACCTGTTTGACGAATACATGAACTCTAGCTGTCCAGTATCACCAGAACTGAGTTTGTTTCCTACGACCACCACCACATACAATCACCTGGCCGATGTCACCAATCCACCACCGAAGAAGAAGAAACCTACCAAGCGGCTGAGACTTGTCCTTTAGTATTTGACAAAATAAAAAAAATTAACTAAAATTCTTTTTGTTACCTATATATAACTGTTCGTATAACCGTTGTATGTCTAAATATATCGTCTAACTGTTGTAAAACAACTGTTGTATGTCTCAATATATCGTCTAACTGTTCGTGTGTCTAAATATATCGTCTTCCTATTATCGTCTTCTTGTTATCTAAATATATCGCCTTCCTATTGTCTAAATATCGTCTTCCTATTATCGTCTTCTTGTTATCTATAAATATATCATCTTCCTATTATCGTCTTCTTGTTATCTAAAACAACAACACTAATATATAACACCCCCCACCTGCGCGCCGCCTGAATGCGCTTATATAAAAGTCATGCGCTGCCTGGCGTTTTTGCTATATAAAAGTCACGCGTCGCCTGGCGCGCTGCCTGAATACTAACCGTTTTGTGCCTCCTATACTACTAATACGCTCTCCTTTAAGTATTATGCCTTGTTCTGTTGTCAGAGTATCACGAATGTCAAAATAAGGCATAAGCTCAGCTGGTACATCAGACTTTCTTTTAGGCCACCCATCCAAAATGGTCGACTTCAACCTCTGGAGCACGCTGTCTTTGAGAGTTTCAGCTTTAATCTTTTCCATCATCACATCTGGTATTTCAGGTAATCTTACAGGTGCATCAGCTCCTGCATTGCTCTCTCTCTCTCTCTATCAGCTAAGGAATCCAATGTGACATTATGAATAAAAACTCTGGACAGTGTGTCGGCTATAAGAAGATCGGAACCTTGTACCCATTGGAATTCAAAGTCATATCAATGGCTGCGCATCAGTAAATTCTGCAGTCTTCAAGGAATTTGACTCAGAGGTTTCTTAACGATGGCCGCCAACGGTTTATGGTCATTGATGACTGTAACTTTCCTTCCATAAGTGTACTGGTCAAAGCGTTCAAAACCATATACAACAGCTAAGAGCTCCTTCTCAATTTGAGCCCATCGTTGTTCTGTTTCAGTTAGAGCTCTAGAAGCAAACTCTACTGGATGACCATTTTGTAGAAGGACAGCCCCAAGTCCATAGCTGCTACCATCAACTTGAATACACAAAGATTCATCAGGATTATGCGAGTACTGGAGTAGAAGTAATCAGTTTCTTGACTCTCTTGAAAGCTTGGTCACATTCAGCAGACCAGATAAAGGGAGTATCCTTATGGGTAAGTTCTCTTATTGGATGAAGAACTTCTGAAAGATTGTTGAGAAACTTTGCTAGATACTGTATCATGCCGCAAAATCTGCGAACCTCATGACAGTCCTTAGGAACGGGCATGTTCAATATTGTCTCAACCTTTTTCTTGTCTGGTTCAACACCTTGAGCAGTAATAAGGTGACCCATGAAGGTAATTTCCTCTTTCTTCTCTTGAGCTTTAGCGTCATTCAGTTTAATACCTTTCTCTGTACACCTATGTATCAGTGCTTTAAGCTTCAGATCATGGTCCTTAATTGCTTGTTGTCTGTTTGATCCATAACCTGCAATAACTATGTCATCAGCAACATTGATGCAACCATGAAGACCTTCAAGAGCTTGTGCTAGATGCCTCTGGAAAATTTCACTGCTTACATTAAAACCAAATGGTAATCTAGACCATCTGAACCTACCATAAATTGTAATCATTGTTGTATGTTTACTAGACTTCTCATCAAGTTTGATATGCCAGAATGCTTCCTTGATATCCAACTTTGTGAAAATCTTGGCATTGTTGAGTTCAGGCAATACATCATCCAAAGTTGGCAATCTGTAATGCTCTCTCTGCAAAGCCTCATTCAGGGGTCTAGGATCAATACATATTCTTAAAGAACCATCAGACTTTTCAACAACAGCCATTTGGTTAACCCATTCAGTCGGTTCCTCTACTGGTATTAATATACCTCTGTTCATTAGATTTTGAAACTCTGACTTTACCTTGCTCTTAAGTGAAAATTGTATTTTTCTGCACGGCAGTGCCTTTGGACGAATATTAGGATCAATATGCAACACAGCTTCACCCAGGATACCTAGATGGTTATCAGAGTTATGATCATTATCTAAACTGTCAGTAGCCACCTTAGCAATAAATTTGTTTGTGTTGACTGTCACAAACTGTAGATCCTGCCGTGTGTTGTTGCCCAGCAAACATGTGAATTTATTTTTCACAACAGTAAACCTTATATTGTGTTTTGTCTCAGTCTTAGGATTCTCAGCAGTTAATATAACTTCTCCCAGTGGAGTCATCTTAGTACCATTCCACATAACAAGCCTCTGTTTAGTGGGTAACAATTGTTCTTGCATCACAAAGCGTTGACAGATTGTATTCACATCAGCTGCTGTGTCTAACTGAAATTTTACCATTTTTCCATTGACAATGAGTTGTGCAGATGTACAAGCTTTGCTAGACTTCACACAATTAAGAGAAACTTCAGAATCTTCCACAGACTCTGTGTGAACAGTGTGAACTTTCTTGCATTTAACTTTGAAATAGTTTCTTCCCCCACAGTTTGAGCAAAACTTCCACCATGCAGGACACATTTTCTTAATCAATAGATGTTTCTGTCCACAGTAATGACACTAGTTTCTAGGTTCAAAGTACCCACTGTCAGTGTTACTTTGATAGGCTTTACCAGCAGCATGCCCAGTGTCTCTCTTGGGAGGTTTATGGTTGAGTGATTTTTTCTGTATCTTTTCAACCCTTGCTTCAGAAGGTTGTACTGTATTACTCAACTCTCTTATGTCATTTCCAGTTTGCTCGAAGACTCTGCATATATGAGTGGTTTTCTTTAGATCGAGATCAGCTTCTCTCAAGAGTTTCTCCTGTAACCTTTTGTTGACAGTAAAGACAATTTTGTCTCTTATCATACGATCCTTGTCGTTAAAGTTGCACAAATCTGCCTTAGTTCTCAGCTCAGTTAAAAAGGAATTAAAAGGCTCTTGAAGAGGTGTGTTCCAGAATCTGAACGTATGTAATACTTCATTGCTTCATGAGCTACAATGGTTCTGAAGCAAATCGAGAATTTTAGTAGGATTAGAGTGGTCTCCTTCCTCTGCAAGTTGATCAAAAACTTCAACAGCTTGAGGTCCAGCACAGTGACGGATAATTGCCGCCCGAACAGGATCAGGTTTAGAGGCCACTTCTGCTGCATCCATATATAGTTCTAACTGTCGTCTCCATTTACGAACGGTGTCTGGTTTGACGTTATTTATGTCTAGGCAGGGTGGTAACCGAAATAAGGGCCGTTCTGCCATGACGAAATGTCTAATAATGGTATGCAAGCAATCACCTACCAGTCTATGAGTCAGCACACGTGTTACAAGATCTTCAGCAGAATAGTTCGAATTCTGTAGAAATAAACACAGCTGCCACCATGTTGATCTTTACTGTTTTATATAGTAAATGCTGTTAAATATAATGAGACGTGGCTGGCTGTCATACATTACATATTATGAAGCATAATCACTAAGCCGGAACACACTGGATACATAACATCATATTTAATCGGCCATCTTTAGAAGCAGGAGGTAGGAAGAAGGAAGTAAGCAGAAGAGTTCCCATAAGGGCAAGTAACTCTAGTCGGGAAAACAAAGTATCAGCATGGAAACGTATATACATCAACAATAATGTTCAACCATATTGTTTAATTCTCTAGGTCTATCTATTCTCAACGCCTGATCCACAGTAATGGAGGAATTGCATGCCTGTGAATAATCTAATATTGTTTATCTCTGTTTTTCATAACAAAATAAAGCAATAGTCAGATATCTTGGTTAAAGTCGAAATGTATATCGTACGATCGTTTGCAATGCGATACTTTTTCGTAATCGTCGATACCGAATACAAAGTAAACGATCTTCACAATAGGACCTGGACGGCGCTAAAGCTGAACATTACCAACTTGAGTACGCAGCAATGAAAGAAATGCAAAATTTTATATTATCAACTTGAGTACGCAGCAATGACAGAAACGCGCCACTGGCTGAAATGCTAAATTCATAGCTTTTTCCGCGAGAAATCTTGGTTAAAGTCGAAATGTATATCGTACGAATGTTTGCAATGCGATACTTTTTCGTAAATGTCGATGCCGAGTACAAAGTACACGATCTTCACAATTTGAACTGAACGGCGCTAAAGCTCAACATTACGCTAGCTACACTGTTTCGAAGTTACTAATAGTTCCTACTTTTATGACCTTAAGTGAAAATGTCGACACAGTCGGTTAGAACGACCCGACTAAAGACAATAAATCTTAGGAAAAGGACCAAACCAAGATCAATAACACCAAAGCATCGAAATACAGGTGAGAGTAGATTAGGGTGACCGTCCGAAGGGACGCATAGCCATATTGTGACTGGTGTATTTTGCGTGTGGTGCGGTGTGTTTGCACATAGCATAAATTTCATGAGCATGATTTATTATGGAATTAGAAATTTGAGGCATTATATAGCCTATCATAATTGTAAGATGTTGAAATGGATATTTTTTGTTCATTAGTGTTGAAATTTCTTTAATTTATTAGTGATATGAGGAGAACTGCCCTGAGGAAAACGGTAGAAAAAAAAACACACACACACAAATAGTAGGCCCTAATGCGTCTTACAAAGCGAAAGGACAAGAAAAGAAACCTACGTTGCGGCCACAAGGTCTTTGTCAGGGACGGACAAACAAGAGACAAGGAGGAAAGAAAGTGAGAATTAAGTGAAGAACATGAAACTACAGTAGTAAGAGAAAAATATAGCCTACTCCCTGATATTTAGTCACATGTTAGAGCAAAGATGGCTGCCACTAAAGCAGAAGTGGGTGGTGCATTAGAAGCAGAGAATGAAAAATAATGAAAATAAGGCCCACTGCAAACAAGTAGAAGACAAATTAAAAAAGAAGAAATCAGGAAACAGAAGAAGCATGCCTGAAAACTGTTCAAGAATGCAGTGGCCACAGAATGAAGGTTTGGGAGCACCTGAAAGGCCAACATAATGCCACTGTGTAGAGCAGAAAGGTTGTGCAGGAAGAGAAGGAAGACTCGGGGGGAATATGGAAAGATTTTTCAGGGAGCCCTTCAAGTTCACCAAAGAACTGTTTGAGCAGCTACGATCAGGAATGCTAAACATCAGGAAAGAAGACCTGGAAGAACACCTTAGAATGACCTATTCAGATGGTCACAAAGATGAGCCTCTCAGCAGCATGGCAGGCCTTAGATGGCCTAGTAAGCCAGGAGCTGAATTCAACACCAAACCCCCAATAATGCAAGAAGTAGAAAGGAATTTAACAGGGTTCGTAGCGACCTGGAAAAACCTGGAAAACGAGAGAAAATTCCAGGCCTTGAAAATCCTGGAAAAATGGCTAAAAGCCTTGAATTTTCCGCATCGGACCTTGAAAAATAATACGAAATCGAAAGTTCGTTACTTTGTGTCCATTTTTTGGTTATTGATGGTATTTTTCACAACAACAGACGCGACAAGTCTAAAAATAAATCTGCGTTTACGCCATTAACGCAAAGCGCCGAAAACGAAACTGCCGAAAACTTCTGGAAATGGAAGTGTGCAAAGGGAAGTAAAAATTGTAAAGTTACCGTATAATTTTTACTTCCCTTTGCGCAAAGTTACCGTACAATTTTTACTTCCCTTTGCGCATTAAATCCATTTCCAGAAGTTTTCGGCGCTTTGCGTTAACGACATAAACGCAGTTTTATTTTTAGCACTCGTCATAAGTAATAAATTCATTTATTTCATTTATAAAACCTATTTAAATAAGTTCAGTTTATAGATAGACCTACTGTACTTGCGTCTGTATTTACAATGTAGGCTTATTTACAGTTTAATTTTTAACCATGGCCAAAATTAGCCTATAAACAAGCGTTTGAACAAAATTTCTTGGTTTACCTCTGCATACAGGAATATATTTGACACAGTTTAATTAAGATGGTCAGGAATAGAAATTGATGGCGATTCCATATCCTATAGCCTACCCTGTTATCAGACCCATGTCCCACTGTTCATTTCACCACAGTTTTTGGAAATAAATATATTTTGAATGCTTTTTTAATTATATTTATGATGAAAAGACTTATCCCGTTCTACCTCTGAAGGGTTATAGGCTAATTAGGATAGGTCTAGGCCTACATGTTTTCAATTTCAGATAACATGAATTACCGCCGATACACGGTAGAAGGGGAACGACTAAGTAAGTAAGTAAGAAAATCAGTTTTGTGGATAAGCCTATGTTATTTAAAATTTAAAAAAAAATTAAATTAAATTTTTTTTTTAAATCTAAACAAACGAAACAAAACCCAACAAAAATAGTAAAGGTCTCCAGTTAGATATTTAATAGATTTTCACTTATCATAAGTATTACCCTCCCAATTACTATATATATTACCTTTTGTTCTAGTTAAATATTGTTTGACTATTATGTATGTGTTTAGAATTTTGAATTGGTAAATATACATAGCTTAGGCCTACTCATAAGTTATTTGTGTTCCCTTTTTTTTAATGATAAACTAACACTACTAGGAGACCTACAGATGTGACATCATTTGTGACCAAGGAAAAAACTCTTGCGAGCTGAGATTATTTGGACTTTTTTTTCAGTGAAAGTCACCATAGTTTTAATTCAAATTTCATATGCAACAAGGGACATATTCTCTTCTGTGGTAGTTTTGATTCAGCCTTCAGCTTTATTTCAAGACCTGAAATTCAGATTGGTGCATTTGGAACAGTAGCGGAAAATAGGAAGCATTTTCCTGTAGCACTGAAGAAAAAACAACTCAAATTGAAAAAGAAATCATCCTGTGTTTTGTGCGACAGAAGATAAGGCACCTGGCATGATACGAAAAGATTTAACCTTATATCTACTGTTCACTCCAATGATAATATAAACAAGACAGTTAGAAAGACAAATTCTTTAGGGCAGAACAATTCAGAAGCTAGTGCTTGCAGAAAAATACAGCAAAAGTATGGGATGTGTGGAAACTTCAGCCAACTAGGTGCAAGCTACCCCTACCCACACAGATCCTATTTTTATATTATTTCTTAGTTGAAACTGCCCTGGTCAATGGGCACATAACCTACAACACTGCCAACTCTACAAAAAAAGATCAAAGCGAAGATCAGGATGTCAGTATGACTCTTATTGAACCTGCTATTCTTCGACGCAATGTGACACCTTGAAAACCACAGGTCACACACGACTTACTGAGCACCACTTCATTGATAAATATGAAAGGGCAAGGTATAAACCAGACTGTAAAGTGTGTAAGGCTGCAGGGAACAGAAGACAGACTTGCATGTACTGCCCAGATTGCAATGTACCTCTATGCCTGATACCCTGCTTCAAGTTATACCACACAGTCAAGGATTATCAACGTGGATCGTTGACAAAGACTCTTGTAGAGGCCTACAGCTACAACTTCAACCCCAGTTAATGAAAAAAGCAGCTCAGACTCCAACTAGAGGTACTTAACTACTCAAACATTTACAAACGCTCATTGTCACATGCCACAATATGTCAATCAAGCTTATTTTATTCATTACCATCCATGTCACTAACATTTTATTGCGCTGATGTTGAACAAATTCACTAAAAACTTGGAAAAGATGTCTGTTTTTCAATCTTTTATGAATTTAAAAAAAAAAAAAGTTCTTTTTAAAGAAATCTGCAAACACCCTTGGTAATGGGAGACGGTAATGCTCTGGATTGCTGATCAGCAAAGTGATAATTATATCTGAGAAAATTAGAAGAGGAAAATATTAGAGTTTCCCATCCTTGAAAATCACGTGCTGGACCTGGAAAATGCTTGAAGAAATTTGCTATGAACCCTGATTTAAGTATATAAACCAATAAAATGGTATTGAATCAGTTTTACAAGTTAACGGTACATATGAAATGAGACGTTTTGGGTTTTACCATTCGTCAGCCACAGTTACAAACAGGCGACAAGGACAAGAATTACATATAGGTACTACAGATTCTTCTTCTTCTTCTTCCGTCCTTAGCCAATGACCGGCAAAGCAGTCAGTGGCCATTACGCCTAGTGGCGTCTTAAGGGCAACAGCGAATAGATTTTCTCTGCCGTTGTTCCCATCACGCCTAATGGCGTCTTTAGGGCAACGACAAATCAATCCGTTCGCCGTTGTTTCCGTAATCAAAGTGACTGGCAAACGGGTGATCAGCCCGTTGGAAGGTACTACAGATACATGCACCAAATGAGCGATACAAGCAGATGGGAAAAGTAAACACCCACAGTGATAGCGAAAAAAGAACATTGTAAAACCTGAAAGAAATACCGAAACAAGAAAGTAAATAATCAACGAAATGAAAAAAAGAATGAACAAAACTTCGGAACAAGTAAAAGGTCACTTAGCTAGATCCATAGATGCTTGGAATAGAACACTGAGGTACCTTTTCCAAGAAATCGTCTAAGGAAGTGACGTATAAGATAGCGACAATTTAAAAAGAAACAAAAGGATATGAAACGAACCAAAAACATAAGATAGATTGAAAAAACAACGAATAAAGAAGAATGAAAAAGAGAGAAAAGCCACCAGAATTTATGCAAAATAATGTTGGACATTACAGCCGTTTAGAGATATACAGCCCATTTGAAAAATAAGATGATTTTCCAATGAAAAGCGAATCCGGTCATCACCGACACATGAAAGGAGGGCAGTGACATGAATATCGGAATTACCGGAATGGTCAGGCCTATTGAAGTGAAGGGCCACCGGTAAATGTTTACCGTGATAGATGTCATTTAAATTCTCACGAAGCCTGTCTGCCAAACGTTTGCCAGTTTCACCAATATAGGTAATGCCACACCTCTTGCAGATAATAGCATAAATCATTCTGGATTCACACGTGAAAGACTCTAATGACAAATTTTCCTTTAGGAAAAGTGACTGTCTGAGTTTGGAGTACAAACAGACAGCTCTTACATATACGGCGTTGGCATGGTTTAGTACCAAAGTATGAAGTGCTAGTATGTCTCAGGCACTGTACAAGAATATCCCTAAAATTCCTATCCCTGCGATATGCCACCAAAGGTGTATCACGAAACAACTCTCTGGTATCGGGATCAGAGTGGAGAATAGGCAGATGTTGAAACAGAATTCTCTTCACCGCCAGACAGTGAGGATGGAAAGTTAGAACCAGTTTGAGTCTGTCAGATCGGACAAAAGGTTTAGTAGTGAGTGCCATCTGACAAGTGACGCATGTGATGCGATTAAGAGCATCAGATAAAACATGTTCTGGATAAAGACATCAGCGAAAGAACTCGAGCATCTCTTGAGCTTGCTGATGGAAATCATCATCGTGACTTAACCGATGCAGGCGAAAAAGTTGAGAAAAGGGAATGGAATTTTTACAACTAAGAGGATGCGATGAAGTATAAAGAAGGAAACCAACAGACATTTTAAGACCAGTATGGCTAAAAGTCACAGTGATGTCAAGGAAGTTCACTGAAGTTGTAGAAATTTCAAAAGTGAATTTGATGGCAGGATTGAAATTACCAACATAGTCAATAAATCGACGGAGGTCTACCTCAGACATGTCTGTAATGCCAATACCATCATCAATATAGCGGCGGTAAAACTCAGGTATCTGTCCATCGTAACTTTGAAAGACCAAATATTCAAAATGGCCCATAAACAGGCAAGCGTAACTAGTGCCCATCTTAGTACCCATAGCAATGCCACTGATTTGGTTGAAGAATTGGCCGTTAAACTCAAAAGAGTTGAGAATAAGAACCAACTCAGCAAGGCGAAGAAGCGGACCTGTACTTATAGTAAGATCAGTATGCTGGTTGAGAAAAAATTGGAGTGCCTTGAGACCATCAGCATGTGGAATAGAAGTATAAAGGGAACAAACATCCAGGAGGAAAAGACGGTAAGTACGGCCAGGCGTGAATCTGACCGAATCAAAGGTAGTGATAGCATGAGTAAAGGTAAAGGAACCCATTACACGCCTATTGAGGCATATTATCTTGACCATCGGCACACTAGGGGTGATGTGGTCGGCATCACGCCGGCCGCCTTAACCTTCCCAGAGTTGCTCTGGTACCCATTTGGGGCTGGGTTGACCCAGGAAACGTTTGTGGCCTAAAAAATTCCCACCTCATCTGGGGATCGAACCATAGACCACTGCGCTAGGAAGCCAGTGCACTAACCACTATGCTACCGCGGCTCCCGATAGCATGAGTAGTGTCCTTCAAATAAGAAGGCAGATTGGCGACTAAAGGCAGATTGGCTTAATACTATCAAGGAATTCAGAAATACGTTCAGTGGGACAAGAACAGGCTGAAACAATAGGCCTACCAGGGTTAGCAATTTTATGCACCTTATGAAACATGTAAAAGGAAGGCTTACCAAGACTACTATAAAAAATATGGAGATATAAAGCACCAGAAGGAAGAAGACCGTCATGGACAAGGTCACAGTTAGTCTTATAAACAGTAAGATTATTCCGGACTGTTGCATCACCAGAACAAGGAGAGTAAAAGGTGGTGTTACCTAGCTGTGTAACTCCTTCATGAGTGGATAAGTCCATACGCCAAATAACCACTGCACCACCTTTGTCTGCCGGCTTGATAACAATATCCTCACATTTTCTAAGGCGTGGCAATGCCCGCCATTCAGAAGACGCGAGGTTAGATCGACGGAGACGGTGTAGAGTAAGCTGGTCAGTGTCATGTAAAGTATTGGCAATATATAAATTCAGAGCATGAGAAGCCCCTGGAGCTGGAGTCCAGTCTTGTTTGGGTTTGTCAAAACGACAAAAGATATCATCAGTATCGGAAATCCTGGTAGAATCATTACCATTACGATGATAATATTTGAGACGCATGCGGCGATGGAAGCTGTGAGCATCTTGAAGCAGAGAATATTTGTCAAAATTAGAACAAAGGGGAACAGACTTAAGACCTTTGCTCAGGACAGACAATTCATCAGGAGACAGATGCAAATCTAGAGGAATGCAAGTAACTTTAGCATGGGTGGAAGACTGAATAGAGGACCCTGAAGGAGGTTGCTGACAGAGGTGGTGCAATTTCTCTTTTTTTATCCGTGCTCAAACGAGTATAGAGCTGCCTATTCATGTCATGGATAATAGTGCGAATAAGAAGGAATGCTGCCATGCACGACGAAGTCAGTAGACGTAGTTGTTGAGTAAGGTTGGATTTCATCATCATGATGTGACGTATTCTTTCCAGAACGTTGTCTCCATTACAGCTGCTCTGAACGCATCACGATTCTGGGCAAGTCGACCTGCATCAGCCAAAGACAAGTTCAGACTCTCTGTGATGTCTTGGGTCCACCGTCGTCTAGGTCGACCCCTTCCCCTTTTTCCAGGGACCATGCCTTCCATCACTGTTTTTTCCAGACTATTATGTCTTTTTATATGACCGAAAAATTTCAGCTTCCTTATTGCGATGGTATTTAGGAGCCAATGTTCCTGTACGTTTAGTGAGTGCAGTACTTCTCTGTAAGGTTGGATTTGGAAAGTTCAAATTCAGTCAGCTGGCGTTTATGTATAGCAATGACGCACCTCATCTCATACGTTGGAAGGAACATTTCTTTTCAACTTGTTGTAAGCGGTGCTTTTCAGCAGGATGAGGAAGTCCAGCTGACAGGTGGAAGCTAGAGACAAACCCTTTGGGAATAACTCTAGACGGAGACAGTTCTTGAGAAAATTAATGTGACATGTACAGTGTGTCTTGTATATAGTAAAGGGTAAGTCAAGCAGTACGAGATATGTCAGAAGGCATGAGAGAAAATGAATGGGTAATAAAAGAATGAAGAGAAGAAATCAACTGTTTCTGATAAGGCATAATACTTACTTAGTCGTTCCCCTTCTACCATGAGGCATAATGAACAGATGTAAAAATATGAAACTAGAGAAGCACACTAAATATAGTAGTCACGAAATGAAAATAGGGTAGCAACAATGATAGTAGTATAGTGTAAGTAAATAAATTAAGGGGCTGCTGTAAAACTCGTTAGGAATATAAGTATATAAACCAATAAAATGGTATTGAATCAGTTTTGCAAGTTAACGGTACACATGAAATGGGATGTTTTGGGTTTTACCATTCGTCAGCCACAATTACGAACAGGTGACAAGGACAAGAATTACATATAGGTACTACAAAAACATCCGATGATGAGAAACACACCAAATGAGCGATACAAGCAGATGTAAAAAGTAAACGCCCACAGCAATGAGTGAAAAAAGAACTATAATAATGCAAGAAAATCATAAAACCTGAAAGAAATACCGAAACAAGAAAGTAAATAATCAACGAAACGTAAAACAGAATGAACAAAACTTCGGAGCAAGTAAAAGGCCTCTTAGCTAGATCCGTAGATGATTGGAATAGAACACTGAGTTACCTTGTCCAAGAAATCGTCTAAGGAAGTGACGTATAAGATAGCGACAATTTAAAAAGATACAAAAGGATATGAAACGAACAAAAACATAAGAAGATAGATAAAAAAAACAACGAATAAAGAAGAATGAAAAAGATAAAAAAGTCACCAGAATTTATGCTATAATGATGTTGGACATTACAGCCTTTTGGAGATAAACAGCTGAAGATGTTGTTACTGTTTGATGCTTATCACTGGACGTTACTGACCAATGTAAGTTATGTGGTTATACTGGTCAACTTCCCAACCTTACACAGCGTTGAATCTACAGGTCATGTTGACATAGAGCAGCGGTGGCCAAACTACGGCCCGCGGGTCAGATCCGGCCCGCCAACCTATTTTGGTCGGCCTCTTATTGTTGATTGAAGCCACACTCTTCACAATGAAATAACACACAAATGTATGTTTGAAATAAATAATTACATGTCAAATTACAAAACAAATTAAAACATCAGATTCATTATATTTTTTTAAACAGTAATTTCAGTTCGAAGACTGGTATACATGTCTTGGCAGATGTGCAGTACAGTAGTTTGCCGTTGCTTTCTGTACGTGGTTCATTATATATATATATATATATATATATATATATATATATATATATATATATATATATATATATATATATATATATATATATATATATATATATATAAAACTAAATATCAGAACGTTATTTTTTAAGGATTTTATAGGTCTGGCCCACGGGTGTTGCCCTTTACCATAATCTTGCCCTCGGCCAACCTTAGCTTGGCCACCACTGACATAGAGTGAAGGTGTAAAGTGTCAGTTATGCGAATGATGGAATGTTCGGTGAAGTTGACAACTTAGTAATGGTACATTCATACACTCGTATGCAAGTCAATGATGTTTGAACTGCTGTTGACCATTTCATATGTTTAATAAGGTGACACACATTCCGACAGCACGGATAGTCATAGGTACATGTTGACACAGCAAATCATTAGGTACTTGAATAGTAGGTGGCAACATCAGACATATGTCATGTAGCATATAAATACAATGGGCGATATAAGTCAAGCATTCACTGTACTGGTGGGCTATCGCCTCATACTTCAGCTGACTGAACGCGTCAGTGAAAATGAATATGTAAACATCAATAATGGTTCACTGATCAAACCTTTTCTTGGCTAAGTTTTCTTAGGTTGTACATTCATCGAAAGTTGATAGCAACCATGTTCAACCACAGTAATGGGTTTTCCATAATAGGAAGATCTCTGCATCATCGTCCAATAATAAGAGTTGTTTTCTGTTCTCTTGACAATGATTCGTTGTGGTAACGGGAATTCAAAATGGCTACCTCCTTGAGTTTCACTCACCCAGGAGGATAAATGATGAGCCGCAATTAATTCAAAATCTGAACATAAATGTTCTCAATGGGTTTCCATCCAGTTCTGAAATCTATAAGGTTGCTTCATGAAAATACCTTAGAGCTGTTGGATAACCTGTCATCTTCATCAGCATTCAAACAATCCTAGCTGTACGAAGATAAGCTTGCCATCTAGGCCTAGCAAAACAGAGTTCATCAAAACAAAGGGTCTGGTATTACCTTGATTTAGGAATAAACACAATATAGAACATTAGGAGAATCTCTGACCATATGATCTTGCAGAGACACTATCTCCTTCCTAAAAATCATTCACAGAGATCACTTTTCAACATCCCTAAAGGACCAGCCCAGAAACACACCGCCATGACATCAGGCAGTTTTCGTCTACACTCGACGCATGCGTAGAAAAGCCTATTCACCCCTTAGCGTCAGACCGAGAAATAGGCCGACATAAAAATACAAAAATATACGATATAAGACCGAATCTTCTTAAATAGACACGGAATACATATATGTCCGGGCCATAAACATTCTAAGCCAGACCAATTTGTTTTCTGGCCATAACAAATGAGAAATGACATAGATCTAGCATTCATATGCCATATCGATATTCAAGAGAGATCACCCATACAACACAAGTATAAATTAATCATGGGTAGTCTAACTTTGACCGAGAAATATTTCTTTTCATATCAAATAGTCATACTGTACATTCCTACTTACAGTAATCCGTGCGTCACATAATTCCACACAAAAGAATATGTGCGCAACAGATTACCACACCCCCTGGGGAAAAAAAATGGAACTTTTTTAAAAAAAATACATCTAAGAGCAACATACAATCGGCTCACAACGCACAAATACTGCGCAGATGAGAAATATCTGGAATTTATAAGCCAGATTAAGGCAAAGTCGAAATATAGATCGACTGGTGAGAATACATCTCAACCTCTCAGAGAAAGCATTTCTCTTAAGCATAAATGTTTCCAGGGAGGTGTCACCAACGCATACTACTATACTTGCAATGACACAATGCATATAACAATTTTATATTTAAGCATTATAAGTACATGATTTACAAAAAAGAAAAATCATCAACGAGTACCGGTGAATATATATATCAATGAACGTAGTGATATTAGTGATACAATCACTATATTACAAATCACAATGTATATCTATCTTGATGTAGAAAAGAAAAATATGTTGTCGAGTTGGAAGTGTTAAGAAGTCCAAGACTCAACACTTAAGTGGAATCATGTGGGCATCTAGACAGAATGTCTGCCATCACATTATCTGAACCACGGATAGCTCGTACAGAAAAATGAAAAGGTTGAAGAGCAATTGCATATCGAGTAGACCTCGAGCTCTTCAAATTTTTACTCTGTAAGAGCTTTCTGATCGGTTTCTACTATGAAATGTGCGCCTAGAAGGAATCTTTGTAGTTTGAGTATTGACCAAACCATAGCCAATAGTTCATGGTCTAAAACCGAATAATTCCTTTCTGCAGCATTAACTCATTCATTCCAGAGTTATTTTGCACGCTGTGCCAGACTCTTTTTGTGGGCAGAATTTTATAGAGTGAAGTGTTCATCTTTCAGTCTAAATTTGTTTGTGAATTTTCCTTTGAACATGTACTTATTATATACCAAACTGTTGGGAAATGGATAGAGAATTCAAATATATAATGTCTGTGGTAGTATTAACACAAGTATGTTCGGTATAATTTAATCATTTTGCATGTAAAATTGAAAAACGCTAAAAAGTTGACTGTAGAATACGATCTTACCAAAGACAAATTACTGTCGTAGACAATAAAACTTTCTTTTTGGTCTTCAAACGTCAAGTTAATCCATATACAAAGTAAAAAAAACATGCTTATGGCCAAAATTAGTACATTTAGTGTTATTCGCACCAGTTTTTCCGTGGTTCTTTGTAAGAAAAAAATAAATTATGCAATCGTGCATTACGTAATTTTCAAACAAATAAATAAGAATAACGTCATATAAATACTTTTTTACTCTTGTTTAATGTTTTAATAGTATCCCTAGCTTCATCTTCTACCAAGAACTAGTGATTAGATGTTACGGTAGGTCTAGTTTTGTTGCTTTTTGATCGGCCAGAATATGACTACGTCCACTCATCAACTAAATCTAGTGTGTCTAGCTTTTCTGCATATATTCCATATTTTGACAACAAACTGTGACTACCAAACAATCATCATCAATGTCAGCAATGTTTCAAAGTAGTTTGACACAATTATTTGCTTAGGAGACTTAGAAAATGTAAATATAAAGCGTGACATATTTCTGTAGCAAAAACAATGAAAAACGTAAACACGCGAATCTTCACAAAAATTGTGATAATAACATCAAAACACGCACATGTGCTGATTAACTAAAGTCAAATTAGTTGTTTAAATAGTAGCGAAAGTCATTCTACGAGTTTTAATATATGAACTGCATTAAGCGGACGATTTTTAGGGTTTATTCGTGATAAACTAAAAACACGCTCTGAGCGTTGCTCTGGCACGGCGTGTTGAATTTTGCAACGCTCAGAGCGTTGGTCTGGAGTCAAAGAGTTAAGTTTTCGAGAAATATACATCACAGGATGCAGAGTTCCAGAGTACTCTTGCATTAGTGCCGCTCCAATCCCTGTGGATGAAGCGTCACTACGAACAAATGTCTTATCTTTAGTAGGTAACACTAAAATAGGTGCAGTAGAAAACATAGTTTTGATCTTATCCAAAGAGGATTGGCATTCTTGTGACCAGTGGACCATATTAGGCGACCCTTTCTTTAGTAGTGTAGAAAGAGGTGCCATGATAGAGGATAGATTCAGAATGAATCTTCCATAAAATTGAATAAGACCTAAGAGACTTCGCACTTGCTTTTTAGTCTTAGGAATAGAGATGTTAAGTATCTTAGTGATATTATGGTCCTCTGTCTTTAGGAAACCATGCCCCACTCGATGGCCTAAGAAAGAAATTTCGCTAAAACCAATGCAGGCTTTAGAGGGTTTCGCTGTCAGGTTATACTCGCGTAGAGTAGATAGTAATGCAGCTAACCCTGAATAGTGATCTTCCCAAGTATCGCTGAAAAGACAGATGTCGTCTAGATACGCGATGAAATCTGACCGATAAGATAGAATTCGACGCATCATGCGTACGAATGTAGCTGGAGCGTTCATAAGGCCGAAAGGCATGAAATTCCATTGAAAAAGGCCTCTGGTGTAGAAAAAGCCGTAAAATGTTTGGCGCATTCAGATAAAGGAACTTGCCAATATCCTTTGGACAAATCTAGTTTAGTGAAAAAATGAGATTTAGAAAGCCTAGTAAGTAGCTCTTCTAGTAAAGGCATAGGTTCAGCATTGAACTTCGTAACTTGATTCAATTTGCGATAGTCAACGCAAAGACGTATGTTATTGTCTTTTTTCCGAACAATAATCATCGGCGAAGAATATGCAGAAGTGGATGGTTCAATTATTTTTAAATCTATCATCTCATCCAACTCCTTCTCAACCTGTGCTTGAAAATGTATGGGGATAGGATAAGGTCTGACCCTAATAGGATTATGGTCAGTTAGAATAATGTCATGTTCAATGACATGAGTTTGTCCAGGGATGTCAGTAAGGACATCCTGAAATGTTTGTAACATAATCGAAACTTGTCGCTGTTCTCCTAGAGATAAATCGGGAGAAACAGTAACATTTTTCCAGGATTCTCTAGAATGAAGTGGAATCATCGGAAGCGGAAGATTAACATCCGAAAAACTTGTTTCCTCATCCTGTATTACGGACAGTGATGAGTAATGACCATGTTGGACTGGTGAATCGTCCGTTGCCTGGAAAATAGGCTGCAAATAATCAGGACGTTCATGGAATTCCGTAAGCATATTGATGTGGAAGATTTTATGCTTTCCATCAATATCGACAATGTAGTCAACATCGGAAATTTTCGAGATTATATCGTACGGACCTTTCCAAGAAATAAGAAGTCTGTTTTCCCTACAAGGTAGCAAAACAAATGCTTTGTCACCAGGACAAAGTTGTCGTAAGGTTCTTTTCTTATTGGCAAATTGCCTTGCCTTCTGTTTAGCAAATTCAGAAGAAGAAGTTGCCAATTTGCATGCTTCGATAATCTTTTGTCTCAGCGCGATGACATATTCGTAAGAAGATTTTGTGTCATCGGTAATATTATCAGCGGTTATGAGATCATGAAGCAAAGACATAGGGCCGCGCGGTCGCGCGCCAAAGACAAGTTCAAAGGGAGAAAAACCTGTATGTTCATTGGGGACCTCTCTGTAAGCGAAGAGGGCCGCGGGTAAAACCCTGTCCCAATCTTGAGGATGATCCTCAGTTATCTTCCCTAGCAAGTTTTTGAGTGTTCTATTTAGCCGTTCGACCATCCCATTGGACATAGGATGATAGATACTACTCAAAGATCTCTCTATCTGCAGAGTCGACATCACTTGAGACATGGTATCCGATATCAGTTGGGTGCCATGGTCTGATAATATTTCTCCGGGGAATCCCAGACGAGAAAATATAAGCCAAAGAGCATCTGCAATGTCAGCAGTAGTAATGCTCTTCAGAGGAATAGCCTCTGGCCAACGTGTGCACATGTCCACACACGTTAAAATAAACTGATGTCCTCTAGCAGATTTGATCTTAAATGGACCAATGATGTCTATCGCCATTTTCTGAAATGGTCGAATAGGAATGTCTGCAGCCTGAATAGGTGCAGCATGGCGTGGACCTTTGGATTTGACTTCTTGACATACTATACAATATTGACAATAAATCCGTATATCTTTGTTCACAAAAGGCCAAAAGAAAGCCGCAAGAACTATTGACTTTGTACGGGAAAAACCCATATGTCCAGCACACTGAGAGTCGTGTGCGTGTTGCAAAATTTTAACTCTCAAATTCTTGGGCACAAGAATCTGAGAATGACTTGACTTAGCGGAGTCTTGCACCATACATACAAGTACGCCATTCTTCATTGTAATCCAAGATTTATGCTTTGTATATTTATTAGGATCAACTTTTGTTGCAAGAGTGAAGAATTTCTTTAGAGTTGGATCCTCTTCTTGCTGTTTTATAAACGAGTCACGAGAAATTACCAAGGGATCATCTTGGTTATGCACTTCATTATCTTCAATAGATGAAGTTAGAGGCATATTAAGAGCTTGAGCTCTAGTGACTACAGCATTAGCAGTTTGCATATTTTGTTTTTCCCAAACGGAAATTTGTTGTGGAGTGCATTCTTTGACTCCGTGAATACGACCGATGATAAGATCAGCGATCGGATTCGGCAGAAGACATGCGTGTACATCTCCTGTAAAGAAAGGAGTAGCAATTCTAATGATAGCAGTAGAGTATTTCTCTAAGGTGCCGCCAAATGTTACACATTTGACTACTTTTCCAGTGGCACGAGAAGGATCTACAAGCGACTGCCTAACACCAATTGTGGTGCATCCAGAATCAAAAAGAACTGAGACTGGATTGTCATTTACTAAACCTCTATGTAAAACAAGAGAACCTCTTCCATCATGCGTGACTGATGCAGGAAGAGCGGGAAGAGGATGGCCACAACTTAAAGTGGACACCGTAGTTGGTTCAAATAACGTTTTGCATTGGGGGCACTGAGATGCTCTCCCAAAATCAAAAGCGGAACACGCCATATTATTAGCATCATAATTATCCTTGGTCTGTTTATAGTCTTCATGTGACTCTTGCTGTGCAGAGTTTACATGATAATATGATTTATGTTTGTTGTATTGTGATCTACCTCGATTATTATTGCCTCTGTAATCATTATTATTTCCTCTATTGTAACCCCTATTTGGGTTTGAGTCATAATTCTCATGGTTACCATTATCATATTCATTATAATGAGTATCTCTATAATTATGGTCTTGTTGTCTCCATGATGGATGACTTGGATAGTTCCTATAATGACTTCCTCTGCGGAAATTTCTATAATTATGACCACCTCTGTATCGAGGGCTGTCAGCTCGTCTCCAGTTCTTCGCAGAAGAACCCTGAAATGATTGGTTTCCTTGGTTTTGATAACTATTATGGTTACCTTTTTTCCCAAACTTGTTTTGTGGTCCCTGAAATTTGTGTGAATAATTAGTGTTGTATGGTGTTGCTGATGCAACTGGCATACTCTCTTTAATTTTAGTGTTGCTAAGAGTTATGTCAGGGTGTGCAGTGACGTATTGGTCACAATATTCTTGCATTTCTTTTAGTGTCTTGGGTTTACGCTCATGTAGGAATTCAAGGAATGGTTTATTAACACTTGACATAATTTTGTCCCTGAGCAACAAGTCCATAAGGGCTTCATATGTCTTTTCTGTTTTGGACAATTCAATCCAACGATTAAATGTAAGACGTGTCCTTGCAATGAATTCTGAGAACTCTACCCCTGATTCAGGTACCATTTTCTTAAACAAAATATGGTAACCTTCCTCAGTCAACTGGTATTTTTTCAATAAAGCTGATCTAATAACATCATAATTATCCTTGTCAGCCTCTTCAACCAAACTTAAACTAGTTAGATAATCACCTTTCAAATTTTCTGACAACTGATTAGCATACTGTGATTTATCCACATTATGAGCTCGACAAGAACGTTCAAAACGATCCAGCCAGAATGTAATATCGTCACTGGAAGGATTGAACGCTGGTACCTTGACCTTATAAGTAAAGGGTTTACCACTGTTACCACTTGACTGATTAACATTACTCATATTTGTCAATTTCAGTTTTTCTAATTCAAATGCTAACAGTTTTTCCTCATGTTCTCTTTTTGCCTTACTCTCCTCAGCTTCTCTGTCTAATCTCTTTTGTTCAGCTTCTCTGTCTAATCTCTTTTGTTCAGCTTCAGCTTCTCTGTCTAATCTCTTTTGTTCAGCTTCAGCTTCTCTTTCTAATCTTTTTTCTTCCATCTGGAATCTTCTTTCCTCAGCAGCAGCTTTTTTCTCCTCAGCAGCAGCTTTTCTCTCCTCAGCTTGCATCTGCAATCTTAAATTCTCAGCATCTATCTTCTTTTGTTCAACTTCTGCTTTCCATTTATTTTCCTCTTTTTGCCTCTTTTCTTCTGACTTTAATACCATGGCAAATAGAGCAGTTGCAAACTCCTCTAATTCCTTACCAGTCTTATCAAGAGATTTCCCTTGTGCAATGAAGAAATCTAATGTAGCCATGTAGACATGATGTCTAATAATGATAGCAATCAGTTGACACAAAAATGTAATCTATTTCCAAATAAACAGGAACAAGTTCTCAATGAACTTGATTAATTAGCTCACAATCCCAATCTCTGTGGGAGACAAGCCTTACAAAGGTCTTGTATACTTCCTTGTACAACAATAATAATAATAATAAAGTTCTGGTCTATACTATAACATAAGTGTACTCAAATATACCTCATATCATATGTCAACCAAAGACATTAACAAAGGACAAGCATACAAGACAATATGAAAACAATTGCAGAAATCAACTAAGTCAAATAGAGAAATCAATGAAAAATAATCACAGAACCTGTGATGATAACTGCAATAGAATCAACAAGACAAATAACGCTACCGTGTATAAACATATTGGTGTATAAAAATGAAAGATAGAAAAGGGTAGACCTACAAATATACGAAAAATCAAAACAAAACTAAAGAAAGCGAAAAATAACGAAAACAAAACTGCACATATCGTCACAGCTAACAAAAAATAGCAACCGATGTTGCATGCAAATTTTCAATTAAGAAAATTGCCCCTACAGAACGCTAATATAAGACCAATATTACTCGGTATACCTTATACTGGCCACCACCCAACCAGGCTCGCAGACATATAGACAACTATTACATATAAACAGATAACATGTAAATATAAATACATATAGCATACAATATATATATATATATCATGAATAGAATGTGTTGTGGATAGAGTGTTGTAGAGAAGGCTCAGTTTTCAATCAAAATAACTTGCCACTTTATTAAATAATAGATTTGTTTTCTAGACTATTACACTGTTCAATTTTTTTGAGCACACTAGAAGATCCACCGATGGAATATATGCACTTCTCAATAGTACTGCATTTCCTGCTAACACGGTCAACTATTCACTTGATCCAAGTGTTCTGTTTAATATTGCCTGTACGGAGAAAAATGTCAACAAGCAGCGACCTAGATACTGCATACACTTGCTAGAACAGGTCAAGCTGACATCGACTGTACTACTGGTGTTGTTGTGTATCATATGTGGCTAAAAGAAACGTTCTAGTAACAATAGTTGACTTCTCAAGATGTATGCTGTGCAGGTTGGACCCAGGAATCTGGCCTACCACTGAAGATGTTGTTACTGTTTGATGCTTATCACTGGACGTTACTGACCAATGTAAGTTATGTGGTTATACTGGTCAACTTCCCAACCTTACACAGCGTTGAATCTACAGGTCATGTTGACATAGAGTGAAGGTGTAAAGTGTCAGTTACGCGAATGATGGAATGTTCGGTGAAGTTGACAACTTAGTAATGGTACATTCATACACTCGTATGCAAGTCAATGATGTTTGAACTGCTGTTGACTATTTCATATGTTTAATAAGGTGACACACATTCCGACAGCACGGATACAGTCATAGGTACATGTTGACACAGCAAATCATTAGGTACTTTAATAGTAGGTGGCAACATCATACATATGTCATGTAGCATATAAATACAATGGGCGATATAAGTCAAGCATTCACTGTACTGGTGGGCTATTGCCTCATACTTCAGCTGACTGAACGCGTCAGTGAAAATGAATATGTAAACATCTATAATGGTTCACTGATCGAACCTTTTCTTGGCTAAGTTTTCTTAGGTTGTACATTCATCGAAAGTTCATAGCAACCATGTTCAACCACAGTAATGGGTTTTCCATAATAGGAAGATCTCTGCATCATCGTCCTATAATAAGAGTTGTTTTCTGTTCTCTTGACAATGATCCGTTGTGGTAACGGGAATTCAAAATGGCTACCTCCTTTAGTTTCACTCGCCCAGGAGGATAAATGATGAGCCGCAATTAATTCAAAATCTGAACATAAATGTTCTCAATGGGTTTCCATCCAGTTCTGAAATCTATAAGGTTGCTTCATGAAAATACCTTAGAGCTGTTGGATAACCTGTCATCTTCATCAGCATTCAAACAATCCTAGCTGTACGAAGATAAGCTTGCCATCTAGGCCTAGCAAAACAGAGTTCATCAAAACAAAGGGTCTGGTATTACCTTGATTTAGGAATAAACACAATATAGAACATTAGGAGAATCTCTGACCATATGATCTTGCAGAGACACTATCTCCTTCCTAAAAATCATTCACAGAGATCACTTTTCAACATCCCTAAAGGACCAGCCCAGAAACACACCGCCATGACATCAGGCAGTTTTCGTCGACACTCTCGACGCATGCGTAGAAAAGCCTATTCACCCCTTAGCGTCAGACCGAGAAATAGGCCGACATAAAAATACAAAAATATACGATATAAGACCGAATCTTCTTAAATAGACACGGAATACATATATGTCCGGGCCATAAACATTCTAAGCCAGACCAATTTGTTTTCTGGCCATAACAAATGAGAAATGACATAGATCTAGCATTCATATGCCAGATCGATATTCAAGAGAGATCACCCATACAACAAAAGTATAAATTAATCATGGGTAGTCTAACTTTGACCGAGAAATATTTCTTTTCATATCAAATAGTCATACTGTACATTCCTACTTACAGTAATCCGTGCGTCGCATAATTCCACCCAAAAGAATATGTGCGCAACAACAGCCCATTTAAAAAATAAGACGATTCTCCAACGAAAAGCGAGTCTGGTCATTACCAACACAAGAAAGGAGGGCAGTGACATGAATATCGGAATTATCTGAATGGTCAGACCTAGAAAGTAGAAAGAAGTAGAAAGCATTGTCCAGAAAGAACAGTGCAAGTCATCTCCAGGTCCTAATGGTGTCCTATATGTTGTGTACATGAGATGCCCTATGGTGCTCAAAAGACTGCTCCGTTTACTAAAGAATGCGTGGAAAACCCAGCTTGTAAGCAAGGAATGAAGAAAGGCGAACAGAGTCTACATCCCAAAGGAACAAAATTCCACAGACATTATGCTTATGGATCCATTCCACACCAGATGTTGTGGCAGGCCCTAGAAATGAGGCATCATGTTCCACAAGAAATTGCAGCAATGCTGAAGCTGTATTTTGCAGGTTTTTTTTGTCACATTTTCAACCAGAGTACACAACTCAATGGATTGGCCTTCAAGTAGAAATTGCGATGGGATGTACCATCTCTGATATTATTCGTGTTGGCTTTGCAGGTAATCCTCAATGCAGCTGAAAGAGTGGCTATAAGTCCAAAGCTCAGTGGAATTTGTCACATGCCATCACTCAAAGCATTCATGAATGACACAACAATTCTGACATCAGATGAACACCAAACCCAGAGAATGTTTGCACGCCTGGATGAACTAGTCAGATGGTGCAGAATGAGTTTCAAACCTAAGAAGTCGACAAGCCTGTCAGTCGGGAAAGGGAAGATAGTGGAGGTCATATTCATGGTTTTCAACCAAAGAATCCCTACTGTCACTGAGGAACCTGTCAAAAGTCTTGGCAGGATGTACGATGCCTCATTGAAAGACTTGAAGGCAGTGCAACAGACAATAGAAATGGCAGACATAGGGCTACAGATCATAGACCAAAGCAGACTCCTAGGGAAGTTCAAACTGTGGTGCATCCAGTTCATGTTGATACCTAAGTTGCTGTGGCCACTGCTCATATATGAAATAAGCACAAGTACAGTGGAAGCTATAAAGCAGAAGGTCGAAAAGTTCATGAGGAAATGGCCATGGGTACCACCAGGTCTGTCAGACGTGGCATTATACTGCAAAGAGTCAAAACTTGCACTTGCTTTCAAGTCAGTTGTTGAATAGTACAAAGTGGGAACGGCAAAGGCCACTATGATGCTGCACAAGTCAGCAGATGACATGGTTAAGTCCATTTAGCCCACACTGAAAACTGGAAGGAAGTGGAAAGTGGAAGAAGCTGTTGATACTGCCCGAGTCGCTCAAGCTAAGAGGGGGTAATTGGACACACTCAGACGAATAGATGGGGATTTGGCCATGGAGACATCCGCTGGTGGTCCACGGTATCAAGCGGGGAGCACAGAGACATGGTAGTTCAGGAGATACGAGGAGCTGAGAATGATAAGAGGTTACAAAAAGTGGTGCAGCAGTCGCAACAAGGCCAATAGACTACATGGGGAGGACCTGCAAAGGTTGACATGGAATGATGTATGGCACCTCTTAGGCTCAGCTTCATTATTAGATCAATGTATGACCTCACCTCCTGCCATCTGCCACAAACCTTGTGAGATGAGGAAAGTCAGATGATGAGCAGTGCCCCCTGTGCCAGGAGAGGCAGACAACTGAACATGTGCCATCAGCTTGCAAGGTGTCATTAGGGCAAGGGCGATTACACATGGCCCCACAACAAAGTGCTAAATGAGCTGGCTGCGACAATAGACCTGGCAAGGATGAAGGCAAATAGCAAAGTCAGGCCAAGCACCGCAAATACATACTTTCTGAGAGCAGGAAAGTCAGCACACCCCAAACAGATTAAATCAGGTAGCAGTTTACCATCTCTTCTTGATTGCGCAAATGACTGGGAGATGGTGGAAGACCTACCTGGACGAGGGGCATACATAGAGAATATCAGAAAATCTTGAAGACGGCCGGATATAGTGCTGCATTCTTCATCATTGCAACAGGTCATATTGATTAAGCTGACCGTGCCATTTGAATCCAGACTGGACAAGCAACATTCGTTCAAAGCGGCAAGGTATAGTGATCTTGCCGCTGATCTAAGGCACGATAGGTTCACTGCAATGGTCATGGCTGTTGAGGTGAGTGCAAGAGGGCTCGTGCTGCATCAGTGTATGATTTATTGAAACTGTTAGGACTGAGGGGACAGTCAAGCATTGAAGAGGCTTATAAATCCTCATGCTGGCTGTGGAGCAACCGAAATGGGCTGTGGAACGTGTGACAGTAAAATCTAGCCCCCACCTGCAGTATTGAAAACACCCTGAATTTTTCTAAGTCCACAATACATCTAGTTTTTCGTTGTAATGGTGAAAGGATGATGGCTGTACAGATAACATGCGGAGTATATTATGTGAGGTGTCAGGTGCTGTTAGATTTCAGTGGCCAGCTTGTAGTGGCTTCATGCCTAGTTGGCTACACGCAGGTGTGTCAATGGTGTGCTGCGGAACGACGCAATAATTTGCCTTCACTCTGTTACTTTCACAACTGCCTCCTGCTGGCGGAATTATGGAGTTTAAAGCTACATCCAAGGTGGAATGGGCTCATTTTCAAGACAGCAGGAGGCTGAGACACTTAGGAGTCGTGACCCAGGTGGGCCAAAACACTTGATCGACAGGGGGACCTCTTCTTATGATCAGATTGCCTCCTGTTGTATCACTCTGTATAGAGTTTCCTATCATGGTAATCTATTATAAACTATTGAACAGCATGACAACTTACGGTAATGTTGTTGGCAATTTGCGCGATCTGTCGATTTTGCAGAGATAAAAATTCTTAATTCTGTACTCGGAAATCGGATTCCAATGATTTTTTAAAAATAGTGTCTTTCATGTGAGTAATTTAGCCAATCAGATAAAAACAGGATATTTCATCATTTTTAAAAAATCCAGCCGGACGCTCAGTTTGAGCGCGAAAAGCCGGACGTCTGGTCACCTTAGAGTAGATAAGTAGTAACCAATGAATTAGAAATGCACTCGCCACTGGCTGTCTACTTCACAGGACTGGTCACAGTCACTAATTACTGTTTAGTTGTATGAGTACCCTAGAAGCGCTTAGACATTAGGGCCTAACTTATTCAGTAGGTGGTTCTGCAGTCTTGAATTATTGAGATAGCGCAGTGTCCGTTAACTGGAAATTAAACAAGGCAAGGTCCAGTAAAATAAAGTGGATTGAAATGAAACAATGTGGGATCTGTTCTTCAATGTCCAGATATGTCACCCACATCATTAGGGTTAGGATTAAGGTTAGGTTTAGGATTCCTAACCATTACCTCTTATTATACATCTCTGACTTCATGTTAGTTGAAATGAAGAACCGTGGGTCTTGTTCCTTTTGATGTCATTCAAATAAGTTTCCAATGTCATTAGGGTTAAGATTAAAATTCTGGTTGAATTGAAGCACTGTGTGGTTGTCTTTAGCCCAGATGTCTATTCTTATGAATTTGATTACAGATTCATGATAGCCATGTTGGAAATTTATTGTTCGTTAATTATAACATTAACTCAGCATAGGCCAGTCCCAAGCCCAGCTGAAGAAAGGGAGGAGGAGGTATGCATGGAGGCCGTTAGGAAGCAACCCCTCCACCTTGCAAACACACAACAGGCAAATTATCTACCTTAAAAACCGATTAATAGAAATGACAGAAAAAGACAGCAAACTGACATGAATTAAGACAACGATTTACGAATCATGAGTATTTATGGGAAAGAAAGAGGAGCTGGTGGAGGAGATGAGGAAAGCAAAATTAGAAATCCTGGCTCTGATGGAAATTAAGAAAAATGGATGGGGACTTATAGATCTCGGTGGTGACATACTGCTCTACAGTGAAGTCCCTGCAACCGAATGAGCTAAAGGGGGTGTGGGTTGTATTGTGTCTAAAAAGAAAAGAGATAGCATCAAGGGATGGAACTTTGTCTCAGAGGCCATTATGCTGCTAAAGCTAACAAAAAAGGAGAAACCATAGTCAGCCTTGTTATTGTGTATGGGCCAAATGAAGATGAGTGAGCAGAAGTCAAAGAATAATTCTTCAAGCTGCTTCAAAAGACAGCAGATGACTGCCTGGATGAAATTATTCTCCTGGGAGATTTCATGCCAGAGTTGGAAATGACTGCTAGATGGAATGGAGTTATCTGAAGGTATGGAGAAAATGCACTAAATGATAATGGAAAGCAACTCCTTAGATTCTGCACTGAGCAAAACATTGTGTTTACAAAAACAAAGTTCCCCTATAAGCACAAACATACATTCATACACTAGATATGAACCATGATGATGCGTAGATGGCAGGGAGGATAGTGTGATTCACTTGCATGGCTAGGCGGGGTTGTCGCACGGAAGGTCCAGTGTTCAAATCCTGGGTAAGCCACTCATGTCTGTTGTTTTTCTGTTGTCTGGTGTTCTACTTCTTTATTTCCTGCGAGTGCCCGATAACATACCTTTATAATTGTTTCATATTAATTTAGATATGAACCAACCAAATAAGAGAAATCAGTGTTCAGCTATGCCATTGTTAGGAAGAGCTCATTAAAGTGTGTCTGGAGAGGGCCAGAGATTAGAAGTAATCACTACCTGCTAACAGTTAAAAGAACGGAAAGAGTTGTTCAGCATAAGCTTTGCCCATATCATGCAAGAATCTAAGTAATCCAGCAGGGGAGATGCACATAAGTCCAACAAACTAAGAAATTAAGACCAGATATCAGGGGCTTATTGTTACAGCAGTGAGAAACATAAAAGAATGACCTGGAAGCCCACTGGCTTAAATTCAAGGACATCATAAAAGCAGCTGCAGCAAAAGCATGTGGTGAAGTTCAACTTGGGAAGAAGGGAATGAGGACACCTTGGTGGACAGAGGAAGTTAAAGAGAAAGAAAAAGGCATGGAAGCAATACTTAGAAGCTAATAACACAGCAGAAAAGAACAGAAATATAGGAGAATACGTGATACTTAGAACATAAGCAAAGAACAAGGTGCTCGCAGCAAAATAGAAGTTACCCACACCATTAGGGTTAAGATTCTTACCCCTTATTCATTTGTTCATTCTCTAAGTTGCTATTCAAGACCAAATCAATGTAGGTGACATTTGCCGGATAGATAGGCATTTGGGCGAAATCTGACATATGTCCAACTGTGCTTCGTTTCAGCCAGTAATACTACACAAGTGAAAAGAAGGTGCTAATAATGTCATAAAAAATAATTCAACTTGCCCGGTTGTATTAGTATATCCATAGTGATTGTATGAGTATCAAGTGGTGTAGTGGTTAAGATTACTTGCCTTTTGAGGCAAAGTTACAGAGCTCAAACCCAGGTATCCTCATGCTCCAGTCTGCCCAGCTGGAAATAGGTACCTGACTGCTCTTGAGTTTGGGAATGCAAAGGCAGCAAGAAAGGGAACTAGTCACTCCACTTCATAAAGCCAAAACCTGGTATATATATATATATATGAATTCTCTAACATTTAACTCCCCTGTGGCAGTATCTTCTATGAAACTATCTTCACGTTTATAATGATTATCCAGTGATAAAGAAACTGACACACACCTAGGAGTATTTTAATACTGCACAGTTGCATTTTTAATTCTTAATGTTTCAAGAAATAAATTTTTTTCCCCACAAAATCCAAAAGCAAGTCATGGGATTGTAAGATTATCAGTGCAAAACACATACTGATATTCATTGATGATCTGCACCCCAAATAGTTCCTGCTAGCTTTGTATTTTTAGTTATCTTCTTCTTTGATCCTTAGCCACCGACCGTCAAAGCAGTCAGTGGCTATCACACATAGTGGCATCTTGTAGGGCAACAACAAATTGATTCCACTTTGCTTGGTTGGTGGCCATCCTTCGTACAGTGCATGATAGTGTGCATGTCCTCTTGCTTGCTCCTAGTAAGCAGATCTTGGTGATGGTATTCGGCCAAAAGATTTGGTGAATTTTTCTTAGGCATGTTGTGTGAAAAAAGGACAATTTTGACATTTCCTTCTCTGTAACTCTCCAGCATTCTACACCATAGAGAAGCACAGAAAGCACACAACTCTGATATACTCTTAATTTTGTGCTTGTGCTGTATTGAGAGGACTTCCAGGTGTTTAGATTAAAAAAGGCTGTTCTTGCTTTATTCATTCTGATGTTGATGTCTTTGCCTGCCCTGGCGTTACTATGCATCCCAGGTATGTGAAGGTATCTGTCTGTACCAGTTGCTGATTCCTTACTGATATGGGCTCAGGGTTGCTCACATTGAGCGTCATGACCTCTGACTTCTTTAAATTGATGTTCAAGCCCACCTGCTGGCTATACTTATTAAGTCTATCCATTTTTTCCTGGATGTGTTGATGTGAATATGCTAGTAGTGCAATGTCATCTGCATATTCCAGATCTTCCAATGTAGAAAATGTAGTCCATCTTATTCCTCTTGGACTGCTCTCTGTTGTCTGGCGCATCACCCAGTCTATGACTGTTAAAAATAGAGTTGTTGATTAGGGGCATCCCTGTCGTTTTAGTTCTCTAGTATCTGTTTAATCAGCCATGCCTTCAGTCTTTTGCCATGCTGAGTGGTCAGTGTGTCGAAGTATATCTCTTTGTCTTTTGAAGAGGAAAACTACAATCACATGGATAGGAAAAATGCACATTTAGCCAGATTTTTATGTAGGTCAAATATATTAGAAGTATGAGATGGTTTAATTTGTTTGAAGTTTTCTTCAAGCTCTGAAGCTTCTGTTGACTTTGAGTGACGATTACAGCGTCATCAGCGAATAACAAGTCTCTTATAGTGATCCTTTTGTTTTTGCTTTCAGCTGTGCAAGGTTAAGCAGTCAGCCATCTGACCTAGTGTGAAGGCATATTCCTTCATTTGCATCTCTGAATGCGTGTTTCAAGAGCAAGGCAATGAAGTTCCCAAAGAGGATCGGAGCCAGGACATTGCTATGCTATATCTAGTGGTGACCCAACAACTGTTACTGTGTGTATTACACTTCACACTTACTATCATTGTTTTACAGTACAGTTAGTATCACTGAGACGAACAAGCAGGTTTTTGACCAAACAGATCCTCTACAGACCAAATAGCCACTTTAAGAATAATAGTTGAACAACGTCTGGAATGAAATTCATCACTGTACATTGGATTCATGGACTACAAAAAGGCATTTGACAGTGTAGACAGAGAATCACTTTGGAAATTGATGAAACACTATGGAATTCCCCTGAAGATTATTAATTTAATAAAGAAAACTTATGAAGACATGCCATGCAGAGTTCTTCATGAATCACAACTTACGAAACCGTTTGGGATAAGAACGGGAGTGCGACAGGGAAGCCTCTTGTCTCCATTTATTTTCTTACTAATACTAGCAATAGACTGGGTTATGAAAACATCGACGACACACAACAGAAATAAAATCCAATGGAATCTGACTTGGCTCTTCTGTCCCGTAACTGTAATCAGATGCAGGACAAAATGAAAACACTTGATGAGAAGTCACATTAATTGAGTCTGAAATTACACACGGGGAAAAGACAAAAATAATGAGAATAAATGCAGGACATGTTAATAGCGTTGAACTTGAAAAAACAACACTACAAGATGTAGAATCATGCACATATCTTGGCAGCAATATAGACAAAGTTGGAGTTACAGACAGTGATATCAAAATAAAAATACAAAAAGAAAGAGAAGCTTTCATTGCACTGGAACATATAGAGATCAAGAGAAATTGGGTCCAACATAACATAAAAGTAAGAATCTTCAACTCAAATGTCAAGTCAGTCCATGGCTCTGAGACATGGAGAGCAACAAAAACAACAACCAGAAAGCTACCGACTTTCATAAATGGGTGCTTGCGGGGAATAGAAGGATTGAAAAGGTATGATAAGGTTACCAACGTGGAATGATGACAAGTGCCAGTAAAACAAGAGATGAGAAGATGATGGCGCTGTATAGGACACACACTGAGGAAACCTGATGATAACATTACAAGACAGTCCTTGTTCTGGACCCACCATGGCAAGAATGGCAGTGGTAGACCAAGAAGCACATGGAGAAGAGAGCTGGAAACAGAGATGAAAATGATGAGAACGTGGAAAGAACTTGAGATGATGGCACGTGACAGGAGGACTTCGAATGTGTTTGTTGAAAGCCTATGCTTCTTGGGAGTGGAGGGGAATGAATGAATATCATTGTTTTCTGCATTGCAGTTTCTGTCATTAATGGTATTACTATGCTACCACAATTATTTTTTTTAGCCCACGCCTGCTATTACTCGAGGCGAAATCTCAGTATGTCTAACCTGAAACTGATTTTTACATGAGTATCCCTTTTTTCCTTGAACAGAGCCGGGTGTCCCTCTCCATTCAGGCAGATACTCGCCGATGTCAGAGGTACCCATTAGAACTGGGTCGGCTCAGGAGCCGCCAGTCCCTGGTCAACGACACTTCTTAATACAATCCAAATCCTGGTCGACGAAAAATCATCAAATGTCCTCGTCCGGGTTTGATCCTGGGTCACCCGGTCGCTAGCGTAGTTTGGTAACCACTACACCAGCATGGCTCCCACACCATTTGTATTGCAATGTAGTTAATATCACTGTATTACAGTACAGCTGCAGTCAGTTAATAAAGTTTATTATCACTGTGTAGACTGCAGTTTCTTGCACTCTTATGTATTACATTCATTTGCTTTCACTGTGTACTATACTATGATACAGTTACGTTTTCTGTATGTTTTGCAGTTAATATTGATGTGCATATTACAGTACATTTACTATTGTTATATTTACAGATTCCACAGAATCACCTTCAGTTGAAGCTGGATTATCAGGTGTTAAAACCTGTAGAATTTACTACCTTTGGCAGCGGATATCACAGAGTACTGATGAGGCTCACTCAACGCCTTCTTCCACCCCCGATACTTCACAGTCCTCTTTGAGAAAAAAGATCAAGAAATCCAATGTCAGTCCAGCATTGCAGCCACAAGGTAAACTGTCAGTGGAAGCAGGGGTCTAAACTTACATCAGAGGTCACATTGTTTAACATTAGTGAGAGACAGATTTCTTCATGAAGCCATTTTGTGTGTGTATGCTTGTTAAGTAATGATGAAAGTGTAAACCAGGCATTGGAGACAAAAGATGGTTACATGATGTGAAAAAGCAGTCAGTAGTTTGTTGGCTTTTATTGAGATATTCAGACGTAGTATCACAACAAAGGTCTGTTAAAGACCTTTTGAGTGAACAAAATGTTAATGTTGAAAAGCTTAGTGAAGGATTATTATGTTCAGAGACCTTGGGGGGCGGCGCTAAGAGGTCTGTCTCAAATTCTAAAGGTATCGGTTTGGTTCCCGATACAGGGAATATATTTGATGGAAATTTTTTTCAGAACCAGTGGGTCCTAATGATGTCAAAGTCTCTTCCTCCTGTGGTAAAGTGGGATGTTATAAATATTTATAGGGGACTTAGTGTACTGACTGAGATCAGCTGTGAAGGTATCTATATCTAATAAGAGTAGTGTATTATAGATAACCTTACTTGCTGCCACATATGTATACCTCAGTCAGAATTATTCTGGAATAGTGTGATGACTACGTTATATGTCTAGGGTATGTGTATGATGAAGTGTAAGTCATGACAACAACAGACAGATAAACAATTTAATTTATTCCACCACACTTGACAACACTGTGACACTCACATACATAAAACACTCTACGAGGATATCTTAAAGGAGTCACTGATAACTTTTCAAATAACAATATGTATTCAGTGCTGTCATGAATGTATATGTGTCCTGATTCAAATACAAAGGGAACCAGGAATCACAATCAATTTTAATTACAAGTGATATGTACAGAATTTATTAATATGAATCTTGTAGTGACATATATTATTAATAGTATCCTATGTGTGTCAGTTGTGTAGTAGTAATATGAGGTAATACTGGTTTTGTTTTGTTCAAGCTCTGTTGGTATTTGTCATCATGACTTCAATAGTTTGTTTCTATTGGAACTAGTATTGGAGATGTTCTCAGTTCCTGGTATTAAAACAATTAAATTCCCCTCTTAATTTTATTTTACAATGTCATTTTAAGATGGGGTTACATAATGTTGAGCTCCATGGCCACACTCTCTTATCTTTCGTGATGACTGCAGTAAAGGACTCCTCTGCTCGATTACTTTAATGAGTTCTGGAGCCACCCCACTGGTTGCTATATGGACCAAGGAGTATGCTGTCCGCCTCTGGCTTCAGCAAAGCTCTGACCAGGTGCTGCTCAATAACTTTAAGACCACGGTCCCTGAAACAAGAAGGTTGTACCTCCTACTTCAGAACTATTTATACTCTATGTCTACACTGAGCACAATACATCACAAACATTGAGTTCAGAGCATTAGGCCAACTGTCAGCTTCATCTGAAATACTTTATACCAGTATTTCCCTCCCTAATGGTTACTACGCCTCTGCAATTCCAGCATTATTTCTTTCTAGTCAATAATCTAGGTGTCAGTGTACTGTTTGGCCATTCCATGCAGTTTTACTTTCCTCCGACACCTTCTGTTCAGGCTGGAGCACTGTAGGCTTTACATCATGTTCGCTACTGAACTACACATATATACAGGCATAAATTATCAAAGAGGGATGGTCATAAGCAGCTCTAAAACAAAATCCATGGTGATATCACGAGAAGAAAGAAAACATCAGATTAAGTTGGGAGAACAGGTCCTGGAGCAGGTCGACCACTTTAAATATCTCGGAGCTATTATAGACCGAAAGGGAGGCATCAAAGAAGAGTTGGCCACTCGAAAAGCAGCGGCTGGGAGACTTTTTCAGGCCATAAATCGTGGATTCCTCAGCAAGAAAGAGGTTGGTAAGAAAACGAAGATGGCTGTATACCGCTCCACCTATGTCCCAGTCTTGACATATGGATGCGAGTCGTGGGCAATGACTACAACCCACAAAAGCCAGATCCAAACCTCAGAAATGAGGTATCTGAGGAAAGTGGTTGAAGTAACAAGAAGAGACATGGTCCGCAACCAGACGATCCGTCAAGGCCTAAAATCCCATCCGCTGCAGACCCAAATAGAACAGTCCCAACTAAGATGGTTTGGCCATGTCTGCAGAATGGGAGAAGATCGGCTACCACGACAAGCATGGGAAACAAAGAGCCAGGGATCCAGACCTCCAGGACGACCCAGAGTCCGCTGGGAGGACAACATTAGACAATCTTTGAAGGACCGAGGACTAGAATGGAACCAGGCCAGGAAGAAGACAGCTGATAGAATGGTCTGGCGCTCTCTCTTCCAAACCTCTACACCTCACGGTAGAAGGGGAACGACTAAGTAAGTAAGTATAAATTATCAATTTACATTCAATTTTCATTAAAAGATATTGAATATTTCAAGCTTACCACAATTTATGGAAATAATAAACAGTTTCGTTGACTGGCAATGAATATAGCACAACTCCGATCTGCCGATGTCCCAGGCTTTATTTTATAAAAAATATACACTGGTGCTCAACGCACTGCTTCTTAGTAGGTTTATTACAAGATGTGGCAAGGAACAGACGCTCTGAATTGAGTATATTCGCAGCTCTACCCAATCAAACCATGTCTACACATCTTTTCAAAAAAGTACACCTTTTCACGTTTCCCCTGACAACACAAGATAGTATTTATAGCCCGACCAATCGTGTTTAGTCTTACATTTGTTGCGCTCCAATCAAATAGGAGTTAACATGGTAGGCTATTTCCGTAACGTAATGTTTTTTCAAACACGTTATAAAAAAATTTTATGAGCAGAAATGATTTCATGCTGTCAGGCACCCCCACTATTTTATTTTGGCCATAACTTGGTAATTCCTAGACTATTTGCGTAACGTTTTACATATTCTTTGTCAGCAAGCCCTAAGGAACCCAAATATACGAATTTAATAGAGCTAAGTGGCTGCGTTCAAAATATGTGTTTTCCAAAGATAGTCGTATATTTGTTCTTTATTCCTTTTCGTTGTTTAGAACCGCCACCTGTCCTGCCTTTTCCACTGTTATGTCATACTAATGTCAGGAGCTTAGATGTAAATCAGTAGAATTTCATATTTCCTAATAAGCATTTTTCATATTTTTAAACCTGATTCTTGTAGTAGTAGTGTTTCTTTTTCACTGACTATATGAAAAAAAGTTATTGCTAGTGGCCTTACACGTGGGATTTGCGTTACTATTAATCGCGCGACGCGTGTAGTGTTGCATGCTTCCTGCCTTCATTCGTCCCTCTCTCTCTCCTACTTTATCTGTCTTTTGTTTACGCCGTGTATGGAATGAATGAAATATTAAATCTAGGTCATTGATCAGCTTGCGTATCTCAAGGTTTTTCCAAGAAATACAGTACACATTTCATTGAAGAAAGCGGGTAATAATACAGTAGGCTTTTACTATCAACGTGAAAGCGTTACAATTTGCAGACACAGTAGAAAACAAGGGGGATTTCGAGTACAGTCGTTGTGACAGCACTGTTCTTTTACCATTTCTCTTTTCTTTATTAAATGTATTTGTTAGGCTTTATATTTACCTGATAATTTATATATGTGGATTAGAATATTTCACGACACCTCCCCTCTTAAAACAGACATCCCATGTCAGCCCTTTATTCTATATACACATAGATAAATGTAAGTCAACTTGACTTTACTCTGCTGTGGTGCTATCATGGTTTTATGTAGTTGGGTCCATTCAGAGTAGGCACTACTCATGAAATCTGCCTCAGACTTCTACAACCAATAATATATTTCGGTTATGTTACTGAACAGCCGCAAGTGTGACTGCTTGTCTTAATGCTGCTTCGCAACCTGTATTCACCATTTCTCTTCTCTGAGTCTGCGCAATGACATGTCCAGAGAACATTATATTTCCCTCAAAATGTACGTTATGAGGAGATAACATATACCTGGTGATAGCAGAGTTTTCGTAGTGGATCCCATAATCTTCTTATTATCCTGTATGAAACATTCGGAATATCCTCAATCAAAGAGGCAACTCAGGGATTCATTACGTTCCTCCGAAATGTTTACATCCAACAATTTTTGTCTGATCTCAGGTTTTACTGGAATCTGATAGTATCCTTGTGGCGAGAGGTTTTATTTGGCTGTAGGATCAGTATAGTACTGAAAATTACAGAAATAGAATTTCTGCAGAAAATGGTGAAGTCCCAGTGTCTGAGAGAACTACTGGTATCACAAATTAGTTACGGCTGTGAATGTTCTGATCTCGAAACAATAGTAGAGAGGAGACCGACATAAAGTGCCACCTCCGCTGTGTAACTAACTGTGATATTAATAAACAAGGAAACAGATTTTACTTAACACTGATAAAATTGACAAGTCGTTCAAATACAATTTCCTTATTTTTATTTAGTATATACACTATCTACTCTTGTGCTGAAGGGTGAATGTTGAAAAAAATGGAATGTAATGAATTTGTAAGTTTACATGTGATTTACAAATATTTATTTTATATATATATATATAAATATTTTACACCAAGTTTTCCAATTATAGGAACAAAAAATTTATATCAGCTGTGCTGTTAATTAATTATAGTACATGGATCAGCGGTGCTGTTAATTAAGGATATAACACTTCTCAGCTATGCTATTAATTTTGTCTCTTGCTATGTTAATTCACGTTTTCTTCATTGACAGTTCTATGCTCACAATGCCGACAGAAATGGTACTAATGTGTACTCATCTCTCTTAAGTCTGTTCTTCTTTGTTTGGTTCACACCACCGGCAGAGTATCGTTCCTTTAGCCCACCCAAGACTGAGGGGGACCAAAGATGTAGAGTCTGGTCAACCTCTATGCTCCTGCGGAGTTCCAGGCAGCGGGATTGACTCGAACATACGACCTCAGGTTTTTAGGACACAATTAAACCTGTAACAAAGCAAAAATAGGGGCTAATTTCTGTCCTCAAGCCCACCTATTTCTAGTGTGAGTGAAATGAGCGTGTCTCCGATGTATGCATGTGGGATGAATGACAACATGGCTCAGTATGATTTAGCAATAGCGAGACAAGACAGGTGTCTACTTGCAAAACATTCTTTCTGATAAACTAATACATGGATACATTCAATAATATAGATCAATACATGAATAAATCCAATAATATGTACACCTAGGTGTGATACAACAATGTCCTTCCCCCTATACTATACCACGCCCTCTCTGACAAGTGCTATACTAGCTGGTAACATATATTCTAACAATATTGTTATGTTCTATGATAGGAGTATATGCGACGAGGACCGGTTGGTGATATATCAGGTTGGAGTTATAGGAGACAATAGATTGGAGTTAGATGCGACAATAGATTGAGTCCTGACAAGGACTGTTTTGGTTATATTGGAGTTGGTCTTATCTGAGACAATAGATTGAGTTATAGAAGACAATAGATTGAGTTAGATGCGACAATAGATTGAGTCCTGACAAGGACTGTTTTGGTTATATTTGCAGTTTGGAGTTATCAGAGACAATAGACTGAAGTTATAGACTGACAATAGATTGAAGTATAGGAGACAATAGGTTGAAGTATGAGTCCTATTAGTCTTCGTCTATTCAATCATAATAGGAAATACAATCATTATACTTAATTCCCCCAAGATACAATCAGTAACCTGATAGGTAGTATAAATGACACACCACAAATACCAACGGTTATCGTAAAGATATTTACCCTCCTAAGATTTTAAACTGGCCAGGTTTTGACGCGACTTAGCGAAGTAGGTTGCAGGTCGATGCCCTCAGGTAAGTTACCATAAATCAAGGTGACAGCTTCTCCCTCTTCAGTCTGTATCTCTGGCGTCAAGTTCGGGGTTGCGTGGTTAGCATAAAATCCGCCCGATTATATAGTCAAGTAACTACTTGAGGAAAGCTTTCGGTTAGTTCCTGGCGGAGCAAGTTGATTGGTTTCCTCCGGTTTTGTACCTGGTCTCATACAGCCTAATTTTATTCAGTTTTCATCGGCCATCTTGCGTGAACAAGATGGCCGTTAATTTATTCTGTCTCAGAGACTGGTGAACGTTGATCGTTGATTGGTTGAAGCAAATCTGTATCTCGACATAGTGATTAACAAAGTAGTGGGTTACAGACATAGTGATTAACAAAGTAGTGGGTTACACTTCGTTTCACGACAATCCTTTACTCAGATCCACCCTTGAGAAATATTTAGCTTTATTTAGTCTGGCAAACAGCTGATTTGTATCCGGCAATGGATCCACCTGTCCTTCTGTAATAGCATTCAGTCTCCTGTAATCTATACAGAGTCTATGTTCTCCAGAGGGCTTCCTTAAGAGTACAACACCGGAACTATATGAGGATTCACTGTGTGAAATAATTCCTTCCTTCAACAGATAGTCTATCTCTTCCTTCAAAGCTTTCTCCTTAGCAAACGGAATCGAATATGGTTTCATACAGACAGGTGTGGGGTCTATCAGTTTCATATCATATTCCAATAGGTTTGTATGCCCTGGTCGGTCTGTTAACACCTCTGCATGATTATTTAGAACCTGTTGCACTCTCTCTTTCTGAGTTTTCGTTAAATGTGTACTGATTTTCACCTGTGCTGCTGTCTCACAGGGGTGTAATGGATATTCAAATGATGAAAGTGGTTCCTTTTTCATCTCCATGGCGATGGACAAGGTCAACAAGTGTGTCTCTTCCTGATGTTCTCTTTCCAAATATTTCTTCAGGAGATTCACATGATAGATTTTTTTCTTTCCCCTTCTTATCTATCTTATAATTTGTTCTAGACACCTTCTCTAAAACTGTATATGGACCTTGCCATCCAATCTGTAACTTATTCTGACTCCCGGGGTGAAGAAGCAGTACCTTCTCTCCCACAGCCAAATTTCTGTCTTTCGCCTTCCTGTTATAATAGGCAGCATGTTTCTTCCTGGCTTGTTTCAAATTTTCATTGGCAAGTTTCCAGCCAGTTTTTAAACGAGTGGTCAGCTCATTCACATATTGGTATGAAGATGTAATGTTTTCCTCTGCCTTTTCATCAGTCCACGTTCTTAACAAAGCTACATATGGACCTTTAATTGTGTGGACCTATTTGTCCATGCACCGGTATGGTCTCTTCCACTCGAAGCTCTATAGTGATGATTTTTCCTCCCAGAATTATCATTCACAAAACGACCGCTACCAATTTTTCTTTTGGGGCTTTCTCCCCACTTAAAATTCTTGATGAGAGATTTCCTCTCTACATCTTCTTCCTCCAGTTTGTTTAAGTCCGATTGAGGGATTTTCGGCTTATCCTGGGGTAAGACATCTTTTTGCACTCTCCGCATAGTGGCCATTGTAAAACAGTTAAGTGAAGCTTGTCCGTGAAAAGGGGCTTCCCATTCCATTTGGTCCACTTTATCAAATTTATGTGTCTTTTATTGTCAGGCCTAATTTTGCTCCGGGGCGTGTCCAGGTCCTGATCCATGTTCCCACTTGTGGGTGTTCCCTCATGTGCTATGCTACACCTTTCTACAAAATTCTCAATGTCCCATCTTGCTTTGGGCCAATAATAATTGTGAGCCACCTTTTGAATGATGGTACCTATTTTCTCATGGTCCCCATCTGGTTTCACATGTAGGCTCCTTATTAAGTCTGTCCTATATCTTTTAGGAAGTACCAGCTGTCCCTGACCTTTGGATCTAGCTCCAGTCTTCCTATACATCAACTTGTTTTTCATGTAAAAATCTCCCTTGCCTGGAGTTGTATGACAAGTTGACAATTTTCTGAAACAAGGCTTGAGTGTTTTATCCCCAGCCTGTGCCTTCCTCATCTCTTCTGGAGTGGTATCCAACATAATATCCTCCTCCTGTCTTGAGGTCGACCTGACCTGAAGGGTTGCCATATACACAGGTTTCCTTCTGCAACGGTCAGTGTCATGATTGTCCATCTGACAATTCTTACACCACCTTTTTCCTTGGTTGAAAGATTTTCTTTCATCATATTTCCTTTCATCGAATTGTGGGAATTTATTTTTATTGTCATACCGTGGCCTATCAAACTGGTGCTTACCTTTGTTTTGATCCCTAGGATCAAATTTATTAAAGTTCTGTGGTGCCCTAAAGTTATCCACCTGTTTCTTTTTATTACCTGTTACCTCTGCTTGAGCTGCTTGATACCTTTCAGCAACATTAGCAACTCACCCAGCCTCTCTGCACCTTGTTCCATGAGAAACTTTCTCAGGTCTGGAGCCATGGACTCTCTTAGTTGCTCTATAAGGACCATTTCCTTAAGATCTTGGGTTTTCCCCAGAGAAGTCCATTTCTCCAAGTATGTCTCTATTCGTGCAGAGAACTGGTGATAGGTTTCACCTGACAGTAGTTTAGCATTCCTAAATTTTTTCCTATAAAATTCTGCATTCTTTTCATATCTTAACAAAAGAGCCTGCTTTAGCATGTCATAATTTTCCTGATCACCTCTGCTCATTTTTGCAAAAACTTCATAAGCTGCCCCACAAAGTCCTTGAGATAACTTTAAGCTCCACCTTTCTCTCTCTAACCCATACGTGGTAGCTAATAGTTCATATCTATTTAGATAGCTCTCTATATCATCGTCTTTCTCAACAAAATGATCTAAATGAAAATTCATAGCTGAGGTTGAGGCTCCCTGGCTAGCAGTAGCATCAGAGGCAAAGGGACTGGCACCATTTTCAGGAGCATGGCCTTGAAACTCAAACTCCCTTAGTCGTAACTCATGTTCCCTTTGTAATCTCTTCTCCTCCTTTTCTGCTTCCCTCTCTGCAGCTAATTTCTTCTCTTCCCTTTCTGCAGCTAATTTCTTCTCTTCCCTTTCTGCAGCTAATTTCTTCTCTTCTCTTTCTGCAGCCAATCTTTTGTCTTCTCTTTCTGCAGCCAATCTTTTGTCTTCTCTTTCTGCCTCCAATTTCTTAGCCTCAGCCTCAATCTGCAACCTCTTAGCCTCAGCCTCAATCTGCAACCTCTTAATCTCTTTTTCTGCTTCTATTCTCTTATCTTCGGCCAATCTTTCAGATTCTAATTTTCTTTCGGCCTCTTTTTCTAATCTTCTTTCTTCTCGTTCAATATATTTGTTGGGAGCCGCGCTAGCGTAGTGGTTACAACACTGCTCTGGCGACCGGGTGATACAGGATCAAACCCGGGCGACGGCATTTGAGGATTTTTCGTCGACCGGGATTTGGACTGGATTAACTCGAGACCTGGCGAGTACATTTGAAGGAGTGTCGTCGACCAGGGACTGGCGGCTCCTGAGCCGACCCAGCTGCAATGGGTACCTCCGAAATCGGCGAGTATTTGCCTGAATGGCGAGGGACACCTGTCTCTGTACAAGAAATAAAGGGATACTCACTTAAAATCAATGTCAGGTTAGACATAAAATAATAACCTGAGATTTCGCCTCGAGTATTAGCGGGCGAAAAAAAAAAAAAAAAAATATATATATTTGTCACATTCAGCAGTGACATAAGAAATCATAATTTGCCCGTCCATTCCTAACTCTTTCGCAGTCTGTACAGCAGCAGATCGAAATTTTGCCAAGTCGGCCATTGTCTAACAGATAAATGTCTAAAATAAGTAACTAAACAATTTTATCTATGACTAACTAACTCAGGACAACACAGGCACTGTGAGCTCAACCTTATTTATTTTCACCCAAGGATACCTTTTAATTCTTATTATTCCCTGAAGTGAATTACCCCCAATATTTTTAATAGGGAAAGATTCAAAATCCCGAGAGCGAGACCCCAATATATGTGGTAAAGTGGGATGTTATAAATATTTATAGGGGACTTAGTGTACTGACTGAGATCAGCTGTGAAGGTATCTATATCTAATAAGAGTAGTGTATTATAGATAACCTTACTTGCTGCCACATATGTATACCTCAGTCAGAATTATTCTGGAATAGTGTGATGACTACGTTATATGTCTAGGGTATGTGTATGATGAAGTGTAAGTCATGACAACAACAGACATAAACAATTTAATTTATTCCACCACACTTGACAACACTGTGACACTCACATACATAAAACACTCTACGAGGATATCTTAAAGGAGTCACTGATAACTTTTCAAATAACAATATGTATTCAGTGCTGTCATGAATGTATATGTGTCCTGATTCAAATACAAAGGGAACCAGGAATCACAATCAATTTTAATTACAAGTGATATGTACAGAATTTATTAATATGAATCTTGTAGTGACATATATTATTAATAGTATCCTATGTGTGTCAGTTGTGTAGTAGTAATATGAGGTAATACTGGTTTTGTTTTGTTCAAGCTCTGTTGGTATTTGTCATCATGACTTCAATAGTTTGTTTCTATTGGAACTAGTATTGGAGATGTTCTCAGTTCCTGGTATTAAAACAATTAAATTCCCCTCTTAATTTTATTTTACAATGTCATTTTAAGATGGGGTTACATAATGTTGAGCTCCATGGCCACACTCTCTTATCTTTCGTGATGACTGCAGTAAAGGACTCCTCTGCTCGATTACTTTAATGAGTTCTGGAGCCACCCCACTGGTTGCTATATGGACCAAGGAGTATGCTGTCCGCCTCTGGCTTCAGCAAAGCTCTGACCAGGTGCTGCTCAATAACTTTAAGACCACGGTCCCTGAAACAAGAAGGTTGTACCTCCTACTTCAGAACTATTTATACTCTATGTCTACACTGAGCACAATACATCACAAACATTGAGTTCAGAGCGTTAGGCCAACTGTCAGCTTCATCTGAAATACTTTATACCAGTATTTCCCTCCCTAATGGTTACTACGCCTCTGCAATTCCAGCATTATTTCTTTCTAGTCAATAATCTAGGTGTCAGTGTACTGTTTGGCCATTCCATGCAGTTTTACTTTCCTCCGACACCTTCTGTTCAGGCTGGAGCACTATAGGCTTTACATCATGTTCGCTACTGAACTACACATATATACAGGCATAAATTATCAATTTACATTCAATTTTCATTAAAAGATATTGAATATTTCAAGCTTACCACAATTTATGGAAATAATAAACAGTTTCGTTGACTGGCAATGAATATAGCACAACTCCGATCTGCCGATGTCCCAGGCTTTATTTTATAAAAAATATACACTGGTGCTCAACGCACTGCTTCTTAGTAGGTTTATTACAAGATGTGGCAAGGAACAGACGCTCTGAATTGAGTATATTCGCAGCTCTACCCAATCAAACCATGTCTACACATCTTTTCAAAAAAGTACACCTTTTCACGTTTCCCCTGACAACACAAGATAGTATTTATAGCCCGACCAATCGTGTTTAGTCTTACATTTGTTGCGCTCCAATCAAATAGGAGTTAACATGGTAGGCTATTTCCGTAACGTAATGTTTTTTCAAACACGTTATAAAAAAAATTTATGAGCAGAAATGATTTCATGCTGTCAGGCACCCCCACTATTTTATTTTGGCCATAACTTGGTAATTCCTAGACTATTTGCGTAACGTTTTACATATTCTTTGTCAGCAAGCCCTAAGGAACCCAAATATACGAATTTAATAGAGCTAAGTGGCTGCGTTCAAAATATGTGTTTTCCAAAGATAGTCGTATATTTGTTCTTTATTCCTTTTCGTTGTTTAGAACCGCCACCTGTCCTGCCTTTTCCACTGTTATGTCATACTAATGTCAGGAGCTTAGATGTAAATCAGTAGAATTTCATATTTCCTAATAAGCATTTTTCATATTTTTAAACCTGATTCTTGTAGTAGTAGTGTTTCTTTTTCACTGACTATATGAAAAAAAGTTATTGCTAGTGGCCTTACACGTGGGATTTGCGTTACTATTAATCGCGCGACGCGTGTAGTGTTGCATGCTTCCTGCCTTCATTCGTCCCTCTCTCTCTCCTACTTTATCTGTCTTTTGTTTACGCCGTGTATGGAATGAATGAAATATTAAATCTAGGTCATTGATCAGCTTGCGTATCTCAAGGTTTTTCCAAGAAATACAGTACACGTTTCATTGAAGAAAGCGGGTAATAATACAGTAGGCTTTTACTATCAACGTGAAAGCGTTACAATTTGCAGACGCAGTAGAAAACAAGGGGGATTTCGAGTACAGTCGTTGTGACAGCACTGTTCTTTTACCATTTCTCTTTTCTTTATTAAATGTATTTGTTAGGCTTTATATTTACCTGATAATTTATATATGTGGATTAGAATATTTCACGACACCTCCCCCATCCCGATCTCCTGAGTACTGAAATCAGATGCTTAGCCTTTTCGATAAGGGCAAAAAAATAGGTCTCATGAGTAAGTTGCCCACATTAAAATCCTTTGGCACTTAGAAAGAGTAGGTCGTACGGGTGCTGCAAAATTTACAAAATTAGGAAAAACTTACCAGCCACAAAAATGTTTATAGAATGTGTGATTAATGTATACACACATTGGGATCCTCCTTATGTGAGCTAAGGGAGGAGTACTGATATAGTCTTCCTTGTGCAGTGAAAACCTTTTGTCTCAAGTGTCACATTCTGATTAAAAAAAAACAGGTTCAGTGTTCAATCTAATTAATTTTACTAAACATCACCCTTCCAAATGCATCGAAAGTGTGTTTAAGATTATTTTAAACACTACTATATTGAAAGTTTCAATTATTTAGGCAGTAAAATGACTCAGGATGGTGACACAACAAGAGAAATTTATACTAGAATTGCTTTGGCAGCTAGCGCCTTCAATAGATTATCTAACATTTGGAAATTACGATCACTGAATATACATACCAAGCTTCGTCTGTTTAATTCAAATGTTATCTTAGTGTTAACATACGGCTGTGAAAGTTGGAAAATAACAAAATCATTGGAGAACAAGCTGAATACATTCGAGAACAAATGTCTTAGAAAACTCATGAACATCAGTTGGAAAGAATTCAAGACTAATCGACAAATAAGAGAAGACTAGGCAGAAATATGTCTCCAACTATATAAGAAAAAGACGATGGTCATATATCGGTCATGTCCTACGAATGCAAAACAACAGAATACCATTGCAGGCACTCACTTGGGTTCCTGAGGGTAAGAGGAAAAAAGGAAGACCAAAAGAAACACTCAGAAGAACAATAATAAGAGAAGGAAGAACGTTGGGATTAAACAATGTGCAAGAGCTAAGAGGAGTGGCGTCACAACGTACAACCTGGAGAGCACTGGTTTCTGCCTTATGCGCCGTGTTTGGTGCTTAAAGAATTTATTATTATTATATGGTAGCAAAGAACTCATGTTTCATAGAATATAAAAATTTGAAATTAAAATGTATGCACTCAGCCACCTTTCAGGTTTTTACCTTTTTTCTCTTAAGCATTTTTGTTCTTCTGCAAGAGCTTGCTAAGTGGTATGTCTCTCCAGAAATTCCCGTCTCTGTTTTGTTGCATGCCATAGTGTCTTTGTTAAGTTCTTTTCTCGTGGGAGTTAAGTGTTTGAGATCCTCACATGCGGGTCTAGTCTTTTATAGACACACACGTGAGCACATCTAAAGTAATGATATGTTTAATTATTTGCGTGCCTTCGTGCACTAGATTTTAACAGAATAGCGCGGCTTGATGCGCCGATCTAGGACCCAAAGATGCAGCTATAGAGAATGCAGTCAGCGACCCAGAGCTGACCCAAGACCCTACTCCACCTCCACGTGGTGGTCCTGGAAACAGGCTGCATCATTGCAGTCTGGCTGAGAGAGAGGGATCGAAGAGGGAAGGCAAACCCGGCCCCAAAAAATGCTGTGCTGAAGTCGGATGTGTTGGCTGAAAGTCGCAGATATCACAGCTCTGGCGTAAACAGACACAACGCAACCAACGTCCTTTTCAGGACGAACGAGGAAGAAGAAGAAGAAGATGAGCTGATCTGTTGTCATCGAGCTATGATGCTTGGGGCAGTCAGATATTTTCCGTCCAAGTCAGACGTGAATTTGCCATTAGTCTAGGGAAGACATGTTGAGAATAATACGTTCTTGCACCTTCAGGGCCAAGGTATATATATAATATATACTCAGCCACAAATGGCTCATTGCTGTACCGAGCCTCAGGTACCTTTCTTCCCAGCATCAGTTTGTTTTGCAGAGCGTTCAATCGATCAAGGGTATCGATTGTCCGTGCGTCAATTCCATGCTCAGGGAGTTTGTTGAAGTCAATCAAGGTCCAGGTCATATATGATGGACTATGTATTTTATCTACTACAAATTTGTAATTCAACTTGCATGCTCCATTCAACTATAATGTTTGCCTGTATCGTCGTCGACATATTCAACATAATCTGTACTTATTAAATGATGTCTCGTCACCATATATCCTACGAGTCCAGAGTCTGCCTTCTTTTGAGTTTGGTCATACAGTTTTGACCTGTTATAATACCGCTTGCCAACACCATAACGACCCATATATTATTAGCACGACAGGCCGCACCACCACCACCAACAAGAAATACACAACATAGCGGTAACAGTCTTCTCTCTTTGTTGCCTTCTTTATCTTTATCCATCATCTTTGATGCTGTCACAATGTATTCAAGCTTTGTTTATGTCATCACATGCTCAATAGAGCATGACCTACTTCTTTACATGACATATGTAAATAATCTTCTGTTGTGCAGTGCTAATTTTTCAGGATCTTTATTCCACATTTTTAGCTGTCTGCTGCAGTTTTAACATTCTTTTGTAAAACTATATCTCTTTGTGTGGCCTCCAGGGATCCTGTTGCTTGTTTACTGATAGTCCATGATTTGCTTTTATGTGACAGGATTGGCTCTTTGTAACTGAAGAGCTCTCTCACTTCCAGAACAAAGATTTGTTAAATACATTACACTGATGTGATGCTGATTTCATCATGCCACATTTTATTGTTCAGCCACGAAATTTCATGCAGTTACATCTTTTTGTACAAAGGTTAGTTTGATCTATCACTCGCTGGCAAAACCAACAGAACATGTAACCCCCCCGCCCCCCCCCCGCCCCCCCGAAAGCCAAGCATTAACTCTTACTATACGGGAGCTAAAACCGCGTTTTTACGCGCTAGTTTAGCTATCGTTACCGTCGCGCGCCGTAAAATTGGTACTAAACCCGCGCCACTTCACGGGGCTTGCCGGATTGTAAGAGTTAATGAGCAATTTTAATTTTATTCTCATTCATCTCAATGTTGTGTCCAGGTCGTGTGGTAGTTCGCTACCTTCAGTATGAACTGCCAGATGAGGTGATGTTCTACATTTTCTCCTTCCTGAAGGAGCTGGATCTGTGTAATGCTGGCCAAGTTTGCAGAAGATTCCGGTCAATCACAAATGATCATGAATTGTGGTAAGTTGTATTTATTAGTCCGTCAGTGCTAACAGTTTCCAGTGTGTAAGGACCACAGCTTGTTCGACCAGGCATGATGTAAATGTTGTCTAAAAAAGTGAGGTTAGCAGCCTCATTATGTACAAGCATGAGCATACAAAATAATTCTGTGCAGCCATCTTGTGTGAGGCCCAGCAGGATTTATTTATTATAGATAAATCTGAAAGAGCTAGGAATAGTCGATCAGAGAGAGACCATGATTGACAAAGAAAAATGAAAAAAAAAAGTTGTGATTGTGGCAAAGAATGTTGGCTCTTGGATGGAAACATGATAATAATGACCTGCTTATGGCACTGTTTGTTAATGTGGTGATGTGAGAATTTATGTTGTTTCAGATCAGTTTCAGATACCTTATCAAAACTATGATTTCTTGCAGATTTTGTTGTAAAACATCTCACATTTTGTACTGTTTTTAGATATAGTAATTTAGAAATATGTAAGTTTAAAATTCTGTGGCTTGGGATTTAATAAGGTTATGAAAAAATAAAATAAAAAGTTTTATAATACAGATCCCAATTTTTATTTGGTGTTTATAACTCAAACAATTTAAAGCCTTAGTGAACTGAAATATAAATCAGAAGCACATCTTCAGTCCAACCTGCGTGTCTGAAAGGAAGAGCTGGAAAAGGGAGGGATGATCATAAGCAAGCTCGAAAACAAAAAACCATGGTGATATCACGAGGAAAGAAGACGTCAGATTAAGCTGGGAGAACAGGTCCTGAAGCAGGTCGACCACTTTAAATACCTCGGAAATGTCATACACCGGAAGGGAGGCATCACAGAAGAGTTGGCTACCCGAAGAGCAGCAGCTGGGAGAATTTTTCAACCCATTAATAGAGGATTCCTCGGCAAAAGAGAAGTTGGTAAGAAGACAAGGATGTCTGTATTCTGCTCCACCTATGTCCTAGTCTTGACGTATGGATGCGAGTCATGGGCAATGACTACAACCCACAAAAGCCAGATCCAAACCTCAGAAATGAGGTATCTGAGGAAGGTGGTTGAAGTAACAAGAAGAGACATGATCCGCAACAAGACAATACATCAAGGCCTAAAAACCCGACCCCTGCAGACCCAAGTAGAACAGTTCCAACTGAGATGGTTAGGCAATGTCTGCAGAATGGGAGAAGATCGGCTAACATGGCAGGCATGGGACACTAAGAGCCAGACCTCCAGGATGACCCAAAGTCTGCTTGGAGGACAACATTAGACAATCTTTGAAGGACCGAGGACTAGAATGGAACCAAGCCAGGAGGGAGACGGCCGATAGAAAGTATGGCGCTCTCTCTTACAAACCTCTACATCTCACGGTAGAAGAGGAACGACTAAGTGTCGGCAACCAGTAGCATTATACCATCAGATATATTATCATGTTTGGGCCTGGATTCTCTTTCAGTATTGTGCCATAATCAAAGCCACTGATATTTTTAACTGGCAATAAAGTTTAGTGCATGAAGATGTTTAAGTCTGTTCTGATGTTGTCAAATTGTCATGTTGTAAAGCCACTTGCATTTTTAACTGACAGGAAAGTTTTGTACATGGAGGTGTTTGAATACGAGTCCCCTCTGATGAACCCAGAGCCTCAGGTTTTTCACTTTGTATCACCAGATGATCAAAACTATGACAACCCATGGAAGGAGAGCTTCAAACAACTGGTATGTCAGACGTGTTACTAAATGTCATCTTTAATGTTCATTTCTGACAGAAGTAATAAAAACATTGCACCAACAATAAATTATGGAGAAACTGTTTAAATTTCCTGGTTCCTTCACTCATGTTATTGCCATCTGTGTTAGTGAGGCATCACTAACTGTACAGTAGAGTAAATGCCTTTTATTTAGTCTAGTCCATGTACTGTTTTTTTCCCCTCTGAACTACTTTGTGTGAGTGAAATCTGCAAGTTCCTGTAGCAATTTTCAGTGTTGTTCTGTGAATATTGTTGTGTTCATTACTTTTGTTCTTTGTTATATACATTTGTGTCTACATTCACAATTCTAAGTAGATTGTTTGCTTCTTATTCTTCTTAGATTCTTAACTGTTAACTGACAGCGCTGTCAGTGACCATTCACCATTAACTCACAGAGCAGTCAGTGACCATCATGCCTTGTGGTATCTTGTAGGACAGCAACAAACTATCCACTTTTCTCAGTCTAAGGTCAACCTTCTTGCAGTTCCCCAATTCTGGTTGCTTTTCATCTGTGCTGTCACAGTTCCCCACCAAGTTTTTGTGTGCATATTTGTATTAAATTGTGTCAGAGCCACTTGAATATCAAATAAATATGAGATTTAGAGTTGGGCAATTTTAATAGTCATTATCAAAATAAATATGCTAATTCCACATTCATAGATTGTTTTACTTTTTATGTCAATGTTCCTGCAGTACCGAGGTATTCATGTGTCAAGAGGTAGTATCCCACACTGCGAGACATCAAAAGGAAAACATGTGAAAGGGAGAAATTTGATTGTAAGTCAGTCATGTTTCCTGTTGGTTTGCATGTATCTGTCATATTGATGGTTAAGATAACCAGTGAATAATGCTTGGGAGGAGCCAATGATCTCAGATGTATAATCATACATGTATGTTGGCAGCAACATAGGCTGAGATGGAGGAACAGGCAGGATGTCAAAATAAGAATACAAAAAGCTACAGCAGCTATCATAGCATTGGAAATTATATTTAAGTCAGAAGAAATCAAGTGCAACAGAAATAGGAGTCTTCAGCTCAAATGTCCATCAGTCGTATTGTATGGTTGTGACACATGGAGAACAATAAACATGACAACTGAGAAGTTACAGACTTTCATAAATAGGTCCTTGCTTTGAATAGAAGGATTGAAATATTATGACAAAATCACCAATGTGAAGCAGATGAAAAGAACCGTATTAATACTAGTGGATAAAGAGGTGAAGAAAATTTGTTGGTGTTGGATAACACACATTGAGGAAACCAATTAATTTAGCATTGCAAGATAGTCTTTGTTCTGGAACTTCTAAGATATATCACACAAAGAAATATATACAGCGACGCCTAAAAACAGGGAGTGGAACTTTGAGACAGACTTAAGAGGGTATGGGAGGACCTGGAGCTGATGGCACAGGATGGGAAGGCTTAGCGTGAACACGTTGAAGGTCTGTGATCCACACAGATTAGAGGAGTAATAATCAGCTTACAACTTCTTACTGAATGTTAAAAATGTTGTACAGTAAAATCAGCCATTGACAACTTTATTTTCTGTAACTCTGCAGAAATTTGACACAATAGAGTCAGCATATAACTTTACACACTCAAAAGAGCTGGATGATGCTCTCATCTTTGTCCATTCAGGCGTTTACCATGGAGAATTTTGTCTGATTGATTCACCCCTGTCCCTAATTGGTGCAGGTGAGAATGAAAAGATATTCCATTATTTTGAGTATTGGTAAAGTTGCTCCATTTAATTGTAGGATAACATTTGTACAGTAATTTATTTCAGTTTATTTATGATTGACATGACTGCACATACTTGCTTTTGTTTATTCTGACACTTACTTAGTCCATGTTATTATCACATAATTCAGTCAAGCATTTATGCCAAACCATAAATATTCCATAATATTTTTTGTATTGAATTAATGTTCTAACAATCACATCATAATGACTAAAGCCTTCTCACTACTGTACTGTTTTTCTATAAAACTGTGTTACTGCATGATCAGTTGGAGTGAATGTTTATCTTTCCAGCTCCTGGTAATGTCATGGACCATGTCGTCATAGAGAGCGAGACATCATCTACAATTATGTTTGTAGAAGGAGCTAAACGAGCATATCTTGGATATGTCACCTTAAAGGTAAGCACACTTGTCTGATTGGTGTTGTATTCATAAAGTGATGAATGCAGTCAGCGACTCATAACATGACTGCTTGTGGTGTCAGGGTCAGCGAACCAGAGCTGACCAAGACCCTACTCCACCTCCAAGTGGTGGTCCTGGAAACAGGGATCGAAGAGGGAAGGCAAACCCGGTCCCAAAAAAACGCAATGCTGAAGTCCGATGTGTCAGCTGAAAAGCGCATATATCACAGCTTTGCTGTAAACTGACACAAGGCAACCAACGTCCTTTTCAGGATGAACGAGGAAGAAGAAAAGACGAATTTATTATTACCAGAAGGCATTGTTGTGTTTAAAAGTTTATTGAATTGTTGTTTACTATAAAACTGACATCTTGGGACAGTGTGAATTAAGACATAAGGATGTAGAAAGGAACAAACTCAACTCAGGAGAAGTGGTGCTGTTCTCAGGGCATGAGGAAGAAAGCACACACCATAGTGAATGAGTGGCTGTAATGCTGTCAGAGGAGGCAAAGAAAGCATATTGAATGGGACCAAGACTAATGTCTGCAACATTCAAAACACAAAAAGAAAATGCAGATGAACATCTTCCATTGTTATGCAGCAACTAATGACAAAGAAGAATTTTATACCAGGCTTCAAAATATGGATAATAAAGACATTACAATCTTGACAGGTGATCTGAATGGAAAAACACGAACAGAAAACAGTGGCATTGAAATCATCATGGGAAAACATATACTTGAGTCAATAAAGAAAACTAATTGAGAAATATTCATAAACTTTTGCACTTTAAAACTAATGGGGCATTATGAAGTCCCTATTAAGTAGGTTAACTTGAAAAAGAAAACATCAGGGCATAAAATGTAAAATTCTTGATGGCTTTAGGAATGCCCGGAATTTTCTACTCCAGTGGGATCAAAAAGTTAATGAGCAATTATAAAAAGTATATGGAAGAGCTGTGAGATTATATTTTAAAAAATAATGCTAAAGTTCTTTAAGTTTGTATCTGCCAAATAAAAGAAAATGTCTTGATTTTCATTGAGCCTTCAGCTGAGAAATTGTTTCTGACGTGTGTCATGTGTTGATAATTCATTATTTACAATTATTAAGACATAAGTTAGTCATTATTTTGTTCTCTTCTTGCTGTTTTTCAGTTTTCCCCAGTCAGTTCATCCACCATTCCCCATCACCACCTATATGCCCTGAAAGTGGGAAAAAATACTCAACCGATCATTGATCATTGTAAAATTAAGAGTTTATCTGTTGGTGAGTTTTGTTTAACGTGCATTCAGCTTTTGTCTTAGTCTTTTATTCATGTGACCAGCCAGCAGTGGAACAAAATGTGTCATTGTGGCCATGTGTGCTGATTGACTAAACTGTGGCACCAGTTTATGTATGATGTATACAGGGTTTGTAGCGACCTGGAAAAGGTTGGAAAAATGGCTAAAAGCCTTGAATTTCCCGCATCGGACCTGGGGAAAAAAATACAAATTGAAAGTTGGATGCTTGGCATCCATGTTTCTGTTATTGGTGGTATTTTTCGTTAAACTCCAGTTACTGTAGAACTTTTACTTCCCTTTGCGCACTAAATCCATGTCCAGACGTTTTCGGCGCTTTGCGTTAATTCCTTCGCCACGGCGGGTTTTTCATTCCAAATGACAACACCATTTTCAGCTTAGTTCGTTCCCCTGAACAACAGGATAATTGTAATTTTAGGGGTCATATTTTTAATTTGACTGTAAACAGTTTATCGTAAAAGGAAACCCATTAAAAGTATATATATTATGAAAGAGCATAAAACAAAGTTTCAGAATATGCTAATCAAGGCCAACATAAGTCAAGGTCACAGGGTACGTACATAAATGAAAATTGAGAGAAAAATAAACAAAAATTATTTTATGAGCCACAAAAGCTTTGTTGTTTTCATTTTATTATGATAAAAGAACGTGGAAACACTGCTGGCACTTGTTTTCTTGAGTTTGCTTACATTTTTACAGTTACAGGTTGGGCTGAGTGTGGTAAGTTTCATAGCATTCCCCAAGGCGCAAACCCGGCTTGCTGTTTGTCTCATTCACTGTTAGTATCCAAATGTTTTCATTCAGAAACTCATTCATGAAATCATGGCATTCACAATCAGTATGATCAAAGAGTAGACCAGACTGTGCTGTAAACTCAGGCTGGGCAGCATGGTTCTCTTGTCTCCTTCATGACTTATGTTTGCATGTACATTATTTTCTTCCCCTGCCTCTGGTTACCAGGGTCTTTTAGGTGACGTTCTTCCTCATCAATTTTATTTTCATTTTTTTATTCCTAGGTCTAGATCTCGACATTTTCTTTCCTTGTTTAGGTGCAGATCTTGTTTTCACTGCCTTTCCTTTCACTGATGAATTATTTTGATCTAAACTGAGTGAACTAGATCTAGATCGAATGTTACTACTAACAATATCAATCACTTTCCTCGTTTTAGCAAGCCTTTCTCTGTCATTCACTTTCCTCGTTTTAGCAAGCCGTTCACTATCACTTTGCTCCAAATCTAAATCTACATCAGTCTGATTCTGAACTAGACTACACATACTCTGAATCTGGGTAATCTTGACCTTTAGTGTCGTCGAGTATGTATAATAAATGTATTGAGTTAGGATTAGGTTTAGTGTAAACCTAACCCTAACTCTAAATGGTACGAAAATACACATATTATATATACTCGACGGCACTAAAGGTAAAAATTACCAGAATCTCACTAAAAAGAATCGTCAGAATCATTCAAGTTGAATAAATTCAACTCAAACAAGAACTTTCGTGTTCTTTTTACACCAGATGTTTATGATTCAGCAGCGTCCATGTTTGTGAACTTTCGCTTTTGTAAAATCGCTATTATCAGTTTTACTTTATTCGCTAGCAGTAAAATATTTTTGTTCGTTTCAAGCTTAGTGGCCAGATTTTTCAATGCTGAATCTGATTATGCCCAGCAATTGCCAATACGTTTGTAAACAGAAGAGTTCTGGTGCTTTTAAAATATGACGTGCGGCGTACGTCATATAGGTGAATTGGAACGAGAAATTGTGCTACTTCCGTGACGTACGGCGTACGGCATAGCGACAAATATTTTATAGATTTATGCCGTACGGCGTATGTCATACTGGTGCTGAAAGGGTTAATGATGAGAACGCACAAATTTATTTTTAGTGCTCGCGTATGTTATTCAAATCAAGCATCGCCACCTTTGAAATTACACTAGTCAACAAATTTTCAAAAGTTTTTTGTACCAGAAATTAAATGTACCATTTCTTATTGATTTTGACATGCTGATTTCAAATATCATAATGAAATTCACCAATTGGCTCTGGTTTTTTTTTAAATGATGAATTTACATTACAGTAATACAAATAATGTATGCTTGTTTACTTCTCTGGGCTAAACAGCTAGTCTTTCTACTTTAGCATTATAAAAATTGTGGTTACATACTCAATTAATTGATATTTTAACATAAAATGATAGAAAAAATAAAAACATTATTTAAAGTTCACATATCATGCTTTAAAAAGGCACATTTGAACCCATTCCGTCATTATTCAGTCGCTGTTCGAGCTCTCTTTGCTTGCTTCTTGTAGTCAATCGATGAGGTGTCTCTTGTCACAGTCCAACAGTAATCAACAAGCATTGAAGGGCTCCAATTGCCTTGATACCTTGTCTCCATAGCAGCAATGTCCTGGTGAAATCGTTCACCATGCTCATCACTGACCGCTCCACAGTTTGACGTAAAGAAATCCAGATGAGAATCCAGAAAATGAATTTTCAAAGACATGTTGCAGCCAAGACTCTTATACTTCTGAAGGAGATTTTCTACAATTTCTTTGTAATTATCAGATCTGTGGTTTCCAAGAAAATTGTCCACCACTGACTTAAATGCTAGCCATACTGCTTTTTCCTTGCCATGCAACACGCAAAGAAACTCATCATCATGAAGAAGTTTTCGAATTTGCGGACCAACAAATACTCCCTCTCTTATTTTAGCTTCACTCAGTCTTGGAAATTTTCTGATGAGGTATTTGAAAGCCTCATCTGTTTTCTCCATTGCCTTGACAAAGTTTTTCATGAGACCCAGCTTAATGTGCAAGGGTGGCAACAAAATCTTGCTGGTGTCGACAACTGCTGGGTTCTCAACGTTCTTACTGCAGGCTGCAATGACTGCCTGATTGGCCAATGTCTTCTGATGTAATGGTCACTTCGTGCACGGCTATCCCACTCACAGAGAAAGCAACAGTACTTGGTGTATCCACCCTGTAGTCCAAGCAAAAGAGCGACCACTTTTAAGTCACCGCAAAGTGACCAATGATGATGATCGTAGTTTATACACTTCAAAAGCTGCTTAATGTTTTCATAAGTTTCTTTCATATGAACTGCGTGACCAACTGGAATTGACGGTAACACATTACCATTATTCAACAAAACAGCTTTAAGACTTGTCTTGGATGAATCAATGAAAAGCCTCCACACTTCCGATATGTAATTGATGTTGAGGGCTGCCATTAAACCAGAAATGTTGTGGCACGCAGAAAGGTCACCCTCTTTGAAAAAGAATGTAATAAGCGGCTTCTGGCGGTTCCTATACACAGAAATTGTAACATCTTCTGCCAGGAGATTCCACTGTTGCAATCTGGAACCCAAAAGCTCCGCCTTGTTCTTCGGTAAATTCAGATCTCTTACAAGATCATTCAGTTCACCTTGGGTTAGTGGATGTAGTTTGTTCAAAATCTGTGTCACTTGAGGTTGATGGTTCAGGACCACCAATGTCCTCTTCATCAGTGGAAGCAGCTGAAAAGGATTCTGGCACTTTAGGAACTGGTAGGTCATCGCCATGTGGTACCGGAAGTATTGCAGAGGGGATGTTTGGATATTCCAGAGTCCATTTTTTCTTCTTTGATATGCCTTTCCCAATTGGAGGGACCATGCAAAAGTAACAGTTGTTGAGATGATCAGTGGGCTCTCTCCAAATCATTGGGACTGCAAAAGGCATAGCTTGCCTATTGCCAGTCAACCAGTTTAAGATGTGCTGCACATGTATTGCAGCATATGTGTGGCACCCAGCTCTTATCTTGATCTCCTATTCTGCAGCCAAAATACAAACTGTACGCCTTCTGGCATTTCTAACTACGATACTTTTGATAAGGACAAACTCTCCACATGTAAGCCTACCTTGCCGTGGTTGGAGAGCTTGAGCGCCCCAATGATCCCGGGAGCTATGCCGGCGGGAGTTTTACTCCTGGCAGGGTCACCCAAGCCGGACAGGTCCTGGGTGAGGGGCCAGACTAAATGGGCTGAGGAGTGGGTGGAACCCTATAGGTGTAGATGCAGAACCCACCGGCGAGTGGTACATGCTCTGGTCTGCACCAATCCACCCCCACTTCATGGGTTAAATGCTTTCTTGCCTCATTCTTCACTGTTTGTCGTCTATCACGCCCACGGCGACCGTTGCCTCAATTGGCTGTGTGTGGTGTACCCAGAAACGGGGCCTCCCAGCACTGAGGCACAGTTAAGTCCCCGATGTCACTTATCGGTGCAGAATTGAGAGAGATGGCTGAGCATCACAATCCCCCCTGTGTTGCAGCATGGTGAGAACCCAGCATTGCACACTGAGCTTGGGGGGATCACTTGGGCACCAGACTTAATACTGGCTCTTGACTGGATGGCCGCATGCAGGAGATTTCTACAATGGAGGGTTGGCAGGTGGTGGGTATCTGGAAGTGGCTCTGTGCAGGACGTGAGGATTCCTTGGGAGAGCCCAGAACCAGAGCACAGCATTGTGCAAGCTCTGCATAGTTGGCGAGCCCCCTGGATGACGGGGAATGCACAGTGTGCTACCCCACCTATCCCCAACTGCTAACTTAGAACCAGAAGTGGGGTCCTCTGTATGCGTGCCAGGCCAGGATAAAATGCCTGGGAAAGAGACTGGAGCTCAGAACTCCCTAACTCAAAGTTGCAGGATGGCAGAAAAGCCACGGGAAAGACAGGGCTATTTTGAAGATAACGCAACCATATTTTCACCATACGAGCTCGGACGCCGCCTCGGTAAACAAGGTCCGCGCAGAGCAGTGACACCCCCAGGCTGCTTGCGAATAGTCTACTACTGGGAACATAAACAGATTAGGGATGAGCCCACTCTCCCGTTGAACAGGTGCTAAAGTCGTAGATACTGGGCCAGAAGGCGCACCGGAAACCACAGTATCATGCAACTCGCTTTTTTTTTCTATGGAGAGTACACCGTCAAATAAATCTCGTACTGGTGCTCGCCCTGTGGAGCTCCACCAGGCAGGTGCAGTGCCGGGCTCTGAGCCTCGACAGAGCCCACCCTCAGCTACTGGAGGACCCTCTAGACCGTCTTGTGGAGTCAGCAGACGGCGGAGGAGAACTACTGACCAAAACAAAACAGAAAAAGAGAAACCCAGAGTGCCACTTGTCATGATGCACTGGAATGCAGAGGGAGTGAACAGCAAGCAGGCTGGATACAGCAAAAAGACAGAGCTGGAAAACATCTTGTATGAGAAGCAAGTCAGTGTTTGCTGTATCCAAGAGACTCACTTGAAAGCAGATCAAACCTTTAAAATAAGGGGATATCAATGCTTCAGATCCGACAGAAAAGATAGACGAAAAGGAGGAGTACTTACTCTTGTAAGGAATAACATTCCTGCACACGAAAGGAAAACCTTCATGGATGGAGCAGAATATCAGCTGTTGCAGATAAAGGTAGACAAGATGGAAATAGAACTCCTGAACTATTACTGTCCGAACAACAAACCCCTGAGTCTCAGCTCTATACAGGTACCAGCCACCAACTTTATAGCAGTTGGAGACTTTAATAGCCACTCCCAGAGCTGGGGCTATAACCATCTGGATCACAGAGGTGAAGAGGTTGAAACTTGGCAAGATGATCACTCCCTAATCCTAGTCAATAATGCCACAGATACTCCTACCTTCTACTCCAGAGGATGGCACACAACTTCAACACCAGATCTTGCCTTCTCCACACCAGATATAGCTGGATCTATTAGTAGAGAAGTAGGAGACCAACTAGGGGGAAGCGACCATCGCCCAATCTTTCTTACTGTCCAGAGTGCAACTCTCAGTACAGGCCCAGCCATTACAAGATGGAACTACAAAAAAGCCAACTGGGGTTTATTCAGGCATCAGGTGAACACGCTGCTGTCTACCCTCAAGGTACAGAACAGAGACATTAATGAAGTGGTAAAAGACTTCAACAGATGCATACTACAAGCTGCAAAAGAAACCATTCCCAAAGGATGCCGGCGTAACTACATACCATACTGGTCCAGCACACTCCAAGAACGTCAGGAAGCTATGGACAAGGCTAGAAAGGACGCAGAGTCTCAGCCTTCACTTGAAACTCACAACAAATGGAAAAAGGCTGTAGCAGAGTTTCAGAGAACAAAGCTAGAAGAAAAACGGAAAAGCTGGAGAACTAAAACGGCATCGCTGAACCTTGAGAAAGACGGCAGGAAACTTTGGAGATTAGTCAAGTCTCTAAATGAAGAGCGTTCCTCACCTAGGCAGACTATCACATTGGATGAAGGTGGCAAACTTTTCAGAGGAAAACAAGCTGCAGACTTGTTTGCTAGAAGATACAGTTCAGAAAGCAACTTACCCATTAACATAGACCATCAGAGAGAGATAAGAAAAGAAATACTGGCAACCATGGGACAGACAGATACTCCTGCCCCAATGAGGGAACCCATCACACTAGGAGAACTACAGAAGGCTATTTCCAAGCTTAAGTTTCAAAAGTCACCCGGCCCAGACAAAATCAGCAACGAAATGCTAGTAAATCTGAGCTCAGCAGCAAAGACAAAACTGCTTGAGATATTCAACCACAGCTGGTTGAAAGGAACGGTACCCCAAGTATGGAGAGAAGCCATCACAATACCCATACTAAAGAAAGGGAAATGTAAGACCGAGGCTGCAAGTTACCGGCCAATCAGTCTCACAAGCTGTGTTGGGAAGACTATGGAGCGAATAGTCAACCACAGATTGAAATGGTATTTAGAGTCTGAGCAGATCCTGGTGCCGGAACAAGCTGGATTTAGAGAATGCTACAGTATAGAAGACCAAGTTACTTACTTGTCTCAAGCAATAGAAGATGCCTTCCAGGAGAAGAAAAAGGTCCTAACGATCTGGGTCGACTTCAAGCAGGCCTTTGACAAGGTGTGGAAAGATGGCCTCATTGCAAAACTTAGGAGAAGTGGAATCCAAGGCAACATGATGAAATGGATCCAGTCATACTTGCATAACAGGAGAACTAGAGTCACTCTTGACGGTCTGCAGAGCAGAAAAGTGTTGCTCCATCAGGGGGTACCTCAAGGAGGAGTAATTTCCCCAACACTCTTCCTTGTTTACATCAATGACCTGGTGAAAGATCTCCCTGCAGGAGTTAAAGCTGCCTTATATGCAGATGACCTAGTACTCTGGTGCGCTGATGAAAATGTCACCACAGCAAATTATAGAATGCAGCGGGCAGCAGACATGCTAGTGTCATGGGCAGAGAAATGGCTTATCACAATAAACACAGACAAAACCTCCACAACACTGTTCTCCCTCGCCCCCAAGGACAAATCAGCTAACATACACCTAGGGACAACCGTGATCAAGGAAGAAAGCTACCCCACCTATCTTGGGGTGACATTTGACCAAAGGCTTACATGGAATAAGCATATTGAAAATGCAGAAGGAAAGGCCCGAAGACGACTAGGCATACTCAGAAAATTAGCAGGTACCAACTGGGGAGCAAATGAACGAAATCTAAAGAAGATTTATAATGGAGTAATAAGACCACACTTAGAGTTTAGCTCAGCAGCATGGTCATCAGCTGCTAACTCACATCTGCAGTCTTTGGACAAGGTGCAAAATCAAGCTCTCAGGCTCATTACAGGAGCCATGAAAACTACACCAATAACAGAGATGCAGAAGGTTGCTGGATTACAGACATTGTCCCATAGAAGAGACACAAAAACCATGATCCAGATGGAAAAGTACAACAGTATGCCAATGCACCCAATGAAGGCAAGACTAGATGATCTGGCATTGGGACGTCTAAAGCGTAGCAGCTTTGTGCATCGGGGGAAAAGACTTATAAGACAGCATCAAGAAGACCTATCCATGAAGACAACACCACTGAAGCCCACCCTATACCCTGTACCATGGGAGCAGGCCAGCAGTGCCCTCCAAATTAATACATCAGTCAGTGGTCTCACAAGTGGATGTGAGTATAATGATCTGCAAAAACGAACTGCTACATTGAGTATGATCCAAGAAAGCTATCCCGATCAATCATGGATACATGCCTATACAGATGGATCAGCAACTAATGCTGTTAGGAATGGAGGTGCCGGTATCTTTATCTCATATCCTGACAACCACTATGAGACTAGGCACATTCCCACTGGTAAATTCTGTTCCAACTATACAGCTGAGGTTCAAGCTCTAGAGCAAGCTGCAAATATGATTTATAACACCAACTCTGACTGCCACCAGGTAGTCATCCTCACAGATGCACTGTCTGTCCTGCAAGCTCTCAAGGGTGGTAAACTCCCGCATCTGAGAAATGAACTAAACAAGGTAGCTGCCAAAAAGAGAACCATACTTCAGTGGGTACCATCTCATTGTGGTGTACCCGGAAATGAAAAGGCAGATAAACTTGCAAAAAAGGGAGGAGAATGTGAACAAGAAGATAATGAAGTCACATACTTTGAGAAAAAGAGAGCTATCCAGACTATCAGAAGAGAACAGAACCAACCCAAAGACGACTATCACACTCTCGACCGGCAGGGACAGATAACTATTTTTCGACTCAGGACAGGGCATAACAAACTGAATAAACACATGCACAAGCTACGATTGTCTGCTTCACCACTGTGCACATGTGGATTAAACGAACAAACTGCTGAGCATGTTCTACAGGACTGTCCTCTGTATGACCAGTTAAGAAAGATATACTGGCCCAATGACTCAACACTAAACTCAAAGCTATATGGAGTTAAAGAGGAACTTCAAACAACAGTCGAATTCATCATGAGAACTCGTCTGACGGTGTAATCATCAAAGATGCGATCGCAAGAAGAAGAAGAAGAAGAATAAGGACAAATGCATTAACTAATGGCAAAATTTTATCAGAGATAAGGTATTTATACACAAAGGTGATGTAATCATAGGTAGGATTGCATCATCAACTTCTAGTAACATTTTTATTGGTCATTAGAAAAAATTATGCAATCGCCCACAACAGTTGCGTCATATATATATATATATATAAATTTACCGTAATTAAATAAACTAGTAGCATATATCTTGAAAACTAGAGCCAATCAACATTTTTTAATGTCATTTTCGTTTTCAGCACACCAAAATTAGTTAAGATCAGCTATTTTCATTTCTGGTACATTTTGGTTGTTGACTAGTGTTATCATTTAGAAACATGCCTGGTGGTCGCTTTCAGTATAAATGGCTAGAAATGCCAAGTTATAAAACATGGATAGCGCCTGGAAAAACTGCAAATTAAGCAAATTGCACCATGTGTAAAAAAGAAATATATTTGACCTGCATGGGAGAAAGTGCAGTAAAGTCGAATGCTACTTGAAAAAAAAACACTAAGAACTTGTCTCTGCGCATTCAAGTTGTATTAAATCGTTCATTTCAACTGAGGTAAGTAATAAATTCATTTGTCTCATTTATAAAACATATTTAAGTGTCCAGTTTATAGATAGGCCTACTGTACTTGCGTCTGTAATTTACAATGTATTTACAGTTTTATTTTAAACCATGGCCAAAATTATAGTTTTTGAATGAAATTTCTTGGTTTACAACTGCTTTCGGAAACATGTTTGACGTTTGACACAGTTTAAGATGGTCAGGAATAGAAATTAAAGGCGATTCTATAGCCTACCCTCTTATCAGACCCATGTCCCACTGTTCATTTCACCACATTTTGTTCAAATAAATATATTTTGAATGCTTTTTTAAAATTATTTATGATGAAGAGACATATCCTGTTCAACCTCTGGCGGGTTATAATTAGGATAGGACTGACTACATGTTTTAAATTCCAGATAACATGAATAATCTCCGATACATGAAAATGGCATCACGTCTGTCAAATCACAGTAATTAGGATAAATGAAAATTACCAATTTTGCGCATAGGCCTTTGTTATTTTCAGAAAATAAATAAAATTAAAAAAAATATAAACAAACAAAAATAGTAAAGGCAGGTTGGGAGGGGGTAAAGGCCTGCTGTTTCCTGTTAGATATTTAATAGATTTTCACTTATCATAAGTATTATAAGAATATTATCATACCTTCACCCTCCCAACGAAGGAAGAAATAAAGAAAGCCATGGGGCTTCTAGGAGATGGAAAGGCATCTGGACCTGATGGTATTCCAGTGGAGGCCATCAGGGCAGATGTCGACACGGCTACAGAGATGTTATATAAATTACTTGGTAAAGTCTGGGAAAAGGAAGAGATACCAGCAGAATGGAAGGAAGGATATCTGGTTAAGTTGCCTAAGAAGGGAAATTTACAAGAGTGCACAAATTATAGAGGAATAATGTTACTATCAGTGCCAGGAAAGGTATTAAACAGGATTATCCTTGAGAGATTAAAAGAGTCCATGGACAGGAAACTGAGAGATGGGCAGGCAGGTTTTCGACAAAACAGATCATGTACAGACCAGATAGCCACTTTGAGAATAATAGTTGAACAGAGTCTGGAATGGAATTTGTAGTGGGTTTGATGGTATTGTATGATGGTGATATTACTAAATGTAATTTATGAGGCCAGCTGTGAAGGCTCCTGAGATAAAATGTAGTTGTGAATTTTCAGGAGGCCTTTCTTGCTACCACTACGACCTCACACTTATCTTTTTTTGTTTGTTTGTAATGAATGTGGCTACGTAAAATGTCTAGGGTACTGTTATGTAGTGTGGTGTGATAGTTTATAAATACACCCACAGATATTTAAGAAGACTAATAATATTAACAAATGTTAAAATACACTGAACTAACTCACGTGTGTAAAATTTGTGATAGAATTATATTACATTTATTTTGTTCTGGATCAAGTTTATGTTGACCAGAACTTATTTAAAAAAAAGATTTAGAAATTATGAAAGAAATGCATGGAATATTATATCATAAATGCAATAGTGTACATATATATGTACTATACTAGTTAGTTTTATTAAAATGTTCTAGTAGTCATCTACTTGGGAGGATAGTTAATGTTTGTGCTGTTGGGGTGGCCTCATCACACCTGTCTATATTGACTACACAGTGTCCAGAAAATGGTGGGAATTTTTATGGGGTATTAGTAACTACAAAGCGTTGGTGAATGTCCAGCAGACCAGAGGCTCACTCATCTTGTAGTTGTAGCTCTGGTGCTGAAATCTGGTGGTCCCACCTCTCCGTGCTGGCGGGCAATAATGGTGGTCTCTGTCACAAGAACTGCACAGATACACTCGAGTAAGTCACCAACTGAATAGACACTGCTTTGATGACAACAGAAACTCACAGCTCTGCAATCAAAGTATGGGCCATGTGTCAAAATCTATTCTCTACCCACGTCTGGACACAACACTGACACAACAACCACATCATACAGACAGGTCAGATCTCTCTGACCAAACAGCACATTTACCATGGTGGTTTTACATCAGATAGATCCTCCCAGACTATAGGTTCTGAAAAATATTTATTAGTTGTCTGCCCTAAAAGAGGATAGGTAATATGTTTCATTATTCTCAACACTTGATCTGTCTTGCCTAACCCTTGCTGGAGTTTATGTACATTGTTGGTCCCTAGACCCTGACTTGGGCGGGGGGTCTAGAGCAAATCCCTACTTGTTTGTAAGGCTAGATTATGATATGGCAGTATCAAATCACTCGAACATGAAACAATATTCAAAATATATAAGGAAATAATTTCAATCTTACCAGATTATGAATAAATAACACAGAAATGCTAGCAAAACTCAGCTGAGCTGCTGGCTATAGTATGGCGTCCCTAAACTTCTTTCACTTTCTTTCATATGGAAATCACCACACTTTAAAATACTGTGTCTATCATCGAACAACTATTGAGGAATGGCCCCACTTGCGCGTCTGAGCGCCGATGAAATGATTATCTGTGGCCAATCACTGCCTAGGTTTTTTACAAATTCAAATTCCTACACTAAAGTCATTTCAGTCATGCTTCAGTCAAGTATGGATGCTTATCTGTTAGTCTGTCCGTCTCTACTTGCGTTTTGACAAAAACGTACTTGATTTTGAACCAACCTTTCTCTCCCCTCCAAAATTTTGTCGTTAAAAGTTATTTTTAGACACAGCTTCCACCAATAACCCTCTCCTCCATACTAAGTAGATTTGAACACCTGCGTCTAAAGGTCGTGTTTTTGTGTGCAAATAACGATATGTTAGATTCAACGCAGTCTGTGGCTGATGTAAACTACACTGTCTTTTGTCATTATCTTCAATATTATCTATCCGTCTGTAAAATTAAGAACATATTATTTCATTGCTCAGAATGGGCCATCCGGCCAGCTAATTTTTATATTCCTAACATTAATATTAAGCAAAAGTTACTTTTTAATTTTTGTAATATTTTCAAGTAACTGCGTTCTGCCGCTCAATTCAAATCAAAAGCTTGGTATCGCAAAAGCGTCCAATAAATGACTGTGGCGTATCATATCCATGGTCCCTTCTGTCGAGTTGCTTACTTTTTATGTCAACTTGGGAAACGTGACTTTTCTCCGTTTCCCCCCAATTGCGTCTCCTTAGCCTTTCTAGTCTCACGCAATCTTTCCAGTCATATTTTTTTTCCTTTTTGATCCGCCGTTCCCCTCCTGTCTAGCAAGTCAATTATTATGGAGGATGATGACCCGCGGTCTAGGCGATCATGTACTATTCGCAGCCTACGCATTATGTTTTTATCCTTAAATGTTATCTTTGGAGGTATTTTACCGTTGTATCTCTGTCAATTTCACTACACATCTCCCCACTTGAAAACATGCCTATGGCAAGTTCCAAAACCAGCGATACACATAGGTAAAATTACTCCTCACGTCTGCCACTACTCTAATTTTGATCACAGGGGTGCCGACTGAGGAAATCTGCACCGACATTCAATTTGCCTGGGATATATTGGATACTAAACTGATAAGGTTGAAGCAACAAAGACCACCTCAGCAATCTTGCGTTTTCATGCTTAGCCTGAGACAAGAACACGAGAGGCTGATGGTCCGTCTCCACCACACAAAAGTCCTACCATACAGATAGATTTGAAACTTCTTTATTGCCCAGATTAACGCTAAACATTCTTTTTCGCTTGTGGAGTATCCTTGTTCCGCCTTATTCAATTTACGGCTTGCATAAGCGACTGGTTTCAGTTCCCCATCAGGTGAAGATGATCTTTGCAACAAAGCCCCTCCGAGTCCTACATTACTTGCATCGGTTCTTAAGACAAAGTCCTGTGTCAAATCAGGCAGTTTGAGAATAGGCTTGCTAGTGAGTTTTTCCTTTAACTCTTGGAACGCTAGTTCACATTGTGCAGTCCAAATAATTTTATCTGGAAGTCCCTTGCGAGTCAGATCAGTCAGAGGAGCACAAATAGCGTTAAAATTTTTGATGTATTTCTGATAAAATCCGCATAACGACACGAATGATCGCACGTCCTTTTTTGTTTGTGGCCTAGGTGCTCTCTGCAGTTTTTCCAAGTTCTTAGGATCAGGGGTCATATTACCCTGATATACAGTGTGCCCCAAGAATTCCAACTCTTTACATCCAATACAACATTTTGTTGGCCTAGCAGTCAAATTCGCCTCCCGAAGTCTATCAAACAACATCTCCAGAGCTTCAATGTGTTCTTCAAATGTCTCTGTGGCGACGAGAATATCATCCATGAAATTCGTGATACATGGGTTATTCAGGGGATCCAACAATTTTTCACTGTGCGAAATAATCCCCTCCTTCAACAAATACTCTATTTCTTCCTTCAATGCCTTCTCCTTCGCGAACGGAATAGAATAGGCTCTCATACAGATTGGGTTTGTGTCTACCAGTTTCATGTCATACTGTAACAAATTTGTATGGCCTGGTTTATCTGTTAATACATCTGTATGTTCCTCCAGAACCTGTTGAACTCTCTCCCTCTGGTTTTTAGTCAGGTGCTTACTGACTTTTACCTGTGCTGCTGTTTCACAAGGATGTAATGGGTATTCATGTGAGGTGAGTGGTTCTTTTTGCATCTGGGTTGCAATAGCCAAGGTCAATAAGGGGGTGCTTTCCTGGAGTGGTCTGTCCAGATACTTCTTTAACAGGTTTACATGATAAACTTTTTCCTTCCCCTTTTTGTCAATTTTATAGTTTGTTCTAGACACCTTCTCTAGAACCGTATATGGACCTTGCCAACCAATTTGTAATTTATTCTGGCTTCCCGGTAGTAGAAGCAGCACCTTCTCTCCGACTGCCAGTTCCCTGTCCTTTGCCTTCCTATTAAAATATGCTGCATGTTTCTTCCTGGCTTGTTTCAAATTATCATTTGCCAGTTTCCATCCAGCTTTCAAACGAGTGGTCAGTTCGTTCACATATTGATACGATGAGGTAACAGTCTCTTCCGCCTTCTCATCTGTCCAGGTCCTTAATAAAGCTTCTAAAGGACCTTTTATTGGCCTCCCAAATAGCAGAGTTGCGGGAGCCATCCCGGTTGAACTATGTGGTACCTCCCGGTACGCAAACAATGCGGCGGGCAGGAATTGATCCCACAGATCCGGTTTTTCGTGTGCCAGCTTTCTCAGGATAGAAATGAGAGTCCCGTTGAACCTCTCTACCTGGCCGTTCCCTTGTGGATGGTACGGACTACAATGAAAGTGCCTGGCTTGAAATAGCTTAAAAACTTTTTCCGTTAGTTTCCCCTTGAACTGAGAACCATTATCCGTCAAGATTTGATGCGGGAATCCTAATCGGGTAAATATTGTAAGTAGTGCCTCTGCTACATGTTTTGAATCAATTGATGGCAGGGCTACCGCCTCTCCCCACATAGAACAAGTATCCACCAGAGTAAGGATGTAACTGTTCCTCCTCTTGGTCCGAGTGAGAGGTCCTACAATATCCACTGCAACCCTCTCAAAAGGTGTTCCCACTATGGGCATTTCCCCTAGAGTTGCAGGAGCAGTCCAGTGCTTTGGAGCTACCCTTTGACATTCTGGGCAGGATTTGACATATCTTTTTATATCCTCCGTTATCCCTGGCCAGAAGTAATGACAAGCTATACGCTGTCCTGTGGCGCTGATCCCCATGTGACCACTGAAGGGAATCGCATGCCCGAGTTCCATCACTTTATCTCTATATGAAGTGGGAAGAACCAGCTGGTTGTGACCATTTGTTCCAGTTCCGGCCTTCCTGTATAAGAGTTTGTTCTTCATGAAATATTCCCCCTTGCTCGGAGGTGTGTGGCATTTGGGCAATTTTTTAAAACATGGCTTGAGTGTCCTATCCTCAGCCTGCGCCTTCCTCATCTCCTCTGGATGAGCATTTATAGGTTCACCTTCTTCCTCCTTCTTCTGTGACCTGGTCTGCACTGTCGCCATGATCACAGGTTTCTCGGGATTCCCCAAGAAGACGTATCTACACCCCAATATCAGAGGGTAGATTGGTTCATCTATCACTGCTGCTCTGATTTCTCCTTCCACATAGCGAGTTTTCACCGTTATCCTTGCGATGGGAAGTGTCATGAGTGGTATGTCCTTAGTCGCCCCTTGTATTTCCACTGTTTCTGTGGTATACTGACTTGGGTCCACTAGGCTAGACTTCACAACTGAATCATAATCCAAACCTGTATCATAAAGGCACCTTATGGTGACCCCATTACAAATAACATCCTCACAAACTGGGGGGTGATAAGGTTCCTGTTGTCCATTAGGATTAACCTTTAATCTTCGCGTCCCCGACTTCATTGCAGCAATGTTTGAAGGTTTCCTTCTACAAAATTCGGTGTTATGGTTATCCTTCTTGCACCATTTACACCATCTTTTTCCTTGGTTCAACGGTTTTCTTTCATTGAACTTTTGGTCATTGAACTGTGAGTTTCTGTCGCGATAGTCATTTCTTGGCCGCTCAAAGTTTGTCCTACCTTTATTTCCCTGCTCTCTATTATCAAATTTATTAAATTGCTGTGGAGCTTTAAAATTGTCTATGTGCTTCTTTTAGCACCACTTACCTCTGCCTGGGCTGCCTGATACCTCTCAGCAACATTTAAAATTTCCCCCAACTTCTCTGCACCTTGTTCCATGAGAAATTTTCTCATGTCTGGAGCCATGGACTCTCTCAATTGCTCAATCATGATCATTTCTTTAAGATCTTGGGTCTTCCCCAGAGCCGTCCATTTCTCCAAATAGGTTTCTAGTCTAGCAGAGAATTGGTGGTATGTCTCCCCAGACAACAGTTTGGCATTTCTAAATTTCTTACGATAAAATTCACCATTCTTCTCGTACCTTAATAACAAAGCCTGCTTTAACATGTCATAATTGTCTTGGTCTTCCCTGTTCATTTTGGCAAATACTTCATAAGAAGTACCTCTCAATCCCTGTGATAGCTTTAAGCTCCACCTCTCTCTCTCTAACCCATATGTAGTAGCTAATAACTCAAAACGTCCTAGGTACCCCTCTATGTCATCGTCTTTTTCAACAAAATGGTCTAAATGAAACCCCATAGCTGAGTTTGAGGCTCCCAGACTGGGCGTAGCATCTGAGGCAAAAGGGCTGGCACCATTTTCAGGAGCCGGGCCTTGTAATTCCAGCTCCCTTAGTCGTAATTCGTGCTCCCTTTGCAACCTTCTATCTTCTGCCTCCCTTTCGGCAGTCAACCTTTTTTCTTCTGCCTCCCTTTCGGCAGTCAACCTTTTTTCTTCTGCCTCCCTTTGCTGTCGTTTTTCTTCTGCCTCCCTTTCGGCAGTCAACCTTTTTTCTTCTGCCTCCCTTTGCTGTCGTTTTTCTTCTGCCTCAATCTGCAGCCTCTTAATTTCTCTATCAGCCTCAATTTGTAACCTCTTCTCTTCAGCTACCTTTCTATCTTCCCTTTCAATATATTTATCACATTCAGCCGTTACGTATTGAATTAAAATCTGACCATCCATTCCCATCTCCTTTGCGGTCAGCACAGCAGCTGATCGGAATTTTGCTAGCTCCGCCATACTTTTCAGACAATATAATAATATACAAGCTAAATCTCTAACCAGTAAATACACTAAGTACTTCTTATGACTATAGTCTAACTAATTCTAACTAACCAGTTAACTAATTAATTATCACTGGCTGTGAAGATTCACCAACTTTTATCTGCAGGGACACTTTTAATTTTAAAGGGAATTTCACAATTTTTTTCCCCTAATTTTATTTCTCCAACCAGGAGATCCTAATATTACTGTTGGGCTAATTATCCCTGGACAAGACCCCAATGTATGTAGTGGGTTTGATGGTATTGTATGATGGTGATATTACTAAATGTAATGTATGAGGCCAGCTGTGAAGGCTCCTGAGATAAAATGTAGTTGTGAATTTTCAGGAGGCCTTTCTTGCTACCACTACGACCTCACACTTATCTTTTTTTTGTTTGTTTGTAATGAATGTGGCTACGTAAAATGTCTAGGGTACTGTTATGTAGTGTGGTGTGATAGTTTATAAATACACCCACAGATATTTAAGAAGACTAATAATATTAACAAATGTTAAAATACACTGAACTAACTCACGTGTGTAAAATTTGTGATAGAATTATATTACATTTATTTTGTTCTGGATCAAGTTTTATGTTGACCAGAACTTATTTAAAAAAAAGATTTAGAAATTATGAAAGAAATGCATGGAATATTATATCATAAATGCAATAGTGTACATATATATGTACTATACTAGTTAGTTTTATTAAAATGTTCTAGTAGTCATCTACTTGGGAGGATAGTTAATGTTTGTGCTGTTGGGGTGGCCTCATCACACCTGTCTATATTGACTACACAGTGTCCAGAAAATGGTGGGAATTTTTATGGGGGTATTAGTAACTACAAAGCGTTGGTGAATGTCCAGCAGACCAGAGGCTCACTCATCTTGTAGTTGTAGCTCTGGTGCTGAAATCTGGTGGTCCCACCTCTCCGTGCTGGCGGGCAATAATGGTGGTCTCTGTCACAAGAACTGCACAGATACACTCGAGTAAGTCACCAACTGAATAGACACTGCTTTGTTGACAACAGAAACTCACAGCTCTGCAATCAAAGTATGGGCCATGTGTCAAAATCTATTCTCTACCCACGTCTGGACACAACACTGACACAACAACCACATCATACAGACAGGTCAGATCTCTCTGACCAAACAGCACATTTACCATGGTGGTTTTACATCAGATAGATCCTCCCAGACTATAGGTTCTGAAAAATATTTATTAGTTGTCTGCCCTAAAAGAGGATAGGTAATATGTTTCATTATTCTCAACACTTGATCTGTCTTGCCTAACCCTTGCTGGAGTTTATGTACATTGTTGGTCCCTAGACCCTGACTTGGGCGGGGGTCTAGAGCAAATCCCTACTTGTTTGTAAGGCTAGATTATGATATGGCAGTATCAAATCACTCGAACATGAAACAATATTCAAAATATATAAGGAAATAATTTCAATCTTACCAGATTATGAATAAATAACACAGAAATGCTAGCAAAACTCAGCTGAGCTGCTGGCTATAGTATGGCGTCCCTAAACTTCTTTCACTTTCTTTCATATGGAAATCACCACACTTTAAAATACTGTGTCTATCATCGAACAACTATTGAGGAATGGCCCCACTTGCGCGTCTGAGCGCCGATGAAATGATTATCTGTGGCCAATCACTGCCTAGGTTTTTTACAAATTCAAATTCCTACACTAAAGTCATTTCAGTCATGCTTCAGTCAAGTATGGATGCTTATCTGTTAGTCTGTCCGTCTCTACTTGTTTTTATTTCAAAAACGTACTTGATTTTTGAACCAACCTTTCTCTCCCCTCCAAAATTTTGTCGTTAAAAGTTATTTTTAGACACAGCTTCCACCAATAACCCTCTCCTCCATACTAAGTAGATTTGAACACCTGCGTCTAAAGGTCGTGTTTTTGTGTGCAAATAACGATATGTTAGATTCAACGCAGTCTGTGGCTGATGTAAACTACACTGTCTTTTGTCATTATCTTCAATATTATCTATCCGTCTGTAAAATTAAGAACATATTATTTCATTGCTCAGAATGGGCCATCCGGCCAGCTAATTTTTATATTCCTAACATTAATATTAAGCAAAAGTTACTTTTTAATTTTTGTAATATTTTCAAGTAACTGCGTTCTGCCGCTCAATTCAAATCAAAAGCTTGGTATCGCAAAAGCGTCCAATAAATGACTGTGGCGTATCATATCCATGGTCCCTTCTGTCGAGTTGCTTACTTTTTATGTCAACTTGGGAAACGTGACTTTTCTCCGTTTCCCCCCCAATTGCGTCTCCTTAGCCTTTCTAGTCTCACGCAATCTTTCCAGTCATATTTTTTTCCTTTTTGATCCGCCGTTCCCCTCCTGTCTAGCAAGTCAATTATTATGGAGGATGATGACCCGCGGTCTAGGCGATCATGTACTATTCGCAGCCTACGCATTATGTTTTTATCCTTAAATGTTATCTTTGGAGGTATTTTACCGTTGTATCTCTGTCAATTTCACTACAGAATTCACCACTATACATCGGATTTGTGGACTACGAAAGGGCATTTGACAGTGTAGACAGAGAATCACTTTGGAAATTGATGAGGCATTATGGAGTTCCCCTGCAGATCATTAATTTAATAAAGAAAACATATGCAGCATTCTTCACGAAGGACAGCTTACAGAACCGTTTGGGATAAGAACAGGAGTGCAACAGGGATGCCGCTTGTCTCCATTTCTTTTCTTACAAGCAATAGACTGGGTTATGAGATCATCGACAACACACAACAGAAATGGAATCCAGTGGACTCTGACTAAGCAGTTGGATGATCTGGATTTCGCTGATGACTTGGCTCCCATAGCCGTAATCAGATGCAGGACAAATTGAAAACACTCGATGAGAGGTCACAGCAATTGGGTCTGAAAATACACAGGGAAAAGACAAAAATAATGAGAATAAATGCAGGTAATGATAACAGGGTTGAACTTGAAACACCAATACAAGATGTAGAATCGTACACATACCTTGGCAGCAATATAGACAAAGTTGGAGGGACAGACAGTGATATCAAAATAAGAATACAGAAGGCAAGAGGAGCTTTCATTGCATTGGGAAATATATGGAGATCAAGAGAAATCGGATCCAACACGAAAATAAGAATCTTCAACTCAAATGTGAAGTCAGTCCTATTGTATGGCTCTGAGACATGGAGAACAACAAAGACAACAACCAAAAAACTACAGACTTTCATAAATGGGTGCTTGTGTAGAATAGAGGGATTGAAATGGTATGACAAGGTTACCAATGTGGAACTGAGCACAAGAACTAGACAAGTTTCAGTGGAACAAGAGATGAGAAGAAGACGATGGCGATGGATTGGACACACACTGAGGAGACCTGTTGATAGCATTACAAGGCAGTCCTTGTTCTGGAACCCCCAGGGCAAGAGAGGCAGAAGTAGACCAAGAAGCACATGGAGAAGAGAGCTGGAAACAGATGAAAATGATGAGGAAAATGTGGAAAGAACTTGAGATGATGGCACGTGACAGGAGGACTTGGCATGTGTTTGTTGAAGGCCTATGCTCCTTTGGGAGTGGAGAGTTATGAATGAACTGCCATAGATCTGACCACTGATGAAATGAATAGGTACGGAGAAAATCACCTCGCTCTGCACACAGGCAGGAATATATTTCAAGCACTAACTGCCACAAAGTGGGGATTCAAACTATCTGCTCTCACTGTTGCTAAAACATAATACTGCATGAAATTGAAAATTGATAATGGTAAGGAAAAATATGAAGGTTGTGTTGGGGCAACTTTCAGGGTTGTGAAAGATCTTCTTGATGGATAGGCAACAAGGGACATATTCTCTTCTTTGGTAGTTTTTATTAAGCCTTCAGCTTTATTTCAAGACCTGAAAGAAATTCAGATTGGTACATTTGGAACAGTAGCTGAAAATACAAGGTAGGAAGCATTTTCCTGAAGCACTGAAGAAAAAGGAACTCAAATTGAAAAAGGCAAATCATCCTGTGTTTTGCGCGACAGAAGATAAGGCATGCCGACAGTCACCTGGCATGATACAAAAAGATTTAACCTTATATCTACTGTTCACTCAATGATAATATAAACAAGACAGTTAGACAAATTCTTTAGGGCAGAAGAATTCAGAAGCCAGTGCTTGCAGAAAAATACAGCAAAAGTATGGGAGGTGTCGACCACGTCAGCCAACTAGATGCAAGCTACCTCTACCCACACAGATCCTATTTTTATATCGTTTCTTAGTTGAAACTGCCCTGGTCAGTGGGCACATAACCTACAACACTGCCAACTCTACAAAAAAGATCAAAGCAAAGATCAGGATGTCAGTCTGACTCTTATTGGACCTGCTATTCTTTGATGCAATATGACACCTTCAAAACCACAGGTCACAACAACACGACTTACTGAGCACCACTTCTTTGATAAATATGAAAGGGCAAGATACAAACCAGACTGTAAAGTGTGTAAGGCTGCAGGGAACAGAAGCCAGTCTTGCATGTACTGCCCAGATTGCAATGTACCTTTATGCCTGATACCCTGCTTCAAGTCATACCACACAGTCGAGGATTATCAACGATCCAGACAAAGACTCTTGCAGAGGCCTACAGCTACAACTTCAACCCCAGTTAATGAAGGAAGCAGCTCAGACTCCAACTAGAGGTACTTAACTACTCAAACATTCACAAACACTCATTGTCAGATGCCACAGATGTCGCAAAATTGGTTTCAAGTCATTGCAAACGTCTTCAGTTAGATTTACAAACCCGTCAGCGATCGATTGACCGCTTTCAAAATGGCGGCGTATCAGCGAAATGTGTATCAGACAGAGGAAATCGCCAAGGATAAATAAAAGCAGAAGGGAATCAGTATGAAAAGGATTTTACATTTCAGTACAGGGAAGGATTGTGTATAACTGCATATAAGAAGGAACGGTAGGAAGTTCTCATTTACGGAGATATATGCCTATTTCGGCTGCCCACAGTTACGCTAAAAGCATGTAAACCCACTTCTGTTCTAAATATTAAAATCAACATATAACAGTTTGGGAATTTACATGGATAGGAAGATAAGAGTTTTACCAGCTGTATAAAACTAGATAAGATGGAACTATATGGATATTATATATGCCGAGAATGAGAAAGGCAAAATTTCCGTCGACGCACAGATCGGCTGAAGAGCGCTGTTCGGGAAAGATTTTCAGGCCGAGTCTTAGGCTGTGACGTATCTGCTCTCCGACACGCTCGCGCTATCGTATATAAAGCGTAGCGGTAACCCTAGATCACAGACACAACGAAAGAGGTTTGAGACAAGACTGAGGGCAGATAATGCCACGACTCTAGATCCATCTGAAGTGTGAGCGGATCGCCAGAACTTTTCAGTCTAAGTGTCTGGAGTCTGAGGGTAAGCGAATTTACGATAGCTATCCTGTATAATAATTTTTTTTTATTTTGTATTACAGGTTCATATAGAATTCACAAAATATGCCTGTATAATATTCATTGAGCCCAATGGGCTGATCACCCGTTGGCTTGTCACACCGATTACGGAAACAACGGCAGATGGATCTATTTGTTGTTGCCCTTTTAAAGACGCCGCTAGGCGTGATGGGAAACTGCAACAGAGAAAATCAATCTGCTGTTGCCCTTAAGACGCCACAAGGCGTGATGGCCTCTGACTGCTTGGTCGGTCTTTGGCTAAGGACGGAAGAAGAAGAAGAATATTCATTGATATAACGTATTATTATTTTAATATGATTTATACATGTGCTTTGTGGATGATTGTTGTTTGTACTAAAACGTATCAAAACTAGCCCCACAGCCAAATAGAAAATATTTATTATATTAAATGCTGTATTTCGTCGATATTAAATGCATTATCGCTTACGAAGATAAAGGCAGTCCCATGACCAGAGATTGTCTTAGGGAAATGAATCGTTAGAAGCTTCAGCATGGAAGATACTGCTTTTACGAGGTTAGGTGAATAGTCCCATTCCTCGCTGCCTTTGCCTTCCCTAGTTCGAGTGCACAACTTTGTACCCATTTACAGCTGGTAAACTGGAGTGTTCTACAGCCAGTTTCAGTAGAAAGCAACCTGATCACGTGGTCACTCACTTTATTTATTTATGTATTAATTTTGGGTAGATGCTAAGAATAGCATCAGTATTTGAATTTGTACTTGATATGATTTGGAAGAATCAAGTTATAGCTCAGATAAGAGCGGAATAAACCGGATGATGTTTATTACTGAAAATGTTAATATTACTTTTGTATCATTGAAATGATGTTACTTGCTTTACTTTTGTATCATTGAAATGATGTTACTTGCTATGACTGTATAACTTTGACACCTGATGACTGACTAGTCTGACTTATGTGCTAGACAGTTACACTTAATTGAATGTTAATATTAATGCTATATCACTGAAATGATGTCCTTACTTACTATGATTGTATAACGGTGACATCTGATGACTGACTGGTCTGACATCTGCGCTAGTAGCTACAAGTCTAGCCAGATACTAGCCAAGGCTGATATGATGTTTCAGGTTCCATGAAATAACTCAAACCAGACTGTCCAGTATCAGAAGCCTGTGTTGTTCATCAGCGGCCATCCCACAAAAGTGCAGGACCCCAAAGAGTGAACTTCAACTGGTCATTGGCATTCCTACAGCTGGGTCTACCAATACTGATTTATGCAACGGACAGTCCATGTCAGCGGGATCAAGAGTCACAGATAAGTGTCTATTTATGACACTGACTACCTATAAGAAACAGCTAATATTGAAAAACCATAGTTCAGTCAACTGATGACAATTAATTGGAAAGTCAAGAGACTAAAACCAGTGATTGCAGATTGCAGTAACTTTAATATTCAAGATCTTGAAGTCTAAATGGACAATAATAGTAATTGTGTGAATACTTTATATATATGTATATGCTTTTTTCCAACTAGTAGAAATAGAATATTAGTGTAATTATTAAACTATTTTAACTGTACCTGAGGATTTATTCACTTCTTCCATTTGTGGTTTCAGTGAATGTTCATTTTACTTATCCCCTAGAATATAAGTAATCATAAGATAGTCATAGGGAGGAGACGCCTTAAATCCTGGTACAACTTCCTACCATCTGGCCAGGGTTTTCACAGTCTGACTATTTCTATGATAGCCATACACCAGTGCTTATTTCTAAGACTGGGGTATTTCTTGTAAGACCAGAATTCTTTACTGGCATATTATCCTGGTAGCCTATGACATACCTGGATTCTTATATAGATATCTGAATCTATTTAACCTCCCGCTACAGTGGGGGCTCGTCCGGGATATATCTTTGATATTCCAGAGCCAACTTTCTATTTCTGCTGTGTAGAAAATTTTGTTTTGTAAAAATTTTTTTGGAAAGAGTAACATAGTAGGAAATAATTATATTTTTGTAGGAGTACCATTGAGTACAGATAAAGAAAGCTGTTTCATATATGGTGAAGTCAGTTTAATTAACTTTAATTTTAACTAAGTTAATTATATTGTAGTAAATTAGTTTGAGTAAGATCACTTGCCCTACTAGACTACAGATACATCATGGCTGACTTGGTCAAATTTAGGTCTGCTACACTGCAGGTGGGAAAAGAGCTTGGCATGGATGGTGATGCTCTGATCCGGTATGTCACGACGGAATGTGAAAAGTACACCGAGAGAGAAGCAAAGAAATTAGAAGCAGAGAGAGAAGCCAAGAAATTAGAATTAGAAGCAGAGAGAGAAGCCAAGAAATTAGAAGCAGAGAGAGAAGCCAAGAAATTAGAATTAGAAGCGGAGAGAGAAGCCAAGAAATTAGAAGCTGAGAGAGAAGAAAGGAGGTTACAAGCAGAGAGAGACCATGAGCTGAAAATGAGACAGCTTGATCTTGAACTTCAGGCTGGGACTATCACTCATGGTAATAGCTCACCTCATTCTGCGAATAGCTCTTTTCAGAACACTGCAAATGGGGCCATGAACTTCCACCTAGATCCATTTGTTGAAAAGGAGGACGCAATTGAGTCGTACCTGGATAGGTATGAAAGGCTAGCCTCTACATATGGACTGGAAAAGGAAAAATGGAGTCTAAAGTTATCTCAGGGATTGAGAGGTATTGCGTATGATGTGTTTCTGAAACTCCCCAAAGAAGATCAGGAAAATTATGAAATACTAAAGCAAGCCTTACTGATCCGGTATGAAAAGAACTCAGAGGCATATAGGAAGAAATTTAGAACTTCTAAACCTCTACCTGGAGAAACATATAACCAGTTCTCAGCTAGGCTAGAAACGTATTTGTTGAAATGGAGTAGTTTAGGTAAGTATCAGAAAACCTACGAGGATCTGAAAGAAATGGTTATGGTAGAGCAAGTGAAAGATTCCATGTCTCAAGAAATGAGGAAATTCCTTATGGAACAAGGAGCAGAGAGGCTGGAAGACATTGTGAAATGTGCAGAGAGATACCAAGCAGCTCAAGCTGAATTGGTAGGAACAAAAAGAAAACAAGAAGGATATAAGCCACCACCTCAGAATACCCAGTTTGACCAGAAGGATCATCCATACAGAAATAAGCCAAGATTTGATAATAAGGACAAGAACCCTCAGACTCAGGAAAATAAACCCTATAAACAGGGAGATAAGTGGTGCAAATTTTGTAAGATGAGCAACCACAACACTGATGAATGTGGGAGGAAAAAAAACCCTTCATCATGCTGCATGTCTACAGGTGAGGGCTTCTGATAGGAAGGAACTGACTGTGAGTCAGCATAGCCTCCATCACCCACCTACACAGGAGATAGTGACTGTGAATGGCAAACCAGTCACAGGAATGTATGACACATGTTTGTCCTATGATGCAGTCGTGTGTGCATCTCTAGTGAGCCCGGAACAAATCACCACAGAAACAGTAGATATTCAAGGGCCACTAAAGGGAGCATTACCCCTAACGTTACCCATAGCAAAGATTCATGTCAGTTGTCGCTATGTGGAAGGGGAGATAAATGCAGCAGTGTTAGATGATCCCTTTTACCCCCTAATGTTGGGGCGTAAATATGTTTTCTTGGGAAACCCTGTAAAACCTATGGTTATGGCAGAAATCCAGACTAGGTCTGACTCCAGGAACATAGAGAGGGACACCAAATTAACATTTCAGTCGACTGAAATGAAACGGGCTCAAGAAGCAGACAGCACGTTGAAGCCTTGTTTTGGCAAATTATCAAAAACACATAAAGCTCCAAGGAAAGGACATTTCTATATGGAACATGGACTCTTGTACAGGAAGGTTGCAGAGGGACGAAAAGTCATGGTCAAATTGTTGTACCATCCACCTATAGGAATAAGGTTATAGGCTGGGGACACATATCAACTTTGAGTGAACACCTGGGTAATGGTGCCACAAAACAAAGAATAGCCACCCAGTTCTACTGGCCAGGTATTACGGAAGACATAAATCAGTATGTAAATTCCTGTCCAGAGTGCACCTATGTAGATTCAGAAAGTCGACGGACGAGTCTTCATCAAAAATCTACAAGCAAACCAGCAATCAGGGGTACTCCCGAGATTTGCACGGGAGGGGAAAGGAAACATCCCACACAGGTTCAATTGCAGTCTGAACCCCATGCGCTGGAAAAATGGAACAAATCACGTAGCAAAAATCAAACACCTACGGATTTGCGAGGGAAAACCACATCCAACTATCAACGAAAAGAGGGCGGTAAACTTCATAGGAAACCTACCGACCCCGTTTCACCAGCAGTAAGAGCCTGGATGAAAAGCCGAACAGGAAGAAGAACGATAGTAAAGGATGAATATATTCTTGGGAAAACAGAATGTGGGCGCAGATTTTCTCAGTCGCCATCCCACAGAGTTGGAGCAAGATAGAAGGAAGGAAAACTGACTTTGGAATGGTCGATTTGCAATTGTCTTGTACCCAATAGTTAAGCTAGATATCATCCAGCTTAAAATATGGGGGAGCTATGTCGCAAAATTGGTTTCAAGTCATTGCAAACGTCTTCAGTTAGATTTACAAACCCGTCAGCGATCGATTGACCGCTTTCAAAATGGCGGCGTATCAGCGAAATGTGTATCAGGCAGAGGAAATCGCCAAGGATAAATAAAAGCAAAAGGGAATCAGTATGAAAAGGATTTTACATTTCAGTACAGGGAAGGATTGTGTATAACTGCATATAAGAAGGAACGGTAGGAAGTTCTCATTTACGGAGATATATGCGTATTTCGGCTGCCCACAGTTACGCTAAAAGCATGTAAACCCACTTCTGTTCTAAATATTAAAATCAACATATAACAGTTTGGGAATTTACATGGTTAGGAAGATAGAGTTTTACCAGCTGTATAAAACTAGATAAGATGGAACTATATGGATATTATATATGCCGAGAATGAGAAAGGCAAAATTTCCGTCGACGCACAGATCGGCTGAAGAGCGCTGTTCGGGAAAGATTTTCAGGCCGAGTCTTAGGCTGTGGCATATCTGCTCTCCGACACGCTTGCGCTATCGTATATAAAGCGTAGCGGTAACCCTAGATCACAGACACAACGAAAGAGGTTTGAGACAAGACTGAGGGCAGATAACGCCACGACTCTAGATCCATCTGAAGTGTGAGCGGATCGCCAGAACTTTTCAGTCTAAGTGTCTGGAGTCTGAGGGTAAGCGAATTTACGATAGCTATCCTGTATAATAATTTTTTTTTATTTTGTATTACAGGTTCATATAGAATTCACAAAATATGCCTGTATAATATTCATTGATATAACGTATTATTATTTTAATATGATTTATACATGTGCTTTGTGGATGATTGTTGTTTGTACTAAAACGTATCAAAACTAGCCCCACAGCCAAATAGAAAATATTTATTATATTAAATGCTGTATTTCGTCGATATTAAATGCTGATAAAGTTGATAATGTTGGTTGTTAATGTTGGATTTTTATTCCCGTTAATGATATCCACCAAAAGATAGATATAAGTGGATGGAAGCAGACATCATCATCATCATCAGTTGATAAGATCTCTATGGTGTTGTTTGCTCCACTGTAGTGTATGGAATGTCAACTTGACCTACGCAGTGGTGTGTAGACATGGATTGAGTGTACAATGTGCGAATGATGATAAGGGTTCGTGTTGTTGACAAATGTTCTTTTCTCACACTCATGTATGACTGGAAGTCATCGACACCAACGACTGTGTACCTTTTCTAAAGTTTAATTGGACGTACACACTCGACAGCACAGATAGTGACAAATCACAGGTTGGCATAATACATCACAGTACAGTGGATAAATGGTCTTGCAATGTTACATGGGCACTCATGTAGAATAATAGTATACAGGACTGTCAGTAGCCAAGCCCTCAGTATCGCCCATACATATATATATATCGTCTGACTTCACTGACTGAGCACGTCAGCTTATAAACAATATTTCAGATGGCTTCTAGACCTAATCTCGTCTAGCGACGATTCTTCAACATAAGGTTCAGCACATATTTTTTTCATATAATAATATTGAACCGCTAATAACGGGTTCTCATGTGTAGCAGTGATCTCTGGACTAAACAAGCGATAATACGGGCATCCCTTTTCTCTTCTTGAAAGTCACTACATGTTTTGGTTCCAAGATGGCTTCACTCGTAAACTGTCACTCACGTTTGGATGCAGATAATGAATCTGTCCTAAAGTTAGTCATTCATAAAACATTGCATTGCTCTGTAGATTTGATCATGAACAATTGACTGCATGCTACAGAATATAGTGCTGCTAGGAATCGAAATCGTTTTCATCGAGTCGAATATATTCTCTTAGACATTCAAATCGTAACTATCAAAAATGGTGGCTTCGATCGAGAGTTCATAAGAGTGTCTTTGATTACCTTGGTAGAGGAAATATGAAACTGCCATTCCTTGGCAATATGAATAAACACTGGGGTAAAGCATACACGATAGGTTTAGACGACTATCACTTTCCCCACAAATACTGAGATCACTTTTTTCCCGGCGACAGGCCGACATAGGAAAACACACAGTCCCTATCAGGACGAAGCCAAATCACACCACACTCTAGCGACACATCCGCCGAATAGCCTTTGACCTCTCTAGAGACAACAGAACATATAGTTCGACTTAGATATGTAAAGATATACAGATATAAGACAGACTCGTCCTACTCAGACAAACAATACACATAAATTCAGGCCATAGATATTCTGAAGCAAGAACAATCTATTATTACCCAAACAACGAATAAATCGCAGTAAAATGGATTCATCCGCGGAGTTTCGATCGAAGAAACGGCCTAACTTTTTCAAGGGAAGTAACTCAATAATGACTTTCCCTTAAGCACAAAAAATTACCTATGTATAATATTGTAAGATATCAAAGACTGCACGTAACAGTCTTACCACACCTCCCGGGAAAAAAAAATGGAACATTTTTTTTTTTTTTTGAAATACATCTAGGAGCAACGTACAATAGGCTCACAACGCATGAATAATGCGCAGATGAAAATATCAGGAATACCTATAACGCCTAATATGAGGCTAAGTCGACTTATGGAGCGACTGGTGAGAATGTGTCTCATAACTGAGAGAAATTATTTCTCTACAAGTATATTTTTCCAGGAAGGTGTCATCAAAGTATAATACAATTCTGGCAATTACACAATGCCTAAAAAATTCATATCATCATTTCGACTTAGATATCTTAAATTTATGATTTATGAAGAAAATCATCAAAGCACAGCGGTGAATAAACATGACTGAACCGCTATGTAGTGATACAATCATTATATTATTAAATTACAAATGTGTATCCATCATGATATAGAAAAGGAACTACTATAGAACTAGACATATCAAGAAGTCTAAGCCCTAATAGTTATGTGGAATCATGTGGGCATCTTGACAGAATGTCTGCCATCACATTATCTGATCCACGAATAGCTCGCACAGAGAAATGAAAAGGTTGAAGAGCAATTGCATATCGAGTAGACCTCGAGCTCTTCAAATTCTTACTCTGTATAGCAGTAAGAGCTTTTTGGTCGGTTTCTACTATGAAATGTGCGCCTAGAAGGAATCTCTGTAGTTTGAGGATCGACCAAACCATAGCTAATAGCTCACGGTCTAAAACCAAATAATTCCTTTCTGCCGCATTAAGTTTTCTGGAAATATACATTACAGGATGCAGAGTTCCAGAGTACTCTTGCATTAGTGCCGCTCCAATCCCAGTGGATGAAGCGTCACTACGAAGAACGAATGTCTTATCTTTAGTGGGTAGCACTAAAATAGGTGGTGTTGAAAACAATGTTTTAATCTTATCCAGAGAGCATTGGCATTCCTGAGACCAGTGGACCACATTAGGCGAACCTTTCTTTAGAAGTGTTGAGAGAGGTGCCATGATAGAGGATAGATTCTGAATGAATCTGCCATAAAATTGAATAAGACCTAACAGACTTCTCACCTGTTTTTTAGTCTTAGGGATTGAGATGTTAAGTATCTTACTAGTATTATGGTCCTCTGTCTTTAGGAAACCATGACCAACTCGGTGGCCTAGGAAAGAAATTTCGCTAAAACCAATATAGGCTTTAGAGGGTTTCGCTGTCAGGTTGTGCTCACGCAAAGTAGACAGCAATTCATCTAACCCTGAATAGTGATCTTCCCAAGTATCGCTGAAAAGACAGATGTCGTCTAGATATGCAATGACATCTGACCGATAAGATAGGATTCGGCGCATCATGCGTACGAACGTAGCTGGTGCGTTCATAAGACCGAAAGGCATAAAATTCCATTGGAAACAAACCTCTAGGTGTTGAAAAAGCCGTGAGAGGTTTGGCGCGTTCAGATAAAGGAACTTGCCAATATCCTTTAGACAAATCAAGTTTAGTGAAAAAAATGAGATTTGGAGAGTCGAGTAAGTAGCTCTTCCAGTAAAGGCATAGGTTCGGCATCGAACTTCGTTACTTGATTCAATTTTCGATAGTCAACGCAAAGACGTATGTTATTGTCTTTTTTACGCACAATAACCATCGGCGAAGAATATGCAGAGGTGGATGGTTCGATTATTTTCAAATCTATCATCTCATCCAACTCTTTCTCGACCTGTGCTTGAAAATGTATAGGTATAGGATAAGGTCTAACCCTAATAGGAGTATGGTCAGTTAGAACAGTGTCATGTTGAATGACATTCGTTTGTCCAGGGATGTCAGTGAGTACATCCTGAAATGTTTGCAACATAGTTGAAACTTGTCGCTGTTCTCCTAGAGACAAATCAGGAGAGACAGTAACGTTCTTCCATGATTCACTGGAATGAAGTGGGATCATTGGAAGAGGAAGATTTACATCTGAAAAACTTGTTTCCTCATCCTGTATCACGGACAGTGATGAGTAATGACCATGTTGTACTGGAGAATTGTCCGTTGCTTGGAAAATGGGTTGCAAATAATCCGGACGTTCATGGAATTCAGTAAGCATATTGATGTGGAAGGTTTTATGCTTCCCATCAATATCGACAATATAGTCGACATCGGAAATTTTCGATATTATATCGTACGGCATAAGGGTTCGTGTTGTTGACAAATGTTCTTTTCTCACACTCATGTATGACTGGAAGTCATCGACACCAACGACTGTGTACCTTTTCTAAAGTTTAATTGGACGTACACACTCGACAGCACAGATAGTGACAAATCACAGGTTGGCATAATACATCACAGTACAGTGGATAAATGGTCTTGCAATGTTACATGGGCACTCATGTAGAATAATAGTATACAGGACTGTCAGTAGCCAAGCCCTCAGTATCGCCCATACATATATATATATCGTCTGACTTCACTGACTGAGCACGTCAGCTTATAAACAATATTTCAGATGGCTTCTAGACCTAATCTCGTCTAGCGACGATTCTTCAACATAAGGTTCAGCACATATTTTTTTCATATAATAATATTGAACCGCTAATAACGGGTTCTCATGTGTAGCAGTGATCTCTGGACTAAACAAGCGATAATACGGGCATCCCTTTTCTCTTCTTGAAAGTCACTACATGTTTTGGTTCCAAGATGGCTTCACTCGTGAACTGTCACTCACGTTTGGATGCAGATAATGAATCTGTCCTAAAGTTAGTCATTCATAAAACATTGCATTGCTCTGTAGATTTGATCATGAACAATTGACTGCATGCTACAGAATATAGTGCTGCTAGGAATCGAAATCGTTTTCATCGAGTCGAATATATTCTCTTAGACATTCAAATCGTAACTATCGAAAATGGTGGCTTCGATCGAGAGTTCATAAGAGTGTCTTTGATTACCTTGGTAGAGGAAATATGAAACTGCCATTCCTTGGCAATATGAATAAACACTGGGGTAAAGCATACACGATAGGTTTAGACGACTATCACTTTCCCCACAAATACTGAGATCACTTTTTTTCCCGGCGACAGGCCGACATAGGAAAACACACAGTCCCTATCAGGACGAAGCCAAATCACACCACACTCTAGCGACACATCCGCCGAATAGCCTTTGACCTCTCTAGAGACAACAGAACATATAGTTCGACTTAGATATGTAAAGTTTATGTATTAATTTTGGGTAGATGCTAAGAATAGCATCAGTATTTGAATTTGTACTTGATATGATTTGGAAGAATCAAGTTATAGCTCAGATAAGAGCGGAATAAACCGGATGATGTTTATTACTGAAAATGTTAATATTACTTTTGTATCATTGAAATGATGTTACTTGCTATGACTGTATAACTTTGACACCTGATGACTGACTAGTCTGACTTATGTGCTAGACAGTTACACTTAATTGAATGTTAATATTAATGCTATATCACCGAAATGATGTCCTTACTTACTATGATTGTATAACGGTGACATCTGATGACTGACTGGTCTGACATCTGCGCTAGTAGCTACAAGTCTAGCCAGATACTAGCCAAGGCTGATATGATGTTTCAGGTTCCATGAAATAACTCAAACCAGACTGTCCAGTATCAGAAGCCTGTGTTGTTCATCAGCGGCCATCCCACAAAAGTGCAGGACCCCAAAGAGTGAACTTCAACTGGTCATTGGCATCCCTACAGCTGGGTCTACCAATACTGATTTATGCAACGGACAGTCCATGTCAGCGGGATCAAGAGTCACAGATAAGTGTCTATTTACGACACTGACTACCTATAAGAAACAGCTAATATTGAAAAACCATAGTTCAGTCAACTGATGACAATTAATTGGAAAGTCAAGAGACTAAAACCAGTGATTGCAGATTGCAGTAACTTTAATATTCAAGATCTTGAAGTCTAAACGGACAATAATAGTAATTGTGTGAATACTTTATATATATGTATATGCTTTTTTCCAACTAGTAGAAATAGAATATTAGTGTAATTATTAAACTATTTTAACTGTACCTGAGGATTTATTCACTTCTTCCATTTGTGGTTTCAGTGAATGTTCATTTTACTTATCCCCTAGAATATAAGTAATCATAAGATAGTCATAGGGAGGAGACGCCTTAAATCCTGGTACAACTTCCTACCATCTGGCCAGGGTTTTCACAGTCTGACTATTTCTATGATAGCCATACACCAGTGCTTATTTCTAAGACTGGGGTATTTCTTGTAAGACCAGAACTCTTTACTGGCATATTATCCTGGTAGCCTATGACATACCTGGATTCCTATATAGATATCTGAATCTATTTAACCTCCCGCTACAACAGACACAGAATACATTCAAAAAAGACAAATTCAAAAATTAAATTTATTTTTGCATTTTATTCACAATTTTTCTTAGCCTTTTATGTTGAAATACGTGGTTAATCGTTAAATCAAAACATCAATCAAGCTTATTTTATTCATTGCCATCCATGTCCCTAACATTTTATTGCACTGCCATTGAACAAATTAACTATAAAGTGGGAAAAGATCATGGTTTTAAAACATCTCCTGAAATTTCTATAATTAGACACACAAATTAATGTCTGAACATTCCAGGTGCCAAATCTTGAAGTTCTCCTTGAAGAAAGAAGGTTAGTCAGCAACACAGACTCCTTTCGGCTTTCTCTGTGTTGCATCATACTCCTCTCTACGAGAGGACCTTCCCCTGTCTTGGATGGCTGTGTTTTATTTTCCTTAACTCTTTGACTCCAGAGCAACGCTCTGAGCGTTGCAAAATTCAACACGCCGTGCCAGAGCAATGCTCACAGCGTGGTTTTTAGTTTATCACGCATAAACCTTAAAAATCGTCCGTTTAATGCAGTTCATATAATAAAACTCATAGAATGACTTCCGCTATTATCTAAACAACTAATTTGACTGTAGTTAATCAGAACATGTGCGTGTTTTGATGTTATTATCACAATGTTTGTGAAAATTTGCGTCTTTGCGTTTTTCGTTGTTATTGCTAGAGAAATATGTCACGCTTTATATTTACATTTTCTAAGTCTCCTAAGCAAATAATTGTATCAAACTACTTTGAAACATTGCTGACATTGATGATGATTGTTTGGTAGTCACAGTTTGTTGTCAAAATATGGAATCTATGCAGAAAAGCTAGACACACTAGGTTTAGTTGATGAGTAGGCGTAGTCGTATTCTGGCCGATCAAAAAAGCAACAAAACTAGACCTACCCTAACAACTAATCACTAGTTCTTGGTAGAAGATGAAGCTATGGATACAATTAAAACATTAAACAAGAGTAAAAAAGTTTTTATATGACGTTATTCTTCTTTATTTGTTTGAAAATTACGTAATGCACGATTGCATAATTTATATTTTTCTTTCAAAGGACCACGGAAAAACTGGTGTGAATAACACTAAATGTACTAATTGTGGCCATAAGCATGTTTTTTTTACTTGTATATGGATTAACTTGATGTTTGAAGACTAAAAAGAAAGTTTTATTGTCTACAACAGTAATGTGTCTTTGGTAAGATCGTATTCTACAGTCAACTTTTTAGCGTTTTTCAATTTTACATGCAAAATGTTTTAAGTATACCGAACATACTTGTGTTAATACTACCAAAGACATTATATATTACAATTCTCTATCCATTTCCCTACAGTTTGGTATATAATAAGTACATGTTCAAAGGAAAATTCACACAAAAATTTAGACTGAAAGATGAACACTTCACTCTATAAAATTCTGCCCACAATAAAAGTCTGGCACAGCGTGCAAAATAACTCTGGACTGAAAGAGTTAATTGACTTGTCCATGTTTGTTGAAGTTTTTTGTGGTTTAAATTTTTTACAGGATGGGGTAACTAGCCCATGCCCAACCCTCTTTAGTCGCTTTCTATGACATGCATGGAAGGGAACAGTGTTACTATTCTTTGCTTTCCTTTCAGGCCCTGGTAACACACAGGTGTTGTTCCTGTTTATGTGCTATCCTTAATAGAACCTTAACATGCATGTCTTTGTATATGTGCTATAACTGTCGATTTGTCCTTGTTTATGTGATACACTTGACAATCATGTCCTTGTTTATGGGATACACTTGACAGTCTTATCCTTGTTTACACTTGACAATCATGTTGTTTATATGATACACCTGTGTTGCGTACTTTTACATAGATGGCAGTCTTAGGTCCTGCCTGTGTTAAAAGGATACACCTGTGTTGCGTACTTTTACATAGATGGCAGTCTTAGGTCCTGCCTGTGTTAAAAGGATACACCTGTGTTGCGTACTTTTACATAGATGGCAGTCTTAGGTCCTGCCTGTGTTAAAAGGATACACCTGTGTTGCGTACTTTTACATAGATGGCAGTCTTAGGTCCTGCCTGTGTTAAAAGGTTACGCACCATTCTTATGATAGGAATATTATTTGTGCATATGATTTATCACGCACGTGTGTGCACTATGTAGTGTATGAGAGACTCATAACGCACGGGTTTCTAAGATCGAGAGATGACGTCAGAGAGTGATGTTGAAGGGTCAAGCCGGACCGTTCGTCCGTAATATATTGTATTGTGTCCCTGATGAATGGGAATTATTTCTATGGAGGACTATTGGTTTTCTTATCAGAAGCCAACGTCTAGATGAATATGTAAGTCTTGCACCCATGTGTTGATAATAATCTTATTCATGATTTTAAGTGATGTCTCCACTCAATACTGGCATCTAGCTGGAGTCCTCATGGCAGGATTTCAAGAATGGATCAGATGAGCTGATAGCTTCACTGTTCAATCGTAGTAGTAATCCTACGAGAGGAAATATTATTTATATATATTGCAAAATTGTATTACGAAGTGCCGACATCTCGGTCATGGCACGTAGTGGAGAGGTTAACCAAGGATAGTTGCTAACATGTATTTTATCTTGATGTAGAAACGTGTGGATCTAAACTTTAATCAACTGTCTGAGCAGTCTATGGGAGAAGTTTATTTGAGCAAGACAGTATATTTTGGATGCCTTATCAAAGATTATAAAGATGTATATTAAGCCCGATCTCCTTGCAGAAGGTCAACGGCTGATGCCTTTGAAACTATCATAAAGACACATTAATTGTATGAACTTTAGTTTAGCAAGGAAGAATATTGATAATGGAACTGACTGGAAAGACGTATATTGCCATTAGGAACATTATGCCAGATTTGCACCATCCTATTTTAGTATTGATCGTCCATGCATCAAACGTCTCGTCTGCTATTGAATATCGTGTTTGTATCTGTGAATAAATACATTGAACTTTGAAGACAAGCCTTTGCTGAATACTTCAGTTTGCAAAGTTCTATTGACATACTTGAAGTTCATTTTAGAATTTGCGTTATTAGCATGAACTGGCAGTTTCACCCATCATCGTCAACACCTTCAAATGTAATAACATAAAATCCGACTCCAACAACCTGACAATCTTGTCCTTGTTTATGTGATACACTTGGCAATCATGTCCTTGTTTATGTGAAACACTTGATAATCTTGTCCTTGTTTTTGTGATACACTTGACAATCTTGTCCTTGTTTGTGTGATACACTTGACAATCTTGCCCTTGTGTGTGTGATACACATGTTCTTGCTTTTGACTGATACAGTTGCAGCAGCGGTTTGTGTGTCAGGACAGAATGCAGATCCTACTATCATGAACTGTATCATCAGAGATTGTGAGAATGCAGGCCTGTATGTGACGGATAAAGCGAAGGTAAGATCAAAGTTTGTGTATTAGCAGTAGTTGCTGGCCCCTTTTCTTGACTGCATACAGCTGTAAGCATTAATGCACTTGGTTTTCTAGTTTGATTGTCAGTGAGCACAAACTTTTTATTTATTTATCAGTGCCTTTTAAAAAAAATCATCTTTTATTTATTGACATCTCCATGCTTTCCTTATCCTCCTTACTGTGCTAACCTCTTTCCCCACTCACTCTCGGTCATGATTTGCATTAGTGTATAGAGACAGCAGTCAGCGACTCATAGCTTGACTGCCTGCGTCAGGACTAGCGAACCAGAGCTGGTCAAGACCGCACTCCACCTCCACGTGGTGGTCCTGGAAACAGTCTGCAGCTGTGCAGTCTGGCTGAGTGAGTGTGGATCGAAATGGGAAGGCAAACCCGGTCCTAAAAAATGCCGTGCAGAAGTCGGATGTGTCGACCGAAAGGTGCAGATATCACAGCTTAGGCGTAAACAGACACAACGCAACCACCGTCCTTTTCAGGACGAACGAAGAAGAAGAAGAAGAAGCATTAGTGTTCCAGAATTGCCTTTTCTTGTACCGGATGCCTTTCTGACTAATGATGGTGTTACCGCTACATCTCTGTATTGGTGATTTATGGTGCGTATATTGTTGTGTGCCGTCGCTTCATTATGGATAATGATGACGAGGCAAACATAACAGTAACTATTGGGTCATAAGACTGACCAATTGGTAAGTAAGGCATACTGGACCCATTGTTGAATGTGAATGATGATATGATTTATTACAGAAAGACATTGACATCATGTGCAAGTACAGTTCATCGATATGGTTTTGACGGTATATATTCATTGGCATATATAATAAACATAGACGTTGACTGACTGCACTAGCCGTTACCACACGAAGGTTAACGGAAGCTGTACAGCAACGTACCAGTAGAGTACATGGGTTTACAACAGTGACCATGATAAAATCTTGGAGCATTTATGTGTATATAGAGTTAATTACAATCCAAATAGCTCTTAGCATAAACTGGACGTACTGCCAGCTGACATAACCAGTCAAGTTGAAGCTCTGCAGTTATGTGTAGGAGACTTAAGTATCGGAGGCGAGATACTTCAACACGAGCCGTTTCTGGCTAGATATTTGAGATAAAACAATTCTTGGTATTGCTCATCAAGAATATCTTCTTCATCTTACAGATGATTATAATTACTTTATAATCGTGTCTTTCCTAGACTAAAGACAAGCACACGGAAAATTCACGTCTATACAAGACGGAGGATATCGGGATCTGCCTCAAGTACGTTGCCGTATAGTAACAAATCACTGCATTATACCGCGCCATCCCCCGTTTTAAAATGGTGCACTGTCATACACAAATAATATTACAAAACATATCAATGTTATGCTCAGATGCATGTCTGAAAATACCAGGCGTGTATCTGAGAGCTTTAAACATTTATCTGACCCTCAACGAATATAAAGTTGTATGTTCTGGCTTGTGCTGTAGTTTGATCATTAGACAGTCTTCACCTGGTTGGGGGGGGCGGGGGGGGGCATAATTGTAACCAGATACCTGAAAATATCTGATGAGAGTTACAGCTGTAGGGTCTGAAAATACACCAGAGAGAATAAGTGCAGCAAATTACTGCCAGATTATGCTTGTAGAAACATACCTACAAGATATGGACTCATTTCACAGCAGCATTACAAAGTTAGGCGGAACAGACAGGGACATCAAAATAAGATAGCACAAGTAAAAAAGAGGGGCTTTCATGTGTCAAGGTAGTCTTATTATATGGCTGTGAAACATGGGAAATAAAGCAACCAAGAAGTTACAGTCTTGTAAAGCTGGGTTCTTGTACAGAATAGAAAGTTTGAAATGGTACAACACCATCTTCTTCTTCTTTGATCCTTAGCTGCCGACCGTCAAAGCAGTCAGTGACCATCACACCTAGTGGCGTCTTGTAGGGCAACAACAAATTGATTCCACTTTGCTCTGTTGGCGGCCATCCTTCGTACAGTGCTCCAACTCTGGTTCATTCTTTGCATCTCAGCCTCCATAGTCCTCCGCCAGGTTGTTTTTGGTCGGCCTCTCTTTCGTTTTCCTTCAGGGGTCCAAAGCATAGCTGTTCTTGTGATGGCATCAGGGTCTCTTCTGAGGACATGGCCAACCCAGCTGCAGCGTCTGCCAGCTATGATGGTGTGTATGTCCTCTTGCTTGCTGCGAGTAAGCAAATCTTGGTTGGTGATGGTATTCGGCCAAAAGATTCGGTGAATTTTTCGTAGGCATGTTGTGTGAAAAGAGGACAATTTCGACATTTCCTTCTCTGTAACTCTCCAGCATTCTGCACCATAGAGAAGCACAGAAAGCACACAGCTCTGATATAATCTTAATTTTGTGCTGTATTGAGAGGACTTCCAGGTGTTGTTTAGGCTAAAAAAGGCTGTTCTTGCCTTATTCATTCTGATGTTGATGTCTTTGCCTGCCCCGCCGTCTGGTGTAACTATGCATCCTAGGTATGTGAAGGTGTCTGTCTGTACTAGTTGCTGATTCCTTACTGATATGGACTCAGGGTTGCTCACATTGAGCGTCATGACCTCTGACTTCTTTAAATTGATGTTCAAGCCCACCTGCTGGCTAAACTTATTAAGTCTATCCGTTTTTTCCTGGATGTGTTGATGTGAATGTGCTAGTCGTGCAATGTCATCTGCATATTCCAGATCTTCCAATGTAGAAAATGTAGTCCATCTTATTCCTCTTGGACTGCCCTCTGTTGTCTGGCGCATCACCCAGTCTATGACTGTTAAAAATAGAGTGGTTGATAAGGGGCATCCATGTCGTACTCCTGTCTTCACCTCAAAGGTTAGATTGCTCTGCCCAACACTACACGTAAAGTTGGCATAGAGGTTGGACCAATTGTAACTACACAGAAAAGGTTTGACATCAGCAAATTGAAGAACCCCCTTACCAGAAAAGCCTTTGCGGCTGACATAAAGAAACGATATCAATTTGCCAAAAGTCAGGAAAAGACATTGACTGATGATATAGACCAGAAATTCAACACCATTTCAACAATATATAAGGAAAGCAGCAAATTATGCTTGGGATTCCAGGAAAGGAAGAAGCAAGACTGGATAACACCAGAAACATTAAACACCATAACACTGAGAAAGGAAATGAAAAGAAAGAAAACAGAAGCGAAGTTCCCCCAGGTTAAAGCAACTATATAGCGAACAATACAGTCAGCTGGACAAGGAAGTTAAACGCCAAACCTGAGCCAACAAAAGGAATTTCCTAGACGATCTTGCAAGACAGGCAGAAGAGGCAGCACTGAGAAATGAACAAAGCACAGTATACAAAATAACTAAATTCATCAGCAGAAAACGAGGTGCAAACAATATTACATTAGTAAGAGATAAGCAAGGAAATCTCATCACAACAGCAGAGGGACAGGAAAAAAGATGGGCAGAGCACTTCAGAGAAACTCTGAACAGGGAACCACCAGAGACACAATTGAATGTTCCTGAGGCTGAAAACGATCTAGATGTAAATACAGACATTCCACGAAAAGAAGAAATCATCACAGCAATCAAAGGGTTAAAGAACGGAAAAGCTCCTGGCCATGATAACTTAAATGCAGAGCTATTTAAGACAGACCCTGAGCTAGCAGCAGAACTATTAGAACTACTATTTGCACAAGTGTGGAAAACGGGGACAGCACCATCAGAGTGGAACAAAGGAATAATTGTCAAATTGCCCAAGAAGGGAGATCTTGCAGACTGCAATAATTGGAGAGGAATCACTCTTCTCTCAGTTCCCAGCAAAATACTAGGCAGGATAATTATACAGAGAATTTCAAAAGCAGTAGACCACAAACTGAGGAAAGAACAAGCAGGATTTAGAAAGAACAGAAGATGTGTAGATCATATATTCACTCTCAGGAACATTATAGAGCAAAGCTCAGAATGGCAAAGACAGCTTTACATTAATTTCGTTGATTTTGAAAAGGCTTTTGACAGCATACATAGGGACAGTTTATGGAAAATACTGAGGGCTTATGGAATTCCAAGCTGCATAGTCTTCTTCTTCTTCCATCCTTAGCCACCAACCGGCAAAGCAGTTAGTGGCCAGTACGCCTAGTGGCGTCTTAGGGCAACAACAAATTGATCAATCTATCGCTGTTTCCACCACGCCTAGTGGCGTCTTTGTGGAACAAAAACAGACCAATCAATCTATCATTGTTTCCGTAATCAGATTGGTTGGCAAGCAGGTGATCAGCCCACTGTGCGAAGTTTTTACGGGATGGGGTAAACAGCCCCATGCCCATACCCTCCTTAGTCACTTTTTACGACATGCGTGGTAGGGTGCAGTGTTACTATTCTTTGCTCCCCTTTCGGGCCCCGGTAACACACAGGAGAAGCTGCATAGTGTCAATCATAAAAAGCCTCTATGCCAACAACACCATCACTAACGTGGAATTGATGGAAACAAACTGACTATTACTATTGGAACCCAGTTGAAGAAAAGACATTGGTGGGGAATAGAACACACATTCAGGAAAGCATAACAATGAAGTCCTTCTTCTTAAATCTCCTAGGTGAATGAAAAAGAGGAAGACTGAAAAACATGTGGAGATGGGAATTGAAGATAGACTTAAAAGAGATGGAGAAGATCTTGAACAAATGGCACAAGCTTGGGGTGAACTTATTGTAGGTTTGTGCTCTAGATGATGTTAAAAGGTAATGAGTAAATAAATAACGTGCCAGAGGAAACGGTTGAAATCCCCTGGGTAAATGAAAAAGACAGCAGAACTATTAGAACTACTATTTGCACAAGTCTGGGAAACTGCGACAACACCAACAGAGTGGAGCAAAGGAATAATTGTCAAATTGCGCCGACCGAACAAAGTGGAATCATTTTGTTGCAGCCCTACAAGACGCCACCAGGCGTGATGGCCACTGATTGCTTTGGTGGTCACCGGCTATGGATCAAAGAAGAAAATGAAAAAGAGGAATACTGAAAAACATGTGGAGATGGACTTAAAAGAGATGAAGATTTTGAATAAATGGCACAGGATAGGATGGCTTGGGGTGAACTTATTGTAGGTTTGTGTTCTAGATGATGTTAATGTTACGGATTTAAACTGAATGTTACGGGTAATTGTCTTTTAGTTATTATTAAAGATTCAGTTCCAGTGGGCTTAAATTATTGGGTTGCCTGGCAAAGGGGCGACCGACCCCAACCAGGCGCGTCCACAGGTGGCGGATAGTGGAACGACCTCCAGATATGGTGTGTCAGCTGCGAATTAAGTCAGCATTGCTGGACGAATAAGCAGTCGCAGACCAAACGGCGATGTCCTCCCAGCAGGATGGGGAGGGGTAACAGGTGGCACTGATACCCCCACTGAAATCCCCCATATGTCCTATGATGGGTGCATCAAGCGAGTAAGAGCCGCTAGCCACGGGGAAGGTAAACCTCGGTAAACAAACCAACCTGCTGCCTTGCAGCTACCACCGGGAGATGGAATGGCTATGTGAGACAACCCTGAACAACAAACACAACCCGGCCTGCCGAAGACGGAGTGTGTCAGCTACGGCGCAGATACCGGGAAAAATTAGGACACACGCTTTTGTGATATGGAGTCATGCGACAATCTCAACTTACGTCATGGCGTCGCTCCTATCAGCTACAACCGGGGAGGAGCGGAGCCGGGCCCCTAGCCTCGAAAGGGCCCACCCAAGCAACCGGTGCCTTTGCCAACCAAATGGTCAGGGGAAGGCAAAGTAGAGCAACTGACCAACCAACTGATAGATACCATTTTTTTGTCAAATGATAGAAGCCATTATGTTGTACGTCAGTATTGCAGAAGACGATGAAGACATAATGTGGTATCTGTGGTCTGGTTCGTATAGCATGCAGATATGTACTCAAACAGTGAGCATTAGCAAAACAGGGCAATCCACACAAGGACGTCACGTAAATGCACGACGTATAAAGTCAATGATGCTTGCAACAGCCAGTGACGTTTTCTTGTATAATTTATTCTGGACGCCACAGTGACAAAGTATATACGCGAATATGTAGGTACATCACACAGTCATTATCACAGTCACACAGTCAATACAGCAATGGACGGTAGACGGCATCATATTAAAGGTGAATAATAGGCATGTCAATACATTCTAAGGCTGTGATGTAGTCGGGAAAATTCTCCATCCCTTTCTATCTTAGCCAGGAGATAACAAGGTGTATGATATCAGTTCACCCTCCTTAATCTGACTTCAGCAAGACTGGCACGTCTTCAGAAGTATCAATAATGTCCTCAAAAAATCCTCTAGTTAACAAAAGGTATCAAACCTCGTTCATATAGCGAAGTAGCAAGTAATAGTCCTTGGGACATGCATCAACCCGATGCGGTACAATGTAGCAATATGTGAGCTGAGAAACATCTCATGATGAAGGCTTTCAAAGACAGGCTACGCATCAAATGTCACTCACGAACAGAAATCGATAAAGTTAATGTAAATGTAATTTACCTTGCCTTCAGGAAATAACCACAGAAATAATACGCTTTCTGGCGTGTGGAAATACACTAGAGGTATCATCTCGAATAAACGAAATATCCATAAGAGGACTTCACATTCCTGACAGAACAAAATAGCACAGACGCTCTCACAGAGACGTCTTGCTTCGCTTCAAAATCTTCGCTCACTGACTGCTGGGCGGAAATCGTTCGACAAAGACCCAAGAATTAGACATGCGCAGTCCAGCGCGAATCGACCACAGCTCAGATAACTTAAGACACAAGGACCTTTACTGAGAACAAGCTTAAGAATGATTACCTTATAAGGATAACACAACAGGTTGCCAACCGCTTTCTGAGACAAGCGGCCTAGCAAGTCCATACATGGACACGATTCAAGAACGCATAACAAACTTAACTGCCATCGACACCAACGCGGGAGGACAACTGCTTACAATGAAAAGTGACTATAAATTTCATACAATTGTTCCCCTTTCATTACAAAATATATATTGTACACAAAACGATGTTGCGAGAATTTCTTACGCAACATCTCACCACCACCTCCCGATAAAAAAAAATGTGGAACATATTTTTTTTTTTAATATCCAAGAGCATGCGATAAGCGGCTCAAAACGCACGAATTATGCGCGGATAATTAATTAAATTGCCTAAAATGAGGCTAAATATAGAGTGTCTGGTGAGAATATATCTCAACAGAAAAATACATATTTCTCAAAAAATATTCACATCGGGGAGGTGTCACCAACACACATCACGTTAGCATGTAAACACAATATACGTATGCAAGTTACCATAATCATCATTAAACAGCATACTCTAATATTGTCTTTAAAAATGGATGTACAAATCTGATAGGAAAATTTAAATAGTACATTCTTTGACATGTAATGACATAAGTACATAGTAAAGTTAAACTACATGACGATCCAGGACATATGCTCTGGTATTCCGAGGGTAAGTACACAATCTAGAGCTCGTCATGCTTGATACTAGTAAGGTAAGTCCTCAGCTCAACAATGACATTCTGAGAAAGTACAAGCAATATAATGCTAATTAATAACTAATATGCTTCATAAGGTACAATACATTATTAATAATTGTGGCTGTTTAGTAAACTAACGGCCCTTATATTAACTACTCAGTCCTCCTCTATCATCTTAAAAAACGAACAGAAGAAGATGACAACAAAGCACGATAGTGTGTACATATAAAGTGAGTACAGATGTGCTAATCTATTGTAGAAATATAGGTGTGTTATGACTCTGTAATATATGGAAATATAGGACAGAAGTATTAGTTGGAGTCATGTGGGCATCTAGACAAAATGTCAGCCATCACATTATCCGCACCACGGATAGCTCGTACCGTGAAGTGAAAAGGTTGAAGAGCTATAGCATATCGAGTGGATCTCGAACTCTTCAAATTCTTAGTCTGAATAGCTGTAAGAGCTTTTTGATCAGTCTCTAGAATGAAATGTGCGCCCAGGAGGAATCTTTGTAGCTTTAGAATTGACCAAACCATCGCTAACAACTCACGGTCTAAAACCGAGTAGTTCCTCTCTGCCGCATTTAGTTTTCTAGAAATGTACATAACAGGATGCAGAGTATTTGCATATTCTTGCATCAGTGCTGCTCCAATCCCAGTGGATGAAGCATCACTCCGAAGAACAAAAGTCCTATCAAGAGTAGGTAATCTTAAGATGGGAGGAGAAGAAAATATATTCTTGATTTGGTCTAGTGAAGATTGGCATTCTTCAGACCAACGGACCAGATTAGGCGAACCTTTCTTCAACAATGTTGAGAGAGGTGCCATGATCGAAGATAAATTTGGAATAAATCTCCCATAAAATTGAATTAAACCTAAGAGACTCCTAACTTGTTTCTTCGTTTTAGGAACAGAGATGTTCAGTATTTTGGAAGTATTGTGGTCTTCTGTCTTCAAGAGACCATGACCAACACGATGACCCAGGAAAGAGATTTCACCAAAACCAACAAAAGCTTTAGAAGGTTTTGCTGTCAAATTATTCTCACGTAGAGTGGACAGTAAGTCATATAACCCTAAATAGTGATCTTCCCAGGTATCACTGAAGAGACAGATGTCATCTAAGTATGCGATGACATCCGAACGATGTGACAGAATTCGACGCATCATGCGAACGAAAGTGGCAGGGGCGTTCATGAGACCAAAAGGCATAACATTCCATTGAAATAGACCCCTAGGTGTAGAAAAAGCAGTAAGAGGTTTGGCATGCTCTGCTAAAGGCACTTGCCAATAACCTTTAGACAAGTCAAGTTTAGTGAAGAATCTAGAATTAGAAAGTCTAATCAGTAGATCTTCTAACAAAGGCATCGGTTCAGCGTCGAACTTTGTGACCTGATTCAATTTGCGATAATCAACGCAAATTCGTATGTTCTTATCCTTCTTCCGGACAATAACCATGGAAGAAGAATATGGTGAAGTCGATGGTTCAATTATATTTAATTGAATCATTTCATCCAATTCCTTTTCCACTTGCGACTGAAAGTGTATAGGAATAGGATACGGCCTAACCCTAATTGGATTATTGTCGGTAAGAATTATGTCATGTTCTATGACATCTGTGTGTCCAGGAATGTCAGTGAGAACATCCTGAAATGTTTGTAACATCGACGAGACTTGTCGATGTTCGTCACCAGAAAGATTAGGAGAAACAGAAACGTTTTTCCAAGATTCCGTGGAATGTAATGGAACCACTGGAAGGGGAAGATTGACATCAGAGAAGGTAGCTTCCTCATCCTGTATGACAGACAGGGATGAATAATGACCGTGAGGTGCAGGAGCATCATCCGTTGCCTGGAAAATAGGCAGCAAATAGTCCGGACGTTCGTGAAATTCCGAAAGCATGTTTATGTGGAAAGTTTTATGCTTTCCATCAATATCGACCACATAGTCAACATCGGAAATCCGAGAGACTATTGCATACGGACCTTTCCATGCAATAAGAAGTCTATTTTCCCTACTGGGGAGTAGGACGAATGCTTTGTCACCTGGACAAAGTTGTCGTAGACATCTATTCTTGTTAGCAAACTGCCTTGCCTTCTCTTTAGCAATTTCTGATGAAGCAGTTGCTAGTTTACATGCCTCAATGATCTTTTGTCTAAGAGCAATGACATACTCATATGAGGATTGAGTTTCATCGCTAATATCATCGGCAGTGATGAGATCGTGTAATAAAGACATAGGGCCGCGGGACGCGCGCCAAAGACAAGTTCGAAGGGAGAAAATCCTGTGTGTTCATTAGGGACTTCTCTATAGGCAAAGAGAGCCGCGGGTAAAACCCTGTCCCAATCTTGAGGATGATCTTCAGTTATCTTACCAAGCAAAGTCTTGAGCGTTCTATTCAGACGCTCAACTAACCCATTAGACATAGGATGGTAGATACTACTGAGAGATCGTTCAATATGTAAGGTAGACATTACCTGTGACATAGTGTCAGATATGAGTTGAGTGCCATGGTCTGACAATATTTCTCTGGGGAACCCCAAGCGAGAAAATATCAACCAAAGAGCATCTGCGATATCTGTAGTAGATATGCTCTTAAGAGGAATAGCCTCTGGCCAACGTGTGCACATATCGACACATGTAAGGATAAACTGATGTCCTCTGGCCGACTTGACCTTAAAAGGGCCAATAATATCTATGGCCATTTTCTGAAACGGCCGAATAGGAATGTCAGCAGCCTGGATAGGCGCAGCATGTCGTGGTCCTCTAGATTTGACCTCCTGACATACCTTGCATGATCGGCAGTAAATACGAATGTCCTTATTGACAAAAGGCCAAAAGAAAGCCGCAAGGACTCTCGACTTCGTACGGGAAAAACCCATATGTCCAGCACATTGCGAGTCATGAGCATGTTGCAATATTTGCACTCTCATGCTCTTGGGAACAAGAATTTGCGAATGTGCCGACGTAGTCGAATCTTGTACCATACGTACAAGTACGCCGTTTCTCATTGCAATCCAAGATTTTCTATTTGTATCCTGATTCGGATCACCTTTCTTCGCAAGAACGAAGAATTTTTTTAAAGAAGGATCTTCTTCTTGCAATTTTATGAAAGAGACACGAGTGATTACTAAGTGACTATCTTGGCTATCAACTTCATTATCACTATTCAGTGAAGTTTCGGGTGTTTGTAGAGCTTGTGCTCTTGTAACCACTGCATTTGTAGCTTGCATGTTATTATCTTCCCAAGCAGCAATCTGCTGTGGGGTACACTCCCTAACTCCGTGAATACGACCAATAATAAGGTCCGCAATAGGATTAGGTAAGAGACAAGCATGCACATCTCCAGTAAAGAAAGGAGTGGCAATGCGAATTACAGCAGTAGGATATTTTTCTAGAGTGCCGCCAAATGTGACACATTTAATAACCCTTCCTGTAGCACAAGATGGATCTACAAGCGATTGTCTAACACCAATAGTGGTGCATCCGGAATCGAAAAGTAGTGAGACCGGAGTATCATTAACAAGACCCTTATGTAGGATTAAAGAACCCCTCCCGTCATGCGCAACAGCAGCAGGAAGAGCGGGAAGTGGGTGACCACAACTCAAAGTAGTTATGGTACCCGGTTCGAATAAAGTACTGCATTGGGGGCATTTGTTTGCTCTCTCAAAGTCAAAAGCAGAACCAGTGACAGCGTCAAAGTTTTTATTATCAACAACATGATTACAGGCTCCCTCAGTTTCCTGTTGTACAGAATTAGCCTGCTGATATCTCTTTTTTTTGTGTTGAGATCTACCCCGACTATTATTACCTCTGAAGTTATCAGAGTTATTATTATCTCTGCAGTTATTATTGTCTCTATTGTAATTGTTATCCTGGTTCGAATTCCAGTTTCCACGATTACTATCATGTTCACATTGATGCGAACATCTATTTGTTTGGTTTTGAGGTCTTCGGCAGGAATAACCTCTATTACCATATCCTCTTTTGAAATGCCTATAATTATTAGGGTGATAGTAACGAGGACTATCAGGTTGTCTCCAATTCTTCGAAGAAGAATCACCATGAAATTGATTTCCATGATTTTGACAGAAATTACCGCTACTCTTTCTATCAAAATTTTGTTGGGATCTACGAGCAAAGTTTTGACCATACGGAGCTGCCGAAGCAACTGGTAAACCTTCTTTCACCTTAGAGTTACCCATGGTTATGTGTGGGTGCGCAGTTACGTATTGGCAACAAAAATCTTCCATTTCTTTTATTGTTTTAGGTTTACGTTCATGAAGGAAAGCAAGGAAAGACTCATTGACAGACGACATGACTTTGTCTCTAAGTATTAAGTCCATAAGTCCTTCATAAGTTTTTTCCGTCTTAGATAGTTCAACCCATCGTGAGAAAAAGTAATGCGTATTCTTGCAATAAACTCGGAGAATTCAACTCCATTTTCAGGTAACATGTTTTTAAATTGTAGACGATAGCCGTCTTCGTTAAGCTGATATTTCTTTAACAAAGCGGCCCTGACAACCTCATAATTGTTCTTGTCAGGTTCATCCACCATATTTAATATACTTAGAGCTTTACCTGTCAGTATCCCTGATAACTGATAAACATATTTTGCTTTGTCTATGTTATGAGCTGTACATGCTTGTTCAAATCTGTCCAGATAGAACATTATGTCATCACTGGAAGGATTAAATGTTGGTAACTTAATCTTAAAAGTATCATTATTAGCCTTACCAGAAGATGAACCCTTGTTTGAATCATTACCATTACTCATGCTCGTCAATTTCAATTTCTCCAACTCTAAAGCTAAGAGTTTTTCTTCATGTTCCATTTTTGCTTTCCTCTCATCAGACTCTCTTTGTAACTTCCTTTCTTCAGCTTGAGCCTGCTTTTTAGTCTTTTATTCTCAGCTTCTTTTCAGTCTTTCATTTTCAGCTTCTTTTTCAAGTCTTTTATTTTCAGCCTCTTTTTCAAGTCTTTTATTTTCAGCCTCTCTTTCAGTAGTTTCCTCAGCTTCTGATTCCCTTTTTTGTTTTTCCATTTCCATTTGGAATCTTTTTTCATCCACCTGCATCTGCAGTTTCTTTTGTTCAGCTTCCATTGCTTTATCATATCGAGCAGTTGCAAATTCTTCAAACTTATCACCAGTCTTCCCAAGCAATTTACCCTGCTCAATAAAGTGCTCAAATGTAGACATGTTGTCTAACATATGAGTCCAAAACCTGAAATAATTAACTAATTTATTTCAAACCTAAGTGTAACAAGTCTTAATTAAGCACTTGTATATTCACATCACATTATATTATCCCAATCTCTGTGGGAAACAAGTCTCCAATCAAAGAACTTGTATATGAAATATCAGCACTCAATTCTTGATTATAAGTGCACTTCTCATTCAATAGTGCACGACACTATTCATCATTCATTTATCATCAGTGTAGTAGTAACAGTGCATTAGCATAGCCCATTAACTAATTACTATAACTGTAAACAATGACTATGTAAACACATGCAGAATGTAAACATTGAAAATGTAAACAATACAAACAATGTAAACAATAACAATGTAAACAATAACAAAGATCAGCAACAATACAAAAACATTCGCAGAAATAAATTAAAAATAAAGCGGAAATTAAAGAAATATCACAAAAAATGTGACGATATCTGCGATAGAATTAAACAAAATACATGACACTACAGTGTATAAACAAAAATGTTGTATGAAACTAAATTATAGACAAGAGTAGGCTAACGAATACAAACAAATCAAAACAAAACTAAAGAATGTGAAATAATAACGAAAACAATATTAACACATGTCATCACAACTAACATAAATAGCAACAGAAGTCGCTTAGCAAATTTCGCTATGGGAAATTTGCCTACCCTACAGAACACTCTCAATAGAAGACCTCTATGACGTGGTATGATCTATAGGAGTCGCCACCCAGCCAGACCCGCAGAAATATAAATATATAAATATACAAATAACATATAAACATATAACAATAGAATGAGATGATACACAGAAGACTCAGCAGAAGTACAAGGGCACAGTTTACAAACAAACAGGCCACTTAACTTATAGGCTTCCAATCGTAGAACAGCAGAAAAAACAGAGGTCAATCAACGTCCTAAAGAGTGAAGCTCCAACGATGATGGCACATCTGAACTGCTTCCACTGCTAACACGATGGTACTTGAGCTTCTGATATACAGGTAGCGTTGTTACGGCACTTGTCCTTCTTAAATATAACCGCCACCAGTTTCACTCGGTACTTGGCCTTCTTAAGACAAGAACTTGTAAGAATCGGCACTTGACCTTCTCAAAAAACGACAGCACTGGAACCTTGACAGCAGCAACTTGCTTGACTTGCGTTAAAGACAACAGCAGTCCGTGTTATCCGGCAATATGCAACAACGCCGGGTACTGTCAAATTCCTGTTTCAGTCAAAAAATGCAATTTCGACATTTACCGGGCAACGCCGAGTACTTTGAAAATTTTGACGATGTTGACTGTATTGAAGAATGTTAATTTCTTGAAGGATGCTGATGAATTCTTGTTGAAAATGAAGTGGGTAAGGGACCCCGTATATGCTGGTACCAGATCAAACCAGCTTATGGCCACCAACTGATAGATACCATTTTTTGTCAAATGATAGAAGCCATTATGTTGTACGTTAGTATTGCAGAAGACGATGAAGACATAATGTGGTATTTGTGGTATCTGTGGTCTGGTTCGTGTAGCATGCAGATATGTACTCAAACAGTGAGCATTAGCAAAACAGGGCAATCCACACAAGGACGTCACGTAAATGCACGATGTATAAAGTCAATGATGCTTGCAACAGCCAGTGACGTTTTCTTGTATAATTTATTCTGGACGCCACAGTGACAAAGTATATACGCGAATATGTAGGTACATCACACAGTCATTATCACAGTCACACAGTCAATACAGCAATGGACGATAGACGGCATCATATTAAAGGTGAATAATAGGCATGTCAATACATTCTAAGGCTGTGATGTAGTCGGGAAAATTCTCCATCCCTTTCTATCTTAGCCAGGAGATAACAAGGTGTATGATATCAGTTCACCCTCCTTAATCTGACTTCAGCAAGACTGGCACGTCTTTAGAAGTATCAATAATGTCCTCAAAAAATCCTCTAGTTAACAAAAGGTATCAAACCTCGTTCATATAGCGAAGTAGCAAGTAATAGTCCTTGGGACATGCATCAACCCGATGCGGTACAATGTAGCAATATGTGAGCTGAGAAACATCTCATGATGAAGGCTTTCAAAGACAGGCTACGCATCAAATGTCACTCACGAACAGAAATCGATAAAGTTAATGTAAATGTAATTTACCTTGCCTTCAGGAAATAACCACAGAAATAATACGCTTTCCGGCGTGTGGAAATACACTAGAGGTATCATCTCGAATAAACGAAATATCCATAAGAGGACTTCACATTCCTGACAGAACAAAATAGCACAGACGCTCTCACAGAGACGTCTTGCTTCGCTTCAAAATCTTCGCTCACTGACTGCTGGGCGGAAATCGTTCGACAAAGACCCAAGACTTAGACATGCGCAGTCCAGCGCGAATCGACCACAGCTCAGATAACTTAAGACACAAGGACCTTTACTGAGAACAAGCTTAAGAATGATTACCTTATAAGGATAACACAACAGGTTGCCAACCGCTTTCTGAGACAAGCGGCCTAGCAAGTCCATACATGGACACGATTCAAGAACGCATAACAAACTTAACTGCCATCGACACCAACGCGAGAGGACAACTGCTTACAATGAAAAGTGACTATAAATTTCATACAATTGTTCCCCTTTCATTACAAAATATATATTGTACACAAAACGATGTTGCGAGAATTTCTTACGCAACACCAACCCACTATCTTACAGTGGCTCAATGGAATGCAGAAGGAGTGAGGAACAAGAAACCGGAGTTACAAGAATTCCTCAGGGAAAATAACATTGATATAATCTGCGTCCAAGAAACTCACCTAAAAGATACCCAACGATTCTTTGTACATGGATACCAATCCTTCCGCCAAGACAGGGCAAAAAGAACTAAGGGAGGAATCCTCACACTGATTAAAACCTCAATCCCAGCAGTAGAGACACACAGATCTGGCGAGGACGAACTTGAATACATAACAGTCCAACTACTGCTGCCCAGTGGAGACTTAATTATCACAAACTGCTACAGCCCTCCAACCACAACTCTGGAGCTACACAAAGTGAAGCTTGCAGCATCGAGACACCTCATTATGGGTGACTTCAATAGCCACTCACCCAGCTGGGGCTATGAAGCAACAGATCCGAGAGGAGAAGAGGTGGAAGATTGGATGGTAGAGAATAAACTAATTCTAATAAACCAACCAGAAGATAAGCCCACCTTCTATTCCAGAGTATGGAAAACAACGAGCACACCAGATCTTGCTATGGCTACAGATGACATACATCGACTCACCACCAGAACAGTAAATAACCAACTGGGGGGAAGTGACCATGTACCAGTCACATTACAGATATCTGAGATAAGAAGTACAGGAGAAATCAATATGTCTCCTAGCTGGAATTTCAAAAAAGCAAACTGGGGATTTTTTAAAGAACAAGCCGACAATTTCTGTCAGAACATTGCCCACTCAAATAACATCAATAAAAACATCTCCATCATCAGTGAGGCAATCATCCAAGCAGCAAAGAAGTAAATTCCACGAGGTAACCGACGAGACTACAAACCATACTGGAGTGACAACCTGGGAAAACTCCATAGTGAATTAAATAAAGCACGGGAAACTATGGAGCAAAATCCCACATTAGAGAACACACAGAGACACAACAGCATAAAACAAGCTTTCAATGAACAAAAGAAAGCTGAAATCCAAAGGAGCTGGCACCAGAAGACCAGCAGTCTCAACATGGAAAAGGACTCAAGCAAGCTATGGAATCTGACAAGAGTGCTAAATGAAGAAACAACAACCAGCTACTGTAAGACTGTCATCAAGGAAAATGAAAAATACCACACAGGAAAGATGGCAGCAAACATCCTGGCAGATTTCTACAAGGAAGAAAGCACCACATCACTTTCACATGCACGGATCCAAGAAGTACGTAAGGAAGTAAAAGAAAAACTGAAGCACCAAAACCCAGATATCTGCATGAAGTCACCCGTTACTATGAGAGAACTCAGTGCTGCCATAACAAAACTAAAGAACAAAAAAGCTCCAGGAAAAGATGGCATCACAAATGATATGATCAAGAACCTTGGACCTGTAGCCAGGCACAAGCTCCTCCTAATCTTCAATCAATCATGGAGTACTGGAAAATTTCCAGATCGATGGCGAGAAGCAATCATTGTTCCCATCAGAAAGAAACAAAAGGAGAAAACAAGCAAGTCCAGCTACCGACCAGTTAGCCTACTGAGCTGTCTGGGTAAGGTAATGGAAAGAATGGTGAACTCAAGATTACTGAAACATCTGGAAAAAAACCATCTGATTGATAACACACAGTCAGCATTTAGGAAAAATCGCAGCACCGAAGACCAGCTAGTATATCTAGCCCAGGAAGTAGAAAATGCCTTTCAGGAGAAAAAGAAAGTACTGGCGGTTTTTGTAGACTTGACAAAAGCCTTCGATAAGGTATGGAAAGAAGGACTCCTCCTTAAGATGCTCAACAGCAAAATTGAAGGGAGAATGTTCAGCTGGATACGGGACTTTCTTCAATACCGCACAGCAAGAGTAAAACTTGACGGGAAACTGAGCCATCGCGTCACTCTACAACAGGGTGTGCCACAAGGAGGAGTTATCTCCCCCACACTTTTTATCATATATATAAATGATATTGCAGAGAAACTGTCCGGGCATATCTCCAGGGCTCTTCATGTTGACGATTTTGCTGCCTGGTGTGCTGCTGAACATTTGCCTACTGTGAAGTTCAGGATGCAAGCAGCACTAAATACCATCGGTAAATGGGCATCAGATTGGGGAGTACAGATAAACCTCTCCAAGACAGTAGCAACCTGCTTCTCTCTGTCAAATCGCCAAGAAACGATCAAACTGCAGCTAAATGGAAGTGAACTTCCAATCGAAGAAAACCCAACATACCTAGGAGTCAAGTTGGATAAGAGACTCACCTGGAAGCCGCACATAAAAGCAGTAGAACAGAGAGCAATAAGAAAGCTCTCTCTATTATGAAGAAACTGGCTGGCACAAGTTGGGGGGCAAATACCAACATACTTAAAAAAGTCTATACAGGCACAGTCAGACCTGTACTTGAATATGGCATGTCAGCCTGGGCCACAGCATCTAAAACAAGCACAGAATGTCTAGGGAAAGTGCAAAATTCAGGCCTTAGACTAATCACTGGAGAGATGAAGACTTCTCCAATCCAGGCAATGGAGCGATACACCAACATCCGCTCTCTTGATGACAGACGTGAGGAAAAGGTATTCACTCACAGTGAGAAGCTTCTACGAATGCCAAGTCATCCAATGCATGCCAAACTCCATAGTGTGACAAAGAACAGGCTGAAAAGAACCAGCTTCCTAAACATCTCCAAACATCTGCATCGATGCCATGAAGACCTCCTCCAAAATCGATCTACTGAGATTGAAATGTTAATTGATTACGAGAGCCAGACGACTGCCATGGAAATATATCTATCATCACAGAAGTCCCTGAAATAAAAAAGAAAGGCCACCTGATCCCTCATCTCATCTCATCTCATAATCGAAACCTCTTCTACCCCGTGAAACGAGGTGTAGAGGGGACCCTAGTGCACAAGGCCCATGGGTGGACATGTAATCAAAGTGACTTGGCAAACAGGTGATTAGCCCATTGTGCCCGGACTTGCCCTCATGTGTACCCATATTCGCTATAAAACCTCCGAACCATCGAGACTTCATTCCAGCCAAAATGGACAAAGCCTCATGTACCCGAAGGTTTCGAGGGATGTCCTTCCTCATCTGCACAAAGGCATTTATAGAGGAACTCTCAGGACCCGCAGGTCTGAGGAAAAGAGCAAAACCTGAAGACGGGCACAGCAGTCCTTGATACTGGGAGGTCACCACTCAGAGTGGTTCACCACACACAGTCAGTAAAGACAAAGGTCGCCTGCGGCTTCACCTGACCCCTCAACAACTAAAAACTTTTGCTCAAGAAATGATTGAAGAAAAGTACAACCCGAAGGAGTGGACACATGCATACACAGATGGATCTGCTGAGGGGGCAGTAAAGAACGGTGGAGGAGGCATTTTTATAAGATTCCTAAATGGAAAGATCATCCGAGAGGCCTTCCCAACTGGAAAGATCTCTTCCAATTTTAGGGCAGAAGCTATGGCACTACTGCAAGCCCTGAAGAAGATCCTCACCAGACCTGAACAGCAGCCACAAGCTAAGATAGTAATCTTCACTGACTGCAGATCATTACTTGAATCAATACAAAACACCAGAAATGATAACATGATGAATGAGATCAGATCTGAGCTTAACATCATCCAAAGGTCATCAACCATTGCCCTTCAGTGGTTACCTGCCCATATTGGAATCGCTGGTAATGAGAAAGCAGATGCTCTATCAAGAAGTGGCAGTAAAATGGAACAATACAGCCACCCATTGCCCTATCGGGAAGCAAAAACCATCATCCACAACAAGTACAAAAATCAGTGGAAGGAGGAAGGGCATATATACAGCAGAGATGACCCAATCCACCATCTAAACAGATACCAACAGATGACAATTTTCCGCCTGAGAACTGGTCACTGCAGATTACTTGGACATCTCTATCGCCTCAAGATATCCCACACGAATGAATGCCCATGTGGAACTGGTATCCAGACTCCAGAACACATTCTCCAGAACTGTCCAACCCATGATAAATTGCGACGTGCGACCTGGCCAAAGGGTGATGAGCTCCAGCAGAAGCTATGGGGCTGCCGCGCCGACCTGGAAAAGACTGTGGACTTCATCCTGGCGACAGGCCTGCAGATTTAGCATGACTACAAACCGAACGCAGAAGAAGAAGAAAGAAGATTGGGTTGCTTTACAATACTTATTCAAGTAGTTTGATTCATCTCTACTATTATCGGTCTATAATACTGTTGCAGTTTCAGAGTCATTTTGTGTGATTTATATAATATTTGATTCAGTGTCTTTCATTAAAACGTTGTAATCAGATTCTCCCGCAGTGTTATTTAATTATTATTATTATTCTGGTAGATAAATGTTAGAGTCTGGACTGACCTTGCAAGGGTAAACCAACAGTCACAGAACCTTGTTGAACTTGAACAATTCAGGCAATAAGTCAAGTTCATAGATGACTGAATATTTAATGTATGTCCTCTTTTTCAAATGAACACATCAACGTTATCACACAACTAAGACTTGGCATCAACATAGTTCTAGGATATGCTAAAGTTCAATCCTTACAGACATCGCACGTCTGTCTTATAACCGTTACTTTTATAGCATTCAGAGTCTGCAACCAACTCCATTTAAAATCCATATCTTGGAATAATTATCACTTCTTAATACTAGTGATATACCATAGTGCTTCACACTTTACGTCTATGTCTAATTTATTCATATACTTTTGGCATCCATAGACAGGCTTTAACTGCCATATATATAATATCAACTGCGATCGTGTCCCACGATATTCGCGTTTATACTCTGGACTCTCTGGTCCTATACATTTAACTTTATTGCTTTCCAAGCATTATCGGTACGGATATACGCTATTCTATTTCAAAGTGGTTATACCACATACATTACACATTCTGAATCAGTGGCCATGCCACATATATTATACACTGAATCAGTGGCTATGCCACACATATTTTGAACACTGCCGGATGGCACTACAGCCACACATAGACTGTCGTTACTATGTTCACCGCGTCATACATCGATATGCGCGATTTTCCAGTACTAATTCAGCTGAGGTGGTTCGTGGTGCAATCATGCGAATGTGGCCACCATTCACATGCTTGCAAACCCCGAAACAATCCTCAACATCATCCCCCTCGATCCCAAACGTGACACTTGTGGCACGTGTGAGAGTGGTGGAGAAGATGTACACGAATGTAATCTATGAATGTTAACCCGTGATAACTACATTATAATTATATTAACATCTTATTAATAAAAATGTTATTTATAGTCAAATATTGTAATATCAAGAAATTAATGTTAAATTCATTCTTGTGAGGAAAAATTCCTGGATAACAAGTTAGCAAGGTTGTTGTCTGTTCCAGAAATAGGTACGATGGTAAATGAGAACTCTTGTAGTAACAGGAACCATTAGTGTATTCTCACGTTACGCATCGTTCTGGAAGTGATGAAAGTAAGTGGACTGTGGTCTGTCTAAATGTAGAATTTTTTCCCAGTCAGATATTTCGATAGCTTCTCAAGACACCAGATGTGATGTGGCACTGTAATTCTGTCTTTCAACCGGCCCGATCCTGTTCTTTTATTTTGAATTTTCATCATTTTATTTCTTCTCATTTGAATATATATCGTGTTTGGTAATTTTTGAGGAGATAAATTAAATGGGATCGTTTTACGATGGTAGGTTTATTTTACACTCGACCAGTTTTATTTTCTTCTGATCACGCGATTTTCCGTTGTTTACGGAAATCGCTATTTTCGGAGATAAATTAAATGGGATCGTTTTACGATGGTAGGTTTATTTTACACTCGACCAGTTTATTTTCTTCTGATCACGCGATTTTCCGTTGTTTACGAAATAATCGCCATTTCCGGCACGCGGGATGACGTGTCCAGAAGCACGCGGCCGTCAGGTAACATGACGCAATTTTAAGCCACGCGGGGTCCGGGATATGCGTAGGAGAAATTCGCGTGGGTGTTTTCTCTTGTATATAATGAGGGAGGAAACCGCGGGCAATTGTCTCTGAAGAAATAATTGCCTGGCCGTAGGACGTCGTAATTATCGTTCTCCACTGTGGGAAAAACCAGCGATGAATTGGTATGTAGGATTTTATTTTATTATCGTTTTATTCATTAGAGGGTTCTTTGAGAAATTCGCCCGTAGTTAATTTCTTCGGGGGACATTACCTTTTCAGTTTTAAAATAAACGATAGTGCCATCCATTATCATTTTTTTGAAGAACGACGTAAATGTAACAGTATGCTTATTCTTTATATGATTTTGGCAGTAGATAGGAGTGTGTGAAGTTGTGAGAAACACGTGTGCCCATATTTGTAGAATGTTATGTAAAACCACCATTTATTGCTGTGTATTTACTAATGTAATTTTATGGGGAAATCCCTGGTGCGTTCGTTAATTTTACTGAGCCTTAAATGTGAGAAATATTGTCGGAGGGTTCAGATTTATGTTGTAAGTGAATTATACTGCTTAGAGGAGTAAACTATTCCTATAGCGATATTTCATTTAAATTGGGGCTTAAGTAGGAAACCTCATGTGTAAATGTTAAAAAAGGGAGACCCCGGAATTTCGGACAAACGAAGTTCCCGAGTTGAAAATGTTGACACGTGGGTAGCCGTGTATGACGGCCAAGTGGCCCGTCAGACAGGTTTTGTTTATAGGGCTGGCGGATTTTAGTTGAGAGAGAGAGAGGAGGAGGGAGATTTAAGTGAAACGTGGAATAGAAATATTTTATGTATCGTTTTCAGAACGAGAGAAGGGGAGAGGGAGGAGAGAGATTTAAGTGCCACGTGGAATAGAAATATTTTATGTATCGTTTTTCAGAACGAGAGAAGGGGAGAGGGAGGAGAGAGATTTAACTCTTTCAGTCCCAAGCAAAAAAGTGGGTTTGGCCCAAGCAAAAATGGCCACCCCAGTGCGTTTTTATTGTTGTTGTTTGGAAATAATTTTTTAAAATGTTCATATGCATAAATAACTTTGTTGTTGTATATGAAACTGAAGGTAATTGGATGTACTTTACTCTTGTGCTACAAGTATAAAAGCTTTCATTGAAAAATGATTAGTTATTCAAGGTAAAATGGAGGACAAAAGAAGAAGCCGGTGCAAAATTAGACTAAAAGTATTCATTAAAATTCTTCTACAATTGTTCCTAATGAGAATATCCAAGTGTAAAGTTTCAAAATGTCTCAAACAGAAGTATTCTAACAAAGTTCAATCAGTTTTTAATCAGTAAACACTCAGAAGATTGTTAATTTCACAAATTACAACAACAGGTCATATTGTTGCAAAAAAGAGGAAATTGTCAACCCTGTGTGTTTTTATTGTTGTTGTTTGGAAATCATTTTTTTTTTAATGTTCAAATGTATAAATAACTTTGTTGTTGTATATGAAACTGAAGGTAATTGGATGTACTTTACTCTTGTGCTACAAGTATAAAAGCTTTCATTGAAAAATGATTAGTTATTCAAGGTAAAATGGAGGACAAAAGAAGAAGCCGGTGCAAAATTAGACTAAAAGTATTCATTAAAATTCTTCTACAATTGTTCCTAATGAGAATATCCAAGTGTAAAGTTTCAAAATGTCTCAAACAGAAGTATTCTAACAAAGTTCAATCAGTTTTTAATCAGTAAACACTCAGAAGATTGTTAATTTCACAAATTACAACAACAGGTCATATTGTTGCAAAAAAGAGGAAATTGTCAACCCTGTGTGTTTTTATTGTTGTTGTTTGGAAATCATTTTTTTTTTAATGTTCAAATGTATAAATAACTTTGTTGTTGTATATGAAACTGAAGGTAATTGGATGTACTTTACTCTTGTGCTACAAGTATAAAAGCTTTCATTGAAAAATGATTAGTTATTCAAGGTAAAATGGAGGACAAAAGAAGAAGCCGGTGCAAAATTAGACTAAAAGTATTCATTAAAATTCTTCTACAATTGTTCCTAATGAGAATATCCAAGTGTAAAGTTTCAAAATGTCTCAAACAGAAGTATTCTAACAAAGTTCAATCAGTTTTTAATCAATAAACACTCAGAAGATTGTTAATTTCACAAATTACAACAACAGGTCATATTGTTGTAAAAAAAAAGGAAATTTCAGTTTATACATCAGAACGATGGGAGTTATAATATTATTTAAACATGAATGATTGTTAATTACTGCATCTTGTGCATAATTTAAATATTATATTATCAATAAAAATTATTAGTTAGTAAAATGTAAAATAAAATGGAGGCTGAATAAGACGCAGATGAAACAGTAGATAAATTAAAAAAAATATATATATATTCTTACCTTGCCGAGCTGCTCCTCTTCTGAAGATATAATCCATAGGAAAACACATAATCCATAGGAAATCACAAAAGATCACTTCTTCTAAATATATTCACACTAGGGGGCCTATGTATAAACATTGATTTATAATTAAATCTGAGGTAAAAAATTTAACACAAAAAAAGTCCCTAGCATTTAAAAAAAATGAAAATTTCAAATTGTAAGCCCTATCAAACATATCAGAAAAGGGAAAAGAATATTTTATTAACACACTTTATTCATATCTAGGCAGACCCTATATATATTGTTGCTTATGATAAGCTACAAAGCAATTTTTTTTGTACAAAGGTGGGGTCTGCCTGTGCATCCTATAGGCCCTACACACAAAGCGTGATCTGTGCCGCTGCCTTCCAGTGGCGCTACAATGAACACAGGCTCTGTCCTTTCCATCAAATTCCACTAGTTGTCTGGCTCCAATCATCCGTTCCACTTCATTTCCTTTCATGGAGCGTTTAGAATTTTTGGGTGGACAATCTATTACACCGCCTGGTGTCAGCTCAGCAGCTTCTTTGCACAGATCCACAATCAAACTCTGTTTAAAATCTTGAAGTGTTAGCTTCCTTTTTGTAGTCGCACCTTCCTGACACAAATTGTAAAGGATGTGGGCATTTACCTGTTTTACTTCAATAATCCAGTGGTAAATCTTCTTCAACCACTTTCTGGTTTTACGGTTGTGCATACTGTAGTAACAAACCATTTGATCCATGCGGTCACAGCCATTCATACTAATATTGTAGTCATCAACTACCTTTGGCTTTGTAACTTTGGTTAGACCCTTGCCCTTCTCAACCATTGCGACATCTGATTTTGTTGAAACAAGTAGCCTGTGCAAGGCTTTTTAGCTTTTTTATCCTTCCAGGCAACACATAATGTTGTATTTTCCGAGTCCAAAAACCATTTCATCTCTTGATGGCCAAGCTTGAAATTTTTTAATTCAGGAGAGTGACATTCAGGGTTCCTGTATAATTATAACTGTGTGCAAGCAGATATTCAATCAGAGTTTTGGATGAATAAAATCTATCAGCAAAAATATGATGTCCCGATACAGGTACCAGCCACCAACTTTATAGCAGTTGGAGACTTTAATAGCCACTCCCAGAGCTGGGGCTATAACCATCTGGATCACAGAGGTGAAGAGGTTGAAACTTGGCAAGATGATCACTCCCTAATCCTAGTCAATAATGCCACAGATACTCCTACCTTCTACTCCAGAGGATGGCACACAGCTTCAACACCAGATCTTGCCTTCTCCACACCAGATATAGCTGGATCTATTAGTAGAGAAGTAGGAGACCAACTAGGGGGAAGCGACCATCGCCCAATCTTTCTTACTGTCCAGAGTGCAACTCTCAGTACAGGCCCAGCCATTACAAGATGGAACTACAAAAAAGCCAACTGGGGTTTATTCAGGCATCAGGTGAACACGCTGCTGTCTACCCTCAAGGTACAGAACAGAGACATTAATGAAGTGGTAAAAGACTTCAACAGATGCATACCACAAGCTGCAAAAGAAACCATTCCCAAAGGATGCCGGCGTAACTACATACCATACTGGTCCAGCACACTCCAAGAACGTCAGGAAGCTATGGACAAGGCTAGAAAGGACGCAGAGTCTCAGCCTTCACTTGAAACTCACAACAAATGGAAAAAGGCTGTAGCAGAGTTTCAGAGAACAAAGCTAGAAGAAAAACGGAAAAGCTGGAGAACTAAAACGGCATCGCTGAACCTTGAGAAAGACGGCAGGAAACTTTGGAGATTAGTCAAGTCTGTAAATGAAGAGCGTTCCTCACCAAGGCAGACTATCACATTGGATGAAGGTGGCAAACTTTTCAGAGGAAAACAAGCTGCAGACTTGTTTGCTAGAAGATACAGTTCAGAAAGCAACTTACCCATTAACATAGACCATCAGAGAGAGATAAGAAAAGAAATACTGGCAACCATGGGACAGACAGATACTCCTGCCCCAATGAGGGAACCCATCACACTAGGAGAACTACAGAAGGCTATTTCCAAGCTTAAGTTTCAAAAGTCACCCGGCCCAGACAAAATCAGCAACGAAATGCTAGTAAATCTGAGCTCAGCAGCAAAGACAAAACTGCTTGAGATATTCAACCACAGCTGGTTGAAAGGAACGGTACCCCAAGTATGGAGAGAAGCCATCACAATACCCATACTAAAGAAAGGGAAATGTAAGACCGAGGCTGCAAGTTACCGGCCAATCAGTCTAACAAGCTGTGTTGGGAAGACTATGGAGCGAATAGTCAACCACAGATTGAAATGGTATTTAGAGTCTGAGCAGATCCTGGTGCCGGAACAAGCTGGATTTAGAGAATGCTACAGTATAGAAGACCAAGTTACTTACTTGTCTCAAGCAATAGAAGATGCCTTCCAGGAGAAGAAAAAGGTCCTAACGATCTGGGTCGACTTCAAGCAGGCCTTTGACAAGGTGTGGAAAGATGGCCTCATTGCAAAACTTAGGAGAAGTGGAATCCAAGGCAACATGATGAAATGGATCCAGTCATACTTGCATAACAGGAGAACTAGAGTCACTCTTGACGGTCTGCAGAGCAGAAAAGTGTTGCTCCATCAGGGGGTACCTCAAGGAGGAGTAATTTCCCCAACACTCTTCCTTGTTTACATCAATGACCTGGTGAAAGATCTCCCTGCAGGAGTGAAAGCTGCCTTATATGCAGATGACCTAGTACTCTGGTGCGCTGATGAAAATGTCACCACAGCAAATTATAGAATGCAGCGGGCAGCAGACATGCTAGTGTCATGGGCAGAGAAATGGCTTATCACAATAAACACAGACAAAACCTCCACAACACTGTTCTCCCTCGCCCCCAAGGACAAATCAGCTAACATACACCTAGGAACAACCGTGATCAAGGAAGAAAGCTACCCCACCTATCTTGGGGTGACATTTGACCAAAGGCTTACATGGAATAAGCATATTGAAAATGCAGAAGGAAAGGCCCGAAGACGACTAGGCATACTCAGAAAATTAGCAGGTACCAACTGGGGAGCAAATGAACGAAATCTAAAGAAGATTTATAGTGGAGTAATAAGACCACACTTAGAGTTTAGCTCAGCAGCATGGTCATCAGCTGCTAACTCACATCTGCAGTCCTTGGACAAGGTGCAAAATCAAGCTCTCAGGCTCATTACAGGAGCCATGAAAACTACACCAATAACAGAGATGCAGAAGGTTGCTGGATTACAGACATTGTCCCATAGAAGAGACACAAAAACCATGATCCAGATGGAAAAGTACAACAGTATGCCAACGCACCCAATGAAGGCAAGACTAGATGATCTGGCATTGGGACGTCTAAAGCGTAGCAGATTTGTGCATCGGGGAAAAAGACTTATAAGACAGCATCAAGAAGACCTATCCATGAAGACAACACCACTGAAGCCCACCCTATACCCTGTACCATGGGAGCAGGCCAGCAGTGCCCTCCAAATTAATACATCAGTCAGTGGTCTCACAAGTGGATGTGAGTATAATGATCTGCAAAAACGAACTGCTACATTGAGTATGATCCAAGAAAGCTATCCTGATCAATCATGGATACATGCCTATACAGATGGATCAGCAACTAATGCTGTTAGGAATGGAGGTGCCGGTATCTTTATCTCATATCCTGACAACCACTATGAGACTAGGCACATTCCCACTGGTAAATTCTGTTCCAACTATACAGCAGAGGTTCAAGCTCTAGAGCAAGCTGCAAATATGATTTATAACACCAACTCTGACTGCCACCAGGTAGTCATCCTCACAGATGCACTGTCTGTCCTGCAAGCTCTCAAGGGTGGTAAACTCCCGCATCTGAGAAATGAACTAAACAAGGTAGCTGCCAAAAAGAGAACCATACTTCAGTGGGTACCATCTCATTGTGGTGTACCCGGAAATGAAAAGGCAGATAAACTTGCAAAAAAGGGAGGAGAATGTGAACAAGAAGATAATGAAGTCACATACTTTGAGAAAAAGAGAGCTATCCAGACTATCAGAAGAGAACAGAACCAACCCAAAGACGACTATCACACTCTCGACCGGCAGGGACAGATAACTATTTTTCGACTCAGGACAGGGCATAACAAACTGAATAAACACATGCACAAGCTACGATTGTCTGCTTCACCACTGTGCACATGTGGATTAAACGAACAAACTGCTGAGCATGTTCTACAGGACTGTCCTCTGTATGACCAGTTAAGAAAGATATACTGGCCCAATGACTCAACACTAAACTCAAAGCTATATGGAGTTAAAGAGGAACTTCAAACAACAGTCGAATTCATCATGAGAACTCGTCTGACGGTGTAATCATCAAAGATGCGATCGCAAGAAGAAGAAGAAGATGATGTCCTGATCTCAGTGGCTTCAAAAGAGTGCCGAACACTTTCACAGCAAGAGCAGAACTGGAATTTAACTAGACTAGGATCATAGGCTGTATTTTTCCCAAAATAAATATCCATAACTTCAGTATCTACATCAGACCTATCATCTTCCTCGGTTTCCGAGGAGTCGATGTTAGGATGCTCAAGCTGAAAATTTTTGTCACTGCTATCTAGGCCTATACTACATACAGATTCGTCATCACTTTTCAACAATATCTTCAAATAACTTACGAGCTTGATCTGACGTTAATCGCCTATTCGAACCAGTGGGCGTGGCAATTTTATCTGAGAAAATATTCACTAAAAATTGCTTTAAAAAATCTAAAATTAATATCAACACACTTCACGTATCCTCTTCAATGCACGCGGAATTTAAAAGAATGAACTTCCTGTCGGAAATGATGTTTTGGCCACTACTATTTGAAGAACTGCGAATTATTGTGAATTATTATCACTATCTAGAATTTCTTCAAATAACTTTCTAGATTGTTTTAACGTTAATTTGTGAGGTCTGTCCGAAAAGTGGGCGTGGCCATTTTTTGTAACGAAATGTGCACTTAAAAAAAAATAAAAATTAATTACTTAACACAGTACTCGTTTTGTCTTTCATGGCAAAAGTCCAAAATGGATGGCTATACTTTAAGAAAATATCGTTTTTGGGTTGTTAAAATTTGAAAACAGCTCTAGAAAGGATCAAGAGATACGAAAGCCAGTATACTGTTGCTTGGGCCAAATGCGTCTAGGAGGAGAGCCAGTATACTGGCTCTTGGGACTTAAAGAGTTAAGTGCCACGTGGGTAATATTAATTTTTGTATTGTTGTACATGACGAGTGAGCCACGTGGGCAATATTATTTTATGTATTGTTGTAAAAGAAGAGTGAAGGGGAGTTAGGTTAGAGATGCGTTAGGTTGGAATTGTTATACAATAGACGCATCTTCTTTTAATTTCAGCGAGTCGCGGCAAGAATAGTGGGGGAGCATAAATTTGCCCATGTGCAAAATTACCCACGGCAACAGGACCTGCCTTAGGGGTCAGACCTATGGTCTCTGGCAGTGAAGTCCCTATGCTTCAGCTGGACCGTGGTTTAATTATCATACAGCCGAGAGCATCGCTATTATAGTCTCTAGCAACGGCAGGTGGCCGTGAGACTGGTTTCAATTGCGTACAGCCGGAAATCAAGGCTGTGGGTTTTTTTTTCCCTCTAACTCCGGAGCGGGTTAAAAGAGGGAAACTATTCAGCAGCAGAGAAGTTTTGTCGACAGTTCATCAAGTACCTCATGCTTGACGCCAGAACTTCATCATCATCATCGCAGAATTCAGGAACAGGTGACAGGGTTACCATACCTAGGTCCTGAAGTAACGAGAGGAGAGCGTAATGGAGATGCAGCATCATCAGTCGGCGAGTGTTGGAGAGACACTGAGACCAAGAGCAATAGAGAGAGAGATATATAGAGAGAGAAGGAGGGAGAAAATAGACAGGACCAGTAGGGTGGGTTCAGTATCCAGTTGAAGGATAGACACTGAGCCATTGTGTTACTCCAAGTCTATTATTTTAGCATTTCCAGTGGTGTTAGATAGCGGCGCATATCGCCTCAGCAGAGTGACAGAAAGAGTGGAAATGTCTGTGGTCATATTTATACACCCTATCTCCTTGTGTTTCAAGGCAGTCAGAGGCGGGAAGACTATAGCCATTCTGAAGTCACGAAGCGGCAAGGGGAGGGTCAAATCCTGGGTCTATCTCTTGAGCCAATAGTCTCACCTGTCCACAGGCATGTCATTTTCCATCTATATTCTATCTTCTCAGACTTTCTCATACTAGGGTCTTGCTTTCATTCAGGCAAACTCTATAAACTTAAAACCACTTCGTGACAAGTGGGCGGCAATCGTCCGGTGGATCATTCTGTGGAGATCAATTCTGTGATCTAGATTCATAGGTGTCTCTAGGAAGTTTTCTGAGAATAGTTTCTTTAAATATCCCCTAGACTTGAGCTATATTAGAACTGATCCAGTTATAGGTTTTTCCACAGGATGCAGTCTAGTAGATTTTGTGGTATTTTTGATTTATATGACTAAGAGGTAATTGATGGCATACCAAAAATTTTTTCTTTAACAGGAAGGTAATTTCGGGTTTTAGGTAGCTTGTTAACAAAAAATTTTTCAGATTATTATTCAGACTTGACGCTAGCCTGAGTTCGGGTTTTGGGACATCGGTTATAGGAGGAATACTTCTATTACGTAACAGGTAGTTCCTTCCTTTTGTTCTCCTTTCTGTCATTTTCTGTCAGTTGTGAACTTACAGCAGTTTACAGGTAAGATGGCGGATATGGCGAAATTACGAGCTGCCTGGCGTGAGGCAAAGGATAGCTGCCGCAGAAGCAGCGAAAGAGGAGAGGGCAGCCGCCGCAGAGATGGAACTTCGGAAATTGGAAGCACAGGAGAGGGAGAAAGCAGCAGAGATGGAATTTCGGAAATTGGAAGCCGAGAAAGATGAAATGGAAAAGGCAGCAGAGAGACAGCATGAACTTGCCCTGCGTTCTCTGGAATTGCAGTACCGATCTTCGGAGGGCAGTTCGGCTAATGGGGATTCTCCTGGAGCAGGAGCAGCAGACACCTTAGGAAACGGAGGGCCCCGGATGGCAGCCATGAGCTTCCCGTTTGACTTGTTCCCTAACGGGAATGAAAAGATTGACGTGTTCTTGGAGAAATTTCAAAGAATGGCAAAGGCATACGGGTTGGATGAGAGTCTTTGGTGCCTAAAATTATCGCAATCACTCAAAGGTCATGCATACGACGTCTATAATAAGCTGCTCATAGATGATCAGAACAACTTCGAGGCACTGCGAAATGCTTTATTGCAACGATTTCAGTGGACTCCACGGAAATGCCAAACCATGTTCAGGGAGAGCAGGCCGGAGAAGGGAGAGAGTTTCGCACAGTTTGCCGAGCGGGTGAGAAATTACCTTACTAGCTGGAGGGAACTGTCAGGACTGGCGAAAACTTTTGAAGGGTTGGAGGAGTTAGTTCTATGTGAACAGGTGAAGGCAAACATGTCCCCCGACTTGAGGCGGTATCTGGCGGAGCAGGGTGCCCAGCAACTCGATCAGATTATTGTGTTCGCCGAAAGGTACCAGACAGTACAGGCCGAAGTACTGGGACAGAAACGGAAAAACCCAGCCCTGCCAGCCCCAGACAAAGGAGCTTCGTCATCGCAGTCGGCTACTTCACCAGCTCATCAGCAACCAGGGCCTTCTCGCAAGGAGCCTCATTCTGGTTATAACTTGCGCCTCCAGCAGCATAACAGAGCACCGACAACAACCTCTCAGGAACCCGCTAGGAACAGAGGAGATAATGAGAGGTATTGTCAAAATTGTAGAACCACTTCCCACTGGACATCCCGGTGCATGAACAAACCCCCAGCTCACCATGCAGCTTGTTTAAGACTGGTGAGATGGACTAAAGGGAATAAATGGGAACCAGTCCAGGCAGAGAAGTTGTTCTCTAACAGTGGACCAGCCATAGTGAATGGGACGGCCACTACGTGTTTGTTTGACAGCGGGCTTACTTACCCCAGTATCATCGCTCGTCATTTGGTGAAACCAGGGCAATGGACAGGAGAAATAGTTGAGATTGGTGGAATTTTGAGAAGAGGGATCTCACAGCGTCTGCCTGTAGCCAATATTGAGGTGAAATGCAAGTTTGTGTCTGGCACCATCAAGGCAGCTGTAATGGCACAGCCAGCACATTATTTCATCCTGGGAAGCCCATACTTAGTTTTGGGAAACCCCACCACACCGATCCTTGCTAATGCAAGGGGTCTACTGCAGGCCAGAGAAGTGAAAGGGGAGAGCCCCAAATTCACGGAGCCCCACGGGAGCTCAAACATCCTTGTCTTGCGATGAGGAGGAGAGACGCCTCTAAAGACAGTGGAATGTTATTTACAGAGGCATATTCGCCTGTCAGCCCTGTTCAGCCTAAAGGTCAAACAGTGGTGACGCCTCTAATTTCGGAAGTATCTTCTTCGTTGTCGGGAATTAGGCTTCCAATGATATTACATCTCTCAAGGGAGGTAAATACTGACAAGGAACATGTGCACGGTTCTTCAGTCAACCGCAAACAGTTACGCCCTGTTACGGCGATGTCTGGCCAAGCCAGTCAGACTGTTTCCAAACACTGGGAAGCCGCACCATCTGGTAAGCATTATTTACCACGCGCCGCCAGGAAAATTCGTGGGCGAAGGAAATGCATGAGAGGCAGGAGGAAGGGCGACCAGTCAGGTTGCAGTCGACAGGAGGAAATCACCTGGCGTGACCCTCACGATCCAGTGATTGCAAAGATTCTCAAGGATATGAAGATGGGCCTGTATGATAATGCTAATTATGACAGTGAATAGATCGGGATGTAGATCTAGATACGGACCAGTATGAATTCCAGAGATTTCAGTGATTTAGCACGGTTCCCGCACTTGAAAGGGGGAACTTATGTGATGTGGCACTGTAATTCTGTCTTTCAACCGGCCCGATCCTGTTCTTTTATTTTGAATTTTCATCATTTTATTTCTTCTCATTTGAATGTATATCGTGTTTGGTAATTTTTGAGGAGATAAATTAAATGGGATCGTTTTACGATGGTAGGTTTATTTTACACTCGACCAGTTTTATTTTCTTCTGATCACGCGATTTTCCGTTGTTTACGGAAATCGCTATTTTCGGAGATAAATTAAATGGGATCGTTTTACGATGGTAGGTTTATTTTACACTCGACCAGTTTTATTTTCTTCTGATCACGCGATTTTCCGTTGTTTACGAAATAATCGCCATTTCCAGCACGCGGGATGACGTGTCCGGAAGCACGCGGCCGTCAGGTAACGTGACGCAATTTTAAGCCACGCGGGGTCCGGGATATGCGTAGGAGAAATTCGCGTGGGTGTTTTCTCTTATATATAATGAGGGAGGAAACCGCGGGCAATTGTCTCTGAAGAAATAATTGCCTGGCCGTAGGACGTTGTAATTATCGTTCTCCACTGTGGGAAAAACCAGCGATGAATTGGTATGTAGGATTTTATTTTATTATCATTTTATTCATTAGAGGGTTCTTTGAGAAATTCGCCCGTAGTTAATTTCTTCGGGGACATTACCTTTTCAGTTTTAAAATAAACGATAGTGCCATCCATTATCATTTTTTTGAAGAACGACGTAAATGTAATAGTGTGCTTATTCTTTATATGATTTTGGCAGTAGATAGGAGTTGTGAGAAACACGTGTGCCCATATTTGTAGAATGTTATGTAAAACCACCATTTATTGCTGTGTATTTACTAGTGTAATTTTATGGGGAAATCCCTGGTGCGTTCGTTAATTTTACTGAGCCTTAAATGTGAGAAATATTGTCGGAGGGTTCAGATTTATGTTGTAAGTGAATTATACTGCTTAGAGGAGTAAACTATTCCTATAGTGATATTTCATTTAAATTGGGGCTTAAGTAGGAAACCTCATGTGTAAATGTTAAAAAAGGGAGACCCCGGAATTTCGGACAAACGAAGTTCCCGAGTTGAAAATGTCTACACGTGGGTAGCCATGTGTGACGGCCAAGTGGCCCGTCAGACAGGTTTTGTTTATTGGGCTGGCGGATTTTAGTTGAGAGAGAGAGAGGAGGAGGGAGATTTAAGTGCCACGTGGAATAGAAATATTTTATGTATCGTTTTCAGAACGAGAGAAGGGGAGAGGGAGGAGAGAGATTTAAGTGCCACGTGGAATAGAAATATTTTATGTATCGTTTTCAGAACGAGAGAAGGGGAGAGGGAGGAGAGAGATTTAAGTGCCACGTGGAATAGAAATATTTTATGTATCGTTTTCAGAACGAGAGAAGGGGAGAGGGAGGAGAGAGATTTAAGTGCCACGTGGGTAATATTAATTTTTGTATTGTTGTACATGACGAGTGAGCCACGTGGGCAATATTATTTTATGTATTGTTGTAAAAGAAGAGTGAAGGGGAGTTAGGTTAGAGATGCGTTAGGTTGGAATTGTTATACAATAGACGCATCTTCTTTTAATTTCAGCAAGTCGCGGCAAGAATAGTGGGGGAGCATAAATTTGCCCATGTGAAAAATTACCCACGGCAACAGGACCTACCTTAGGGGTCAGACCTATGGTCTCTGGCAGTGAAGTCCCTATGCTTCAGCTGGACCGTGGTTTAATTATCATACAGCCGAGAGCATCGCTATTATAGTCTCTAGCAACGGCAGGTGGCCGTGAGACTTGTTTCAATTGCGTACAGCCGGAAATCAAGGCTGTGGGTTTTTTTTTCCCTCTAACTCTGGAGCGGGTTAAAAGAGGGAAGCTATTCAGCAGCAGAGAAGTTTTGTCGACAGTTCATCAAGTACCTCATGCTTGACGCCAGAACTTCATCATCATCATCGCAGAATTCAGGAACAGGTGACAGGGTTACCATACCTAGGTCCTGAAGTAATGAGAGGAGAGCGTAACGGAGACGCAGCATCATCAGTCGGTGAGTGTTGGAGAGACACTGAGACCAAGAGCAATAGAGAGAGAGATATAGAGAGAGAGAAGGAGGGAGAAAATAGACAGGACCAGTAGGGTGGGTTCAGTATCCAGTTGAAGGATAGACACTGAGCCATTGTGTTACTCCAAGTCTATTATTTTAGCATTTCCAGTGGTGTTAGATAGCGGCGCATATCGCCTAACAAGTGGAAAGCTGTGTAGACGGTCATTGAGGAAGAGTCAGCAGGACTAAGACAGTAAAATCTTAGTTGGGTTAGAGAGTGGAGGCTAAAGTTGACAGCCCCACAATATCAGAGTAGATTAAATCACTAATCATTTTATTGTTCCTCAGCAGGGTGACAGAAAGAGTGAATGTGATTTGGGGTTTGGGTTTTTTTCAGTGTCTACCTAATTTCATTGTTACTTGGTTTTTTTTTCAGGCCGTGCAACAGTGCACGCTATCGACTGACTTGATGACGTATGATGCCATTTTATGTTTTTCTTGTATGTAAATAAATATATACATATATTATTTACTGGATCAGCTTCTATTCTTTACTATACTTACTTTATGTCGTCTGTATAGTGGTGTCTGTGGTCGTATTTATACACCTTATCTCCTTGTGTTTCAAGGCAGTCAGAGGCGGGGAGACTATAGCCATTCTGAAGTCACGAAGCGGCAAGGGGAGGGTCAAATCCTGGGTCTATCTCTTGAGCCAATAGTCTCACCTGTCCACAGGCATGTCATTTTCCATCTAAATTCTATCTTCTCAGACTTTCTCATACTAGGGTCTTGCTTTCATTCAGGCAAACTCTATAAACTTAAAACCACTTCGTGACACCAGACCACAGCCAGAAGCTCATGTTCCCCTGTTTGTTGTAGATTTTTGATAGGAAAATTAAGACTTGGGTTGGTCCCTTCTGAATAGATTAGAATAAGTGATAGTCACAGTGAGAGGTAGTAAATAGAAATAGATTTCCACGAGTGAGATGGTAGAAATTTATAGAGGCTGTCCCGGAAATCGAGAATCTCTCTCTCTTTCCGCCTATCTTCTACAACAGATCCAGAGGAGTCAGACAGTCTATAAAAAATTATGTATATATTAATATATCTCTATCCACTCACGTGCCCGCACATACAAGTGACGACAGTTAGACACACAGACGGGGGAAAACTATAACAAGGATTATATAGATATTATGGGAACGAACTGACCACCACACTGAAATAAATGTAAGTATAGTTTAATTATCATAGTTAACTTACATCACAACATATAAAATACATCAAAAGCATGTTCACATAGTCATAAAAATCAAGGAATGCTACAATAGTGATAGACCCGTTTGTATGGTCCTTCCCCTGGATATATAGCTCAGAGTCCCGTTAGAAGAAAGTGATAACCCCAAAGAGTTACAGATACATATGATTGAGTCTATGGTTTCCCCCTTTTAAGGTATGGACAGACTTGATACTCTGCTTTTTTCTAAGGGAAAATATTGTTAGCAATAACTTGCATAAAGGAAGTTACAACGTGGGTGACTCAACAAAGAACATCCTTCAGTCTACTTTCACTCGGTTCTTTCATCAGGGCCCTGACTCACACAACCTTACCTAAACTCGTGCTGTTGTTCACCGTCTGGCGCAAACTTCGGGACACTCACACACTTTTTATCTGTTTCTGTCGTTTAATAAAGCGGATCCCAGCTCTGCAGATTTGTTTGTTGGTTTCATCAAAATGGATCCGGGGAGCGTCTGCTTCATGTGATAGTTATTTCAGACTAAAGTTAGTGTCACTTGACTCATGAGGTAAGAGTTAGGCTTAAGCGGGCACACAGTGTCAGAACACGAGGTTTCCAGTAATTAGGGAGATGACCGGTGGACAACTTCTCTCAACAGATAATCTAGATTCACCACACACTTTGTCAACAATGTCGGAAAGTTAATGTTTTAGATTTTCTGTAATTATTCTCGCCACAAAGTAGCCTCAACAGAGTTCGAGGAGAATATGATCTGGCTCAAAGGCCCAGTATAAACATTTATTCTTTAAAAAAAAAACCTGTTAGTGGGATTGGTATTCTGTCTATATTCTCTCGTCTGATTATTTAGAAGTTAAATTTAATTCATTAATAGCCGACTGAGTTTAAGCTAGAAATTATAATTTCTGTTTTTCACTGTAACTCGTCACTATAAAATAATACAGACTATATAAATTAAGCACTCTGCACCAAATCTAACTAGTGAAATATGAAATAAGCGATTATCACTTAATCACTCACAAAATCTAGATATATATATATATATATTATATATATATATATATATATATATATATATATATATTTACCTCAACACAGAACTACAGGTAATCGCACACTTTAGAATTATACGCTGATATATTTATTGAAGTCTAGAAGTTCGACAAAGTGTCGAAACAAACTGAGAAACTTTGCTATACAGCTTATTCTATTCACGAACCTGTCTACTGCGAATTTGGAGAGTGAATCAAAATAAAGTTTAACATTCTGGTAAATATCTTAAACCAGGACAAAGGGGTCCCAACTTATTTCGCAAAATGAAATAATCTCCCCTTCTCATTCTTAACACCTGCATTAGCTTAAACGCATGCCATAACTGCCACTCGTGCGTTTTCACACCTCACGCTGACCAGGGCCAACAGTGAGTGCCTTGTCAGCTGGGATTTCCAGACAAATGTCTCAAACTGCGCCGAGGAGATGTAGGTTATCGCGCCTCACCTGAGCGCTCAGCCGATGCAACTCGTTGTGGCAGGTGATAATGCAGACAAAATGTCGCCTATAGGTCTGGCGAAAGCGAATATTCACAGTTTCGTCCACTACGCAATAACCTCCCAAGCCTGGCATCTACGTAATAACATCACTAGTGCGTTTCTAAATGAGAACAGACACTCGGCGAAAGTTTGAATGGGAAAATAGTAATGTTTAGGTCACAAATGAACGAATGCGAAAAATTACAAAAAGGATAAAAGAGTGATAATAAAATAGAGGACACGGGTGAAGGAAAGAAGAGTATATAGAGAATTTAATGATCATAACTCTCTGTGACACTGTTGCATATTTTTGTTAGGCTCGGGTGAGCTTGCGAGATACGAAAAAACATGGATGTTGTATCCCTTCGTACCATTGAAGTAAACATCCTCCAATGCCATAATTTGACGCATCTGTTTGAATTACAAATGGAACATGTAGATTTGGCAATAATAGAATAGGAGGATTTTCAAATAACTTCTTGATCTTAATCAAAGCGCCTTCGCACTGTGGTGTCCACATAATCTTATTAGGACTACCTTTGGCCAGCAATCTGGACAAAGGAACAGAAATTTGTGCGAAGTGTGGTATAAATTTGTGGTAATAATTAATTAACCCCAATAGGCTTCTTACTTGCTTCTTCGTAGAAGGAGTAGCAATATCTAGTATCCGTTTGACTGTATTGTCATCAGGATGTAATCTATGGTTACTTATGCGGTGACCAAGAAATGTAATCTCCTGACAACCTATCTGGACCTTGGAAGGTCTTACAGTCAAACCATGTTGTCGTAGTGTAAGAAGAAGAGAAGACAAACCAGTAATGTGGTCTTCCCAAGAATCGTGAAATAAACAGATGTCATCGATGTATGTGATGGCATCTTTACAATCGCCAAGTAGGCGGCGCATCATGCACACAAAAGTAACGAATCATCGTTACCCAAATCAATAAAAATAAAGTTGTAGAGGCCAGTGAAGTTAGCAAAAATAATGCAAGTATCACTGATGACAACCATGATCAGAGAAAATATCCGAAAAGAAAGTAAGGTCTATATTATTGACAAAAAAATTATCATGTGCAAAAATATAGAAAGTAGCACAACAGACTATGGATGTATAAAAATAAAACATCCAAAGACAAGAAAACAAATAGGCCAACGCAACTACAAAATGTGTCGTGTAGAATTGCGTGCGAGTTGCACATCTAAATAATGGTGTGCAAACCGAGAACCATTTTTGAATCTTACAGCCTTACGAGCATCATAATAGCTCGAAAAGCGAATAAACGCTAGTTGATGAGAGGAATGTTGAAGTTCGAACATACGAACAAATTCAACATTTCCGACACGTTGAAAAAATTTTCTAAGTGTATACCAAGTAACACTAGAAGGTAAATTACGCACAACGACAGTGCGATTTGGTGGAATATGATCTCGGCCAGGACGAAACTGAGCACGAGAATCATTGACCTTATTATGTGTCATGCAGGTCAAGCGCACGGAACTATTCTTATGACCTTGGCATGTCGCAATACTGTGACAATCATGGTTAAACCTGCGATTATCAGAGCGAGTATTAAAACATTCCACATGCGTAGATCTAGTACGTCGTAACTCATCCCCATTGGATGGTTAGGACATTTTATAAAGGTCTGACAATCATGAGTGTCCTCATAACCTATTACAACAGCAGTAGAGTTAAAAACTGTTAAGTTATTATGTTGATCATTGTTGATCACTTCACCCTTAGGTGAAACCTGCTTATCACGAACACCATGATTTTTATTGTCATGTGACACCTTTTCACGTAATTGAAGTTTATTAAAAACATCCATTCCAACATATGTACCAGCAATAACAGTTGGAGTATCAGTACCAACCCTATGAGATATGATCTTATCTATACCAGGAGTGGGTGGTGTAGCCTTATCTGTAGCTAACTGTTGTGTCCTAGTTACAACAGCATTTGCCACCAGTGGGTGTGATTCAACCCACCTTGCAATCTCATTAGGAGTACAATCTTTAACCCCTGGTATGTTTCCCAACATTATGTCTGCTACAGGTGTTCTAAACCCGCAGGCATAAACAGTGCTTGTGTAGAAAGGTGTATCAATATAGACTCGTGCCACCGGGAACCTTTCTATATTCCCTCCAAAAGTGACACACTTCACAGATTTTCATGTGAAAGCAGAGGTCTCGATAAGCGAGTGCCTTATCCCGACCGTGGTACAACCGCTGTCTCTTAAAATAGTTACTTTTTTCCCATACAAAAATCCCTGATGAAATGTGAGACATCCCAAGTTCTCACATGCAGACAGTACAGGAATAGTGTGGCCACAACTAAGTGTATTTTCCCTCTCTGACACATGTTGTGACTGACAGACATAACAAGTATCATTCATGACGGTACATGCATTAGCATGATTGGTTTCATCTTTATCATTATCTCTTTTGCCAGTGCAGGCATTAGCATGTCTATGTTTATCTTTATTTCTCGACGGAGACCTGAAATGACCTGTTTTTTTATTGCATGACTTCTTTTTATCACAATAAAAATCTGTAGAATCATCATTATTGTTACCATTACTGTATGATGATGTTTGTTCATTGCTATCTGTATGATAATCTCTGTGATAATCATCACGATCCCTGCCTTTGTGATACCCACGATCATGAGGTGGGTAACCTCGATAACCTCGACGGTAAAAATGTGAAGGAGAGCGATAACAAGGGAAGTTGTAAGACCCTCTATATTCTTGACGAAAATCGGGACAATATTGTCCGTCAATGCTCTTTGATCGAGGTCGGTGATCATAAGATCTATGACCGTGGTGAGCTGAGCACGCAGGCATCTGATCTCGAGGAAAAGATCTATGGACATCCTTGTTCGGATGTACTTACTTACTTACTTACTTAGTCGTTCCCCTTGTACCGTGAGGTGTAGAGGTTTGGAAGAGAGAGCGCCAGACTATTCTATCGGCTGTCTTCCTCCTGGCCTGGTTCCATTCTAGTCCTCGGTCCTTCAAAGATTGTCTAATGTTGTCCTCCCAGCGGACTCTGGGTCGTCCTCGGGGTCTGGATCCTTGGCTCTTTGTTTCCCATGCTTGTCGTGGTAGCCGATCTTCTCCCATTCTGCAGACATGGCCAAACCATCTTAGTTGGGACTGTTCTACTTGGGTCTGTACGGGGTGGCATTTTAGGCCTTGACGTATCGTCTGGTTGCGTACCATGTCTCTTCTTGTTACTTCAACCACCTTCCTCAGATACCTCATTTCTGAGGTTTGGATCTGGCTTTTATGGGTTGTAGTCATTGCCCATGACTCGCATCCATATGTTAAGACTGGGACATAGGTGGAGCGGTATACAGCCATCTTCGTTTTCTTACCAACCTCTCTCTTGCTGAGGAATCCTCGATTTATGGCCTGAAAAAGTCTCCCAGCTGCTGCTTTTCGAGTGACCAACTCTTCTTTGATGCCTCCCTTTCGGTCTATAATAGCTCTGAGGTATTTAAAGTGGTCGACCTGCTCCAGGACCTGTTCTCCCAGCTTAATCTGATGTCTTCTTTCTTCTCGTGATATCACCATGGATTTTGTTTTAGAGCTGCTTATGACCATCCCTCTCTTCTCCAGCTCTTCCTTCCAGACTTGCAGGTTGGATTGGAGATGTGCCTCTGATTTAGCAATCAGGGCAACATCATCAGCAAATGCCAGCTCTGAAATATAGACCTGTCTCATCTTCCAGTACCCCACTGAATACTTTCTTGTTCTCTCCTTACATGCCTTGATGACATCGTCCATAAGGAGTATGAAGAGGTAAGGTGATAGGATATCACCTTGTCTTACACCAGTGGTGGTCCTGAACTCTTCTGACTTATGGTTTGCTGTCCTCACATAATTTCTGCAAGACTTGTAGAAGCTCTGTATAGCATGAATCAGAGGTGCTGGAATATTCTTCCTTGCCAAACAGTCCCAAAGTTTGCTCCAAGGGACCCTGTCAAACGCCTTTTCCAGATCTATGAAACAAAGATGGATCTCACTCTTATACTCAAGGGCCTTTTCACTCAGCTGTCTGAGTGTGAAGATTAGGTCTTGAGTACTTCGGTTTGCTCGGAATCCGCACTTGTTCGGATGTGCTGTGATGAATTGTCTCCCTAATTTTTCCATATTCTTCAATAGAGTTTGGGTGTCTCTCCTGTAGGAAAGACTCTAACTCATGACTACACGAGGATAGGACTTTATCCCGTAGCATGAGATCCATCAAACCCTCATAAGATTTGTTAACACATTAACTACCGAATTGAAAAACACACTGTGGCCGAATTAAATTTTTTTCCCATTTTCATCCTGTAGGTGTTTGCACAAAGTAAGCTGTAGTTTTCGTAATTGTTTACAGATGTTTATGAATTACACGTCATTTTAAAGATAAATGAAAGTACTATTACAATAAACACCGGTTGTAACTCTAATAGAGGTTGTTGCTATTTAACGGCCTTCCGATGGCCGAGGACTTGTAATATTTTCACAATTATAACTGCTTGCGCCCCATCTCTATCAAAATCACAATTTCAATCAATGTGCACACCGTTTTCACTCATGTTCTCATTGCTAGATCTATCAGTCAATTGTTGAAACACGTTTCTATCCTATTCAGCCATTAGATGAGATGTACACGCATTTTTTGTAGTCCTATCACTAGTTGCCACGGTAAACAGTTTTACACGATTTGGTAACTAACCCAAAACGCTGAAAAATATGAACATAATATCAATTTTCCAGTGTTCTACAACAACCATGCTTTGGGAATTTGTTTTCCGTTGGCAACTTAAAATCTCGAACCAGATCAGAGAGTGTTTCAGTACATTTTTCATTCGTTTTATTACTAAAATTAGATTGGCGCTCTGAGCGGCTTGCAGTCCAAATAATGTGATTATTTTGTGAGCGGCTTGCGGTAGTTAATGTGTTAATACCAGACAAATCTATCCATCTGTTCAAGAAATGCTTAATGGATGCAATAAATTCACCAAAGTCAGCATCCTTACTTGGCTTAGCCGCATGGAAACGATCACGGAATCCAGATTCAGTTAACTGGAACCATCTAAGAAGTACCTCTTTTACGACATCAAAATCGTTTCTACTCTTCTCATCCAGGTTCATGAAACATTGGAGTGAGTCCCCAGTCAAAAAATCAACTAAGAGACTACTCCATCTCTCTTTAGGTATATTCAAACCTGTCACTTTCATGATAAATCTAGATAAGAAAGAATCCACACAGTCGCGAGCCTGATCAAAATGAGGCATCTTCAACTTAGGATAAAATACATTTGTACCTGCTGAAGGCCTAGACTGATCCGACTGCAATTTAGCCAATTCTAAAGCTTTTTCTTTTTCTGCATTTAGTCTTAAAGCTTCAAGCTCCATAGCATTTCTATGAGCTTGATCTAATTTAAGAAGTTCCATTCTTCTTATTTCCATTTTCTCTAACTCTCTTTCTTTATCTTTTTGTTCTCTTTCTTTATCTTTCTGAGCCATTTCTTTCTCCTTTTGTTCTCTATCTTTATCTTGTTGTGCCAAATTTATTCATTCTAATTCCAATTTGAGAGACATTTCTTTATCATGTTGAGCCATTTCTTTCTCCTTAAGTTCATTTTCTTGGGCTAATTCCAACTTTCTGAGTTCATCTGCCCTTTTAACAGCTTCACGTTGTTCAAATCTCTCAAGATGAGATAAGTGTTTTTCATATCTAGACTCAGCATATTCTTCAAGCTCAGGGCCTGATTTACCTAAGCTTTTACCAATATTGATAAAATCTTCTAATGTAGACATGGTTATAAGTTTCTCATTAACTTATAGTAGTATACTAGTTATCATTAAATATACTATTACCATATAAAATCAATTAATCCAATGTAACTATGTTATTCAATGTACGCCAGAGATGAGCACAGGTGACAATGGACAGTGGAAGGCACAAGAAAATGAAATACAATGAAGTGATATGTTCAGTTATACGACACCACATAACAGATATAAAGCAACTAAGTAGGACACAGACATAGTAATCAGAAGAAAAGAAACGTTTAAAATAACATTACAAAAATGAACGATACAAGTCGTCTTTAAAATAACAATTAGACAGAGAGATTTTAGATCACAAACGAATAAAATTGTAAACACTACGGAAACTAGGTTATGCAAATAAAGTGACATATGAACGTGACGTAACAGCTAAGCACAAAAATATGGTTGTATTGCAAACTGAAGCAGCTATTTATATCCTAACCAAAAAGTTAGATCTTCAGTCAGCAAATACAAGCATTAAACCCTAATAGTCGTTATAATTACTTGAATTTTTCCAAAGAAAAACACACAAGTAAAAATAAGCCCTTTTCCAACCTTCCCACTAATATACACGAAATATATAGATTGTATACACATAATGATAGATCGAACAACAAAGATTACAGCCAAGGGACAGTGGAGTAGACTGAAGGCCAAAGCTAGCTTAATGGACAACATTAAGTAATCAAGCGCTCTAATATAGTCAAGAACTTATCTTAATTTGCTCCTGCCATTGTGAACGATGAAAACCACACCAATATTCCAACAACTGTTTGACTCGTCCCCTTGAGCAGCTAATGTCCGGTTGATAGAAGCCACTACGTTCAACTTTGGTATCGAACGAAGTTTCTTGAACCGCTTCCCCGGTTGATCTGGAAGTACAGCAAAGGTGTGACTGGTTCCATGGTTCTCTGGTTCGGTTCAGGATCAACAATTCGATGAAATACGATAAAGTTGACTTCGGTACTCAGCGCTGAAATTTGACCGTTAGCAGTAGACTTGACTCGACCTTGACACTCGTAGGTTTACATGCGCACTTGAGTTGCCAGATTTGCCTTGAATCTTGAATGAATTTCTCCGAATGTTTGAATTTCCACTGTGACTTTGACTGTCTCGAGCTGGAATGGACTCGATGCCGTTTCAACCGAAACGTTCCCAAATTTGAAGCCCGATATACAAATTGGGTAACGGAAGAGATGAATTCCGCACTTCTATGACACCAGATGTTAGGGATTTAAACTGAATGTTACGGGTAATTGTCTTTTAGTTATTATTAAAGATTCAGTTCCAGTGAGCTTGAATTATTGGGTTGCTGTACAATACTTATTCAAGTAGTTTGATTCATCTCTACTATTATCGGTCTATAATACTGTTGCAGTTTCAAAGTCATTTTGTGTGATTTATATAATATTTGATTCAGTGTCTTTCATTAAAACGTTGTAATCAGATTCTCCCGCAGTGTTATTTAATTATTATTATTATTCTGGTAGATAAATGTTAGAGTCTGGACTGACCTTGCAAGGGTAAACCAACAGTCACAGAACCTTGTTGAACTTGAACAATTCAGGCAATAAGTCAAGTTCATAGATGACTGAATATTTAATGTATGTCCTCTTTTTCAAATGAACACATCAACGTTATCACACAACTAAGACTTGGCATCAACATAGTTCTAGGATATGCTAAAGTTCAATCCTTACAGACATCGCACGTCTGTCTTATAACCGTTACTTTTATAGCATTCAGAGTCTGCAACCAACTCCATTTAAAATCCGTATCTTGGAATAATTATCACTTCTTAATACTAGTGATATACCATAGTGCTTCACACTTTACATCTATGTCTAATTTATTCAAATACTTTTGGCATCCATAGCCAGGCTTTAACTGCCATATATATAATATCAACTGCGATCGTGTCCCATGATATTCGCGTTTATACTCTGGACTCTCTGGTCCTATACATTTAACTTTATTGCTTTCCAAGCATTATCTGTACAGATATACGCTATTCTATTTCAAAGTGGTTATACCACATACATTACACATTCTGAATCAGTGGCCATGCCACATATATTATACACTATGAATCAGTGGCTATGCCACACATATTTTGAACACTGCCGGACGGCACCACGGCCACACATAGACTGTCGTTACTATGTTCACCGCGTCATACATCGATATGCGCGATTTTCCAGTACTAATTCAGCTGAGGTGGTTCGTGGTGCAATCATGCGAATGTGGCCACCATTCACATGCTTGCAAACCCCGAAACAATCCTCAACAGTTAAAAGGTAATGAGTAAATAAATGACGTATCGAGGAAACAGTTGACAATTTCCTTTCTTGGTCTTGCCAGAGTCCCCGCAGGAACCACATAGGATAATGCTGTCCTTTAGTTAATGTCAGTGCCTTCTGTATGTCGCACATTCAAGATTGGCACTGAGTGATATTTGTCATCTATGTAGATTTCCTTAGTCCTGAAGGATGGACACTTCAGCAGTGTTCCAGTATGGGATTTTGTGCTTGAAAACACACAAATAAGTAGAACTTGCTGCATCTTCTGAATGTTTGATATCTTTGTATTCTCATTTCTGTAAGAAATTTAAGTCTGACAATTTGTTGTGGATACTCAATTTTCCAAACGTTTGGACTGTGATAGTATTTGTGGTATGTGTTAGAGATAACTTAACAATTCTTTCACCTTCTCCATAAGCTCTTCTATGAGGGTGGTTCATGATTGACCTACAGGTTGACTTGTAAAACAACACATAGGGCAAAACCAGTAACAGGCTTCTTTATTTTTCAACTGAATTTATGGCTGCTTCAATACTTGTGTGTGGCCGTTTGATATGTGTACGTGTGTGATTTGAATACTTTTTGTTATGTGTGTAGTACACCTCATGTGTTTAATGAGTTATTACAGTTGTGTGGCTTTGTGATATAGTTAGTGCACCTCATGTGTTGAATGAGTTATTACAGCTGTTTGGCTGTTTTAAGTGTGTAGGACCACTCATATGTGACTGTTTATATTGTTGTCTGCAGGGTGTTTACAAGAACAATGACATCGTTGGAAATGCCTCAGTGGGTATCTGGGTGAAAAATGGAGCAAACCCCATCATGAGGAACAATCATATTCACCACGGCAGGAATGTTGGTGTCCTTACTTGTGATAATGGATTGGTAAATTTTTTTAAGCATTTTATTTATGCGCTATTTGTGTTGTTGTTTTTTTTTTTTTTTTCTAGTTAGTGCGTTCTTGTACTTTATATTTGTGAATCACATTTACTTCATGTGGAAAATACTCATGTGTCTGTTCTCTCTTTCTGTGTATAAATAAATGTATTTTCATGCAGGTATGTGTGTATAAGTATATACCTTTACACACTTTTTACACCTAGCCATCCCATGTACTTGACCTTAACTGTCACATGAGCTCTGTTGGTGGTGGCCCATTGAACACGAGCAGTTTCATTCAAAAGTGGCTGGGGAATTTAATATGGTTGTGGCACACAGTTGAAGCACTGTTTACTCATTCATTTCATTTTTGGTTACTTATGGAACATCAGGCAAGTATTACAGCAGGCCCCCTTGCAGGAAGTCTGCACATACTGCTGATGGTTTCTGTAGCAGTTTGTTTTACAATATGGGGTTGCCAGGCCCAGGCACGACCTTCACATTAGTCACATTTTACTACATACTAGAGGGAACAGTAGTCCTGTTTTTTGTGAGTCTGCCCAGAGGCCTTAGAAAAATGCACATGAGAACCTCATAAAATAAGACTGGAAGCTGGGAATGTTGAGTCTGCTCAGAGACTTTAGAAAAATGTACAAGAAAAAGAGCACATAACTTCATTAAAAATGACTAGAAGCTGGGAATGCTTAGATGTCGTAAATACCAGAAAACAGTACAATATCACTGAAATCCTGCTAGGGAAGCAGTATAAACCAGAAAGTGCAGTACAATATCACTGAAATCCTGCTAGGGAAGCAGTATAAACCAGAAAGTGCAGTACAATATCACTGAAATCCTGCCAGGGAATCAGTATAAACCAGAAAGTACAGTACAATATCACTGACATCCTGCCAGGAAATCAGTATAAACCAGAAAATGCAGTACAATATCACTGACATCCTGCCAGGGAAGCAGCATGACCACAACACACCAGTAACAGATAGTCAAGGGCTGACCATCAGCAGTGAGGAGAAACAAATAGACATAAAGGTGGAAGACCAACATGGAACTAGCAGAGCAACCGTTAAATGTAAAAATAATCCACTTGAGAGCAAGAGAGCATATAGACAATAAAATTACCGAAGTAAAGAAAAGCTGCAGGAATGAATGAAATCTTACCAGCTGCTTGAAAGTTAACATTTCATACACTAGAGATATTACACCATCTTTTGTCAACAATTTTGGAACAATCTATCCACAAGACCGTGAATGAGAATGCCTAAATATAAAGGCATACCTCGCTTTTTTGCGCTTTGCAGATATTGCACCTTTTTTTTTCAAATTATTCATGTTTATTTATTAGAACATGCCTTCTTCTTCCAATAGATTTTGGCTCCACATCAGCAAAAAGATTACGATTCGCTGAAGGCTCAGACGATGAAGATTAGCAATTTTTTAGCAATAAAATAGTTTAAAATTTTACAGTACATTGTTTTTTTAGACCCAGCGCTATTGCGCACTTAGCGGACATCATGTAAACATGATTTTAGGCTTTTATATGCACTATGGTGAGGGGCCAGACTAAATGGGCTGAGGAGTAGGTGGAACCCTATAGGTGTAGATGCAGAACCCACTGGTGAGTGGTACATGCTCTGGTCTGCACCAATCCATCCCCACTTCATGGGTTAAATGCTTTCTTGCCTCATTCTTCAGTTTGTCGTCTATCGGGAGTAGTTTGGGACCCCTTACAGTGTAGGTGCAGTACCCACCGGCGAGTGGACCATGCTCTGGCCAGCACCAACCCAAACCCCAGGCATGGGTTAAATCCTGGGTAGATGAAGCTCATAATCCTTGGAAGGCAGTTCATCTAGAAGGAAAACTCTGATTTTAAACCACCTGCTGCCTTGCAGGTAGGCTGGGGACAGTCAAGGGCTAAGGATCGCAACCCTACAGAAAAGTCTGTTGAAATCGGATGCACTGGGCTACATGCTTAACGAAACAGTGCAACGTACTTCGCTTAATGAAGATGTCACGAGTACAATTTAAGCATAGTGGTGCTCATCCCGTGGAGTCCCGCCAGGTGGTGAGAGTGCCAGACCCCCCTCCTCGCAGGGGTCCAACCAATACTACTGGTGGTCACCTTCCCCTGAATTGTGGAGTCAAGGTACAGAGGGAAAGGGCAAAAGCTATTGACCAAACACCAAGAACACTCAACATTCTGCAGTGGAATGCAGAAGGAGTTCTCAACAAAAAAGTCCCCCTGAAAAACCGCCATTATGAGGATCAAATCGATGTGGCTTGCATTCAAGAAACACATCTCAACAGCAACCGCAGATTCTCAATAAGAGGATACCAGGCTTTCCGACTCGATCAAGAAGGACACAAAGGAGGTGTGCTATTAGTTACCCAGAACTCAATACCAAGTAGCGAGTTATCTGTGAACTTCAACGACCAGTCGGAAATTTTAGGGGTTGACATTAAAATAATGCATATCTACAATTTGTATGGCCCACCGAGCAAAGACCTGTCACTTGCAAGTATAGAAATAAAGAGCTCAAACTGCATAGTGGCCGGAGACTTCAACAGCCACTTGGAAAGATGGCAATATCTGGTTACAGACAGTAAAAGAGAGGAAGTGGAGGACTGGGAGATAGACACAAACCTTCATCTTATCAACAGGCCAGATGACAAACCCAGTTTCTACTCTAGAAGATGGCACACTACTTCATGTCCAGACTAGCTTTCGCCACAGGGGACATCTTTCACAAAATTGATCGACAGGTACTTGGCCAGGTAGCAGGCAGCGACCACAGACCAATAAAGCTAGTGGTTAATATGGAGTATGTTCCCCATGAAGTGAAACCATTGCACCGATGGAATTACAAAAGAGCTGACTGGGACAGTTTTGCAGTGCTGACTGACAATCTTTGCAAGACCATCAACACAAGAAACAACAGCATGAAAAATATGGTTGAAAGCTTTAATAGAGCAATACTTTAAGCAGCTATTGAGACCATTCCTAGAGGGACAAGAAAGAACTATAAACCATACTGGAATGAGGAACTGCAAAAACTTGAAGATGAGGTAACAGAAGCCAGAGAGACAACAGAACAAACAACTGAGGCAAACATCCTGCTCAAAGCAATGACTGCAAAGAACAAAAGAACATTAAATCAAACAACAAAAGACTACTGGAAGCAAACAACATAAAATCTCTAAATAGATAAAGAAGGGAACAAACTGTGGAAACTAGTTAGAGCTTTGAACAATGAAGAACCTTACAATAATCACATCACAATCAAACAAGGTGAAAATATGCTCTCGGGGGAAAAAAAGCTGCAAATGTACCCATGGAACACTATGCTAGTGCAAACCACATTGTTGTCCCGATAGACAGAAGAAAGGCCATCATTGATGAACAAAGGAGTCATGACAACAAAAAACTTGCACCAGAAGAACACATGATGGTGAAGTTAACAATGCAAGAAATGGAAGAGGCAATGAGGGCGCTAAAGAAAAAGAAGTCACCTGGAAAAGATGGGATAACCAATGAAATGCTCATAGGCCTAGGAACAAAGGCAAAAAAGAAGCTTCTGGCCATCCTGAACTGCAGCTATTACCAGCTCAGCAGAAGTGAACAAGTGGTAATCTTCAGACTTTGCACAGGTCACAACAGGTTGAGATACCATCTATTCAACAAATTAAAGATAGGAACTACTGATGATTGTGACTGTGGCACCAATAAAATGACTGCCAAACATCTGCTTCAAAGGTGCCCAACATATAAGGAACAGAGAAAACGCATATGGCCATCACCAGTACCATTCCTGGAGAAAATCTATGGAGATAACATCCTTAGGTTGACCACTGCTTTCTTTGAAGAAGAAGCAGAAGATATGCACTGGGAAGCCAAAAAAATGGGTGAGACCCACTTTATTGCGATATTTGCTTTTTTATGGTGGTCTGGAACAGAACCCGCAATATATCTAAGGTATGCCTGTACTGCCAAAGAAAAGCAACTTTACTGTAAGCAGGAACTGGTATAACAGCTGTGGAAGTGGCTGGAAAAATTCTACCAGGCTGATGACACAGCCACATTAAGGAAGCTTTTAATATGGATATTTGGCTGAATTTTTTTGCTCCGCCATTTTCTATATTTGGCTGCTCTTATTTTAGCACCACCCATGAGGTTGTTGTTACTATAGATTCCTCTTTTTCAGATGTCACAATATAGATATCTGTTACAGAATATGTCTTGACAGAGATATCTATTACAGTGTGTGTCATGATAGATAGAGATAGATCAAATGAAAGTTTTTTTTGTGACAGAGGTATCTGTTATAGATCAAATGAAAGTTTTTTGTTACAGAGAGATCTGTTATAGATCAAATAGCAGTACTCAGAAAATTATCACAGAGCTAGCTTAAGGTTGTAGAAATAGAAATTGTTGATAAATTAAGAGATTATTAAGTACTTGACATTGACAGTCTAAAGAAAGCATAAACTCTGTCCATGTAATTATATTCCATGTTCTGGTCAGAGCTAGATTAATGTCTGTCTTATTAAAACCATTGTGTAATAAATTTACATCATCAGGGCTACTTTGACAACTGTGATATCCATAACAACCAAATAGCTGGCTTTGAGGTGAAAACTGGGGCCAACCCAACAGTGATTGGTTGCGAGATTCATCATGGACAGCAGGCGGGAGGCATCTGCGTTTATGAGAATGGACGAGGCCAGTTTATTGAGAACAAGATCCATTCTAATAACTTTGCTGGAGTGTGGATAACATCCAATAGTGATCCAACAATCCGGTTGGTATAGTTTTTTTAGACTTACAGTAGATACTTTATGTTAATAGTGATTTATTTTGTAGGTCCATTCTGGCACTTTTATATTGTTACCTAAAAGTCTGTGTATTTTAAAAAAGATAAGATAAATATTGTATTGGTATCTAGGTCACATTGATTGGCCATTGTGACATTGATGGTAACACTGACTTGTACATTTTTTGTTCAAATCTTGATATTACCTTCACACTAACTCTGGTGTCCTGGTCTATTTACCATCAAACTCTCCACCTTTTATGGGTTCACAACAAGTGTTAATGTCTCTATTTTTTTTGTCCACTTCTTGATAATACCTTCACACTAACTCTGTTGTCCTGGTCTATTTACCATCAAACTCTCCACTTTTTATGGGTTTACAACAATGTCTCTATTTTTTGTCCACATCTTGATATTATCTTCACACTAGCTCTGTTTGATCCACCTTTTATAGGTTTTCAGCAAAGTGTTAACATCTCTATAAATGTCAAAAATACTTTAAAATCTAATGTTGGTCTTGTTTCTAAATTTTTTTTTTCATTCTTAGTTTTAAAAAAAAAAATATTTCCTTTTTGATAAAATGCACCCTAATCATCAAGGGCTAGTTTTTTTCTTGCAATAATTTCTTATATTGTCCATATTTTTATGTCATACGTTTTTAATGTGTTGTTTGGATCATACATTTCTCACCAGGTTCAACCAACAGACAACAGCTATTTTCATTTCTGGCCCATCTTTTTGTTAACATTTATCTTTGTTCTTCTGTTTTTTGTTTTGTTTATTTATTTGTTTGTTTGTTTGTCCCTGGTATTTCTGTAGTCCTAGTAAGAAGCACACAATCTATATTTGTTCATCCCACTATTTAGATGTTAAAAGTCTATAAGTACAGGTATCCACCGCTTTTCAAAAGTTCACTTTACGCCACTTCGCTATTACGAAAGACCTACATTAGTGCCTGTTTTCGCTAACCAAAGAAATCTGAAGAGGATTTTTGCTTTTTCAAAAAAGGGAAAAAATAGCGTTTAGCATTTGTTTTGCAGCGAGCAGGAACTACACTCAGCTTCTCAGCTTCAAGCCGCCATAGCTTTGAACTGTGTCTATGAGCATCTGTGCTTTATCTTGATTAATTTTGTGCATCCGCTAGCAAGTTGTGTCCTAAGGTATCAGAAAAGCCTAAGGCTTAGCGTAAAACTGGATGTAATTAAGCGTTTCGATCATGGTGAATGCGTTGAACTTGCCTGCGTCCACCATTCATACTATTTACATGCAGAGATAATCTTGAAAGCTACCAAAGTTACTATTGGTTCTGCTAGTAGCAGTGGTCTCTTTTAGTCGGCATCCAGTAATGGATAAAATGGAAAGTTTTATTGCTTGAGTGGATTGATGGGTTTACAAATAGGTACCTAAAACTACCCAAATATTTCACTGGAAAAATGTCCTTCGTGGGGCAGAAAGGGGAAACTAGGTCTTCTTTTGTTATTTTGCTGTTCTTGCATCTTTGTATGCATTGTAATAAAATGTACACAAGATAATTCTGTGTTCTTTTCTCTCTCAAAATATGTAAACCTGAAAACGGAATGCATTTTGTAAATGATAGAAAAATTTCAACGAAAAACATCAGTATATCATGGTTTTCGATGCGCCGGCGAACTCTGGAGTTACCCGCGCATAATTCAAACACATGGTGCAATATCAACAAAGAGCGATTCTCTTCAAATTTACTATCAATGGAAAGAAGAGTTATTAAGCTTCAGTTTCAAATAAGTTCTGCCCCAATTAATATCCAATTAGTTGCACAAATTTCAAAGTAATGACAGAGTTGTCTTTTTAAGTGTGCTTCCAAGAGCCGAATCCCTGCAAATCTTACATCCATAGATTTGCCATCTATTCGACTATCATTGTGCAGATTCTTATCATTTTCTGAGATTTGTTGAAAGAGCAAGCTTTAACGAAACTAGACCACCCCGACAAGTGTTTAGCGTTTGTGTCTAGTCATGCAGGCTGTTCCACCCGGGAAAGTTCAACCCCCTAATGTGAAGGAGAGAAACTATTGGGCGGATTCTACTGAGCACATGAATGAGACTACATGTGTAAGTTAATATATATTTTTGAAAATTGATAAAATTTAATTATGCTGAAATAAATATGACTGATAACTAAAATAAAACCAAGGGAATTAGCAAGGGGAGTGCAGGTAGAAGATTCACGGTTGGAACAGTGAAAATGTCATTCGCTCGACTTAGCTTTTGTTTTGGCAATTTAATTATTTGGGGGCGATTTTAATATCGTTGGCAGCATTTGAAAAGCATTTTGGACATTGAATGTGGTATTTAGATACTTTTTAATCATGATTAATGCCCCAATCGCTCAAATACTCAGTCAGTTTGTTGACCTCATTCAATGTAAACAATTCATGGCAGTTCCACACACTGGTTGTCTGCAAGACCGGACAGTAGGATTCTTTCTTAAAGAGATTGGGAATAATGAGACATTTCTTTAAGGTGCCACATAGCAGAATATATCATATAAACATAGTTTATTTGAATCTCATTGCAAAGAGCTTGTCGCGTAGCGTTTGGAAGATAAGAATTATTTAAAAGAAATAATAGATAAGAATGTGGAAAATTTGGCTCAAGAATTCCTGTTGGGTTTTCCCACTTCTGAAGGGTGACGAAGAGGGTAAATTCTCCTAACTAGACAGGTCTGGAAAAGATTGTAAGGAGATATTTGGTCTCTCGCTACCGTCGTCCCCTTCTCAGTTATCTATTATTATTATTATTTAAATTATATTATATTTTACGGGCCCCCCCCCCCCCCTCCCTTATAAAGGAAGATAAACATCAGACAATATGTAACATCTAATCGAAGGAACAAAGCATGGGGTACAGTATATACACCCAATTGGTTTATTGCAATAAAGTGAATAGATGGTGAATGATAGTATTGTCGATGGAATTAGTGTCTGCTGTATGTACTATGTGTCTCACATCAAGTGTGTTTCATCATGGATGACTAAAATATGCATTGATTTGGTGAGTTCCCTTTTTCAAGGAACTTATCTTTTCAGCCCCTGGCTGATAGTGAAGCGTGGTTAGTTCTCCGGTCTCCTGACGTTGCCCCAGGTAGGTCTTGAATGGTTCGGATTTGCCTTCTCTGTGCTCGACTCCGTATTCTGCTCTGAGATTGGACTGTCGTGCAAGGCTCCACCATAGACTGAAGACAAATACGATGGCTTCATTAATTTTCTAGCTTTAGAAAGCAGTCTTTCCCTAAGCCGCCCCTCTGCCAGTCATCTCAGATTTTAGTCTCTAACATCATATGTCTAGAGCCTAATCTTGAATTCAAGTTTCTCCTTTCTGTCCTTTATTATATTTCTCTGCCCCAGTGGCAGTATTATAATTCTTTAGACTGATTTATCGTCAACTTAACCCGATGGATTATTATAAATGTCAGTTAAACCCACCAAATTTATCATAGAAATGTCGGCAACAGTATTCTAGTTCTGTGCCTCTAGCCTAATCGTCATGTCAGTTATGATGAATTTAACAAATAATTGGACACCAGTATTATAGAATTGTCTGACAACATTATCACACACTTCATGTCTGGTCGCATCGTCATACAATTTATAATGAATAAATGTCACGGTCTGTCAACATTATCGTTAATATTAATTTCCGTTAGTCTAAGCGTCGGGTCGAAAATAATCAAATAAATGGAAATTAATAGCTATATATATTCCCGTTATACATTATTATGAACATGTTGTACATATCCCGTGGGATCATAAAATATACCCGATCACATGTGGCTGGATGTGATCGTAAAACAAAAATATGAATAAAGTAAACGCAGTTATACCAATTTTGCGTCGATTTGCAAGGTACTACACATTTCATCACATTACTATTTTCTAACGAGATTTTCACTTACCTACTCAGATGGACCAGCAATTTAGACACGTGGCTTCAGTGCGTTTAATGCATGAATTCGCACGATCTGGCTTAGGTCTAGCTTTCTCAAGGTTTCCTGGGCAAGTGAAAAATGACCGTGTTTGGCGCACTTTTAGCGGGACATTTCCGCTTGGACACGTGATCCGTAGCGTGCATCATGTGACCTTAGCCTCGTATAGACGCTCCAATCAATAACGTTAAAAGTCACGTGATGTTTTCCTAAGTGGCCTAAACTGGTTCTCCCTAAGTTTAAGCAGTCCTAAATTAAAGCGGGTTTCTCGCTACCGAGGTCAGGGGTCAACAATGACGTCGTATCTAAAAATAGCGAGGAGAAAATCACCGAACGCTAGGAGATTATCCGCAAGTGACAATTCCCGGGACTTTGCGATCATGCATTGAAGATGATAAAAATGGTGTCTCGTAATTAAAAAAAAAAATGAAGAGAAGATTGGGCAAGTCGTCACACAAGCCCCTCCTCAAGTTTGACGTTCCGTCCAACTCCTCTGGTCCTGTCTTCCTCTTCTTTTTCACTTTCTCATTTCACCTTCATCCTCAATATTCTCTCCTATTTCTCCTCGTTTGCGTCCGGATGTCTGCTCAAAAAATCTGGCCCTACGTTGTTCTTCCCAGGTATGTATTCTGGTTTTCTTCCTGGTTTTCTTTGGATGCCTACGTCTGCAGCAATGCTTTCCTAGGTCCTGTAACTGGTCTACCCTATGTGTTGAGGTTACCTGGTTACACTCTGAACAGGACTTCACATATCGAGCTATGTCTTCTGTGATGCCGGGCCAATAATAACGGGTGGCTATCCTTTGATTTGTGGCACCATTACCCAGGTGTTCACTCAAAGTAGCAACGTGCCCCCATTCCATAACTTTATTTCTATATATGGATGGCACCACAATCTGTCCATGACTTTTTAGCCCTCTGCCAGCTTTCTTGTGCAAGAGTCCATGTTCCATATAAAAGTCACCCTTTCTTCGGGGGTTATGTGAGTTTTTCAATTTGCCAAAGCAAGGCCCCAATGTGCTATCAGCTGCTTGAGCCCTTTTCATCTTATTCGGATGAATTTCTAATTTAGAGTCCCTCTCTATGCATTTGGAGTCAGACCTGGTCTGGATGGCAGCCATAACCACAGGCTTTACTGGTTCTCCTAAAAAGACATATCTACGCCCTAACATCAGGGGGTAGAAAGGATCCTCTAAAACTGCAGCATTGATTTCCCCTTCCACATAGCGACAACTGACCTGAATCTTCGCTATGGGCAAATTTAAGGATAATGCTCCTTTGAGGGGCCCCTGGATATCCACTGTTTCTGTGGTGAGTTGTTCAGGGTGCACCAGAGATGAAGAAACGACCGCATCATAGGACAAACCTGTGTCATACATCCCGATGACTTGTTTGACATTCACGGTCACTGTCTCCTGTATAGGTGGGTGATGGAGGCTATTCTGACTCACTGTCAGTTCCTTCCTGTCAACAGCCCTCACCTGCAAACATGCAACCTGATGTGGAGGGTTTTTCCTTCTGCACTCGGCAGTATTGTGGTTGCTCATTTTACACGTCTTACACCACTTTTCTCCCCGTCTCTGAGGCTGGAAAGCTGATCTCGGAGTAGTCTTATGGGCATAGTCTGGCTTGTCATGTTTTCTGAAGTGGTGGTAAGGTAGATTCATTTGGGGATCCAAGTGTGCCTGAGGTGTCGGCCTCGATAATTCTTCCGGTTGGTTCCACCGGGATGGGTCATTCTCTGTTAGCGCTGCCTGATAACGTTCCGCCAACTGGACTATGGTTTCTAAAGTGCTGGCCCCATTCTCTGTCAGGAATCTCCTCATGTCAGAAGTCATGGTGTCCTTCAGTTGTTCAGTAATGACCATCTCCTTCAGACCTTCCCAATCATGAGAAAAATTCCCTAGGGCACCCCACTTTTCCACGTACGAATCCAGTCTAGCAGCAAATTGAGCAAAGTTCTCTCCGACTTCCCAACTAGAGTTACGGAACCTCTTCCTATATGCGTCAGCATGTAGCTCATACCGTATCAGGAGTGCCTTTTTCAGAGAGTCATAGTCATCCTGTAAACCTGGAGGAAGCTTGCTATACACGCCATAAGCAGTTCCTCTAAGCCCTTGTGACAGTTTCAGGTTCCACTTGCTCCTCTCCAACCCAAATGTGGTGGCAAACTTTTCAAATTTGTCCAAATAGATATCAATCGAGTCGACTTGTTCCGAGAAAGCTTCAAATGGAAACGTCAAGGGTCCCCAGTTTGACATGTGTGAGGATGGCAAAGGTCCTATGCTCCCCATTTGCAAGGAGGGCATATTATCTGACCATGGCGATTGGTTGCCTGATGATGTAGCTGCTGTCGCACCGGCTACCGGTTCAACTCTTTGAGCCTGTCCCTGCATCTCTAACTGCTTCATCTTCAGTGCATGCTCGCGTTCATCTCTCTCGCTTCTTTCCCTAGCGTCTACAGCTTTTATCCTCTCATCTATTTCTGCTAACTTTATTAGCTCTTCTCTTTCAGCTTTCGCTGTTTCTCGAGCGTAATACTTATCAGTCTCGACACTGACATAATTCGCAACGTCCACCCCACTATAACCTAGATCTCGACCGGCCTCCCCTAGTGCTGCCTTAAGCTTAACTATTTCAGCCATCTTTTGCTGTTATAGTCCACACTGAGTAAGCTAGTGCTACCTTCCAATAGTATTTCTAACAAGCAAAAACTTACTAATTATCAGACTGCTGTAGAATGAAATTACTACAGTTATGGAGACTTAAGGTCTGTAATTCAATGAAATACAAAATCATGAACTAACTTAATTAAATACAACATAAATAAAGGGATTCACCAATCAATGCCTGAAATTCTAGAAAAAATGTTTTCTGTCTTTCTAGAGCTCACTGTGTGAAAATACATGTGTTAAAATGGTTTACTGTAATGACTGAATGAATGATACTATCCCAGAGGTATGATAAAATACATAAGTTCAAATCCCGGACTGAGACCCCAGTGTCACGTAGCGTTTGAAGGATAAGAATTATTTAAAAGAAATAATAGATAAGAATGTGGAAAATTTGGCTCAAGAATTCCTGTTGGGTTTTCCCACTTCTGAAGGGTGACGAAGAGGGTAAATTCTCCTAACTAGACAGGTCTAGAAAAGATTGTAAGGAGATATTTGGTCTCTCGCTACCGTCGTCCCCTTCTCAGTTATCTATTATTATTATTATTTAAATTATATTATATTTTACGAGCCCCCCCTCCCTTATAAAGGAAGATAAACATCAGACAATATGTAACATCTAATCGAAGGAACAAAGCATGGGATACAGTATATACACCCAATTGGTTTATTGCAATAAAATGAATAGATGGTGAATGATAGTATTGTCGATGGAATTAGTGTCTGCTGTATGTACTATGTGTCTCACATCAAGTGTGTTTCATCATGGATGACTAAAATATGCATTGATTTGGTGAGTTCCCTTTTTCAAGGAACTTATCTTTTCAGCCCCTGGCTGATAGTGAAGCGTGGTTAGTTCTCCGGTCTCCTGACGTTGCCCCAGGTAGGTCTTGAATGGTTCGGATTTGCCTTCTCTGTGCTCGACTCCGTATTCTGCTCTGAGATTGGACTGTCGTGCAAGGCTCCACCATAGACTGAAGACAAATACGACGGCTTCATTAATTTTCTAGCTTTAGAAAGCAGTCTTTCCCTAAGCCGTCCCTCTGCCAGTCATCTCAGATTTTAGTCTCTAACATCATATGTCTAGAGCCTAATCTTGAATTCAAGTTTCTCCTTTCTGTCCTTTATTATATTTCTCTGCCCCAGTGGCAGTATTATAATTCTTTAGACTGATTTATCGTCAACTTAACCCGATGAATTATTATAAATGTCAGTTAAACCCACCAAATTTATCATAGAAATGTCGGCAACAGTATTCTAGTTCTGTGCCTCTAGCCTAATCGTCATGTCAGTTATGATGAATTTAACAAATAATTGGACACCAGTATTATAGAATTGTCTGACAACATTATCACACACTTCATGTCTGGTCGCATCGTCATACAATTTATAATGAATAAATGTCACGGTCTGTCAACATTATCGTTAATATTAATTTCCGTTAGTCTAAGCGTCGGGTCGAAAATATTCAAATAATATGGAAATTAATAGAAATTAATTCCCGTTATACATTATTATGAACATGTTGTACATATCCCGTGGGATCATAAAATATACCCGATCACATGTGGCTGGATGTGATCGTAAAACAAAAATATGAATAAAGTAAACGCAGTTATACCAATTGTGCGTCGATTTGCAAGGTACCTCACATTTCATCACATTACTATTTTCTAACGAGATTTTCACTTACCTACTCAGATGGACCAGCAATTTAGACACGTGGCTTCAGTGCGTTTAATGCATGAATTCGCACGATCTGGCTTAGGTCTAGCTTTCTCAAGGTTTCCTGGGCAAGTGAAAAATGGCCGTGTTTGGCGCACTTTTAGCGGGACATTTCCGCTTGGACACGTGATCCGTAGCGTGCATCATGTGACCTTAGCCTCATATAGACGCTCCAATCAATAACGTTAAAAGTCACGTGATGTTTTCCTAAGTGGCCTAAACTGGTTCTCCCTAAGTTTAAGCAGTCCTAAATTAAAGCGGGTTTCTCGCTACCGAGGTCAGGGGTCAACAATGACGTCGTATCTAAAAATAGCGAGGAGAAAATCACAGAACGCTAGGAGATTATCCGCAAGTGACAATTCCCGGGACTTTGCGATCATGCATTGAAGATGATAAAAATGGTGTCTCGTAATTAATAAAAAAAAATGAAGAGAAGATTGGGCAAGTCGTCACAGAGCTGTAACAAGGCTTTAAAATGATGTATGATATATAAATATCATTGAGGATGACAAAAAAATATGAAAAATTGTGCATTTTCTTAAAACAAGGCATCTTTGAGCCTATACTTTATTTAACAAGTCAAAGTACATGTGCTTATTTCTGTACTGTTGGAAAAAGCTTGAAAAAAGCTTTAAAGTGATACATGGATCATTACTATAACTTCATTAGCAAATTTTTTTTCTGTTCTTTGTAAACAAGTAGAAATCTTGATGAATTGAGCAGTTTCTACGAAAATAGGTTTTTCAGCTTTCAACAAAATAGTTCAGAATAATGTGACGTTTAGAAAAAAATGGGGCTCACTTAGTATGACTATAACATTGGATATCATAGATATTGAGTGTCTACAGTGCATAGATTTTGAGCATTGACACTTTAAAATTGTGTGTCGAGCTGATTTTGTAACCAAAAACACATGACTAACCTGATTTTCTTTAAATTTGAAAAGAGCATATTGGCGTTTTTATGTCCTTCATGCCTTCCATTTCTTAATTTCTTACAAATACAAGTAGTTATTAACACAAACATGACCTTGTATGTGCATATACATGTTATTTGTGATACTTTGGTGATGTCAAAGATGGCCCATTTTCACTTTGACAGAGCGATAAAATTTATAAGGGGAAAAATAAAAATTCATTACTATTTTATTTATAGACTGATTTTGATGATGTTGTTTTTAAAATTTTGTTTCTTTATGTACTTTCTAAATATCTTATTGAATTGTCTATTTAACAAATATGAAAAATTGGTTTGTGGTACCTAGTACAACGCATGGTGTTTCGTTAAGTTATCTTATACTTAATTTGTCTTTTTAATAAGCTGGAACAGAAAGCACTGGATGATGTGATTAAAGTGTTACAAAAGTGGAATTTAAAGGTAGTCATGGGTGCTTTGATCAGTTTTTGAGGCTAGGGCAGCTTCATGGCTTAAAGGTTACTGGAGACAGTGCTTCAGCTGATACTGAAGCTGCCGAAAAGTTCCCAGAAGGACTGAAGAAAATAATTACAGAAGGTGGTTATTCGTATAAGCAAGTGTTTAACTGTAATGAAACTGCAATTTATTGGAAAAAATTGCCTGCAAGACATTTATTTTGATAGAAGAAATGCAGGCTAAGGGACACAAGGCATCAAAGGACAGGTTTACCCTAGTGCCCTAGATATAGAGAGTAACGCCAACTAAGGTTTGGCCGCCATTTTCGTCCGAACCCGTATTGCAGGAAAATGGACCCAATCGCGACTTTCAGACCCAATTTGCATTTTCAACGCCACTGGTGATGCTGTCCTTAGGCCTCTACTGGTGCACCATTCAGAAAATCCGAGGGCACTTAAAGGCGTTGATAAGAATACACTTCCTGTTGTGTTTCGTTCACATCCAAGCAGTTGGAATACCAAAGTGATTTTTTTCTGAGTACATGAGTGGATACGTTAGTCCTTTTCTTTAAAAATACTTTAGAGAAAAATAATCTTGATAATAGGTATCTTGTGATTGTCGATAATTGTGCTGCTCATCCACCTGGCATTACCGAGTATGGCGGTAACACTTGTGTTGTTACCGTTGAGTATGGCGTCGTTGCTGCAACCATGTGACCAAGCCCTAATAACTATAATTAAGGCTTACTATACACAAAATGTGATGCGTTTTATTGTAAATGCCATTGACAGAGAGGGCAACTTCGAAACATCTTTGCGAGAGATCTGGAAAAACTACAATATAAAATTGGCAATCACCAACCTTGGAGATGCTCTCAATAGGCTAACAGTCTCGATGAGAAATGGTGTTTGGAGGAAACTGTATCCCGAAGCAGTGAACAATTCTAAAGGCTTCGAACCAACCACAATAAATACGGCAATAGTGACTTTGGCTAAGGAGGCTGGGTTTGTGAAAGTTGACGGAGATGATGTTGAAGAGGCTTTGGCATCCCATGACCAAGAACTGACAGATGAAGAGCTGATGCGATTGCAAGAGGAAAGGATACTTACTTATAGTCGTTCCCCTTCTCCCGTGAGGTTTAGAGGTTTGGAAGAGCGAGCGCCAGACTATCCTATCGGATGTCTTCCTCCTGGCCTGGTTCCATTCTAGTCCTCGGTCCTTCAAGTTTTGTCTAATGTTGTCCTCCCAGCAGACTCTGGGTCATCCTGGAGGTTTGGATCCCAGGCTCTTAATTTTCCATGTTTGTCATGGTATCCTTCTTCTTCTTCCTCGTTTGTCCTGAAAAAAAAAAAAACGTTGGTTGCATTGTGACCATTTACAGCAGAGCTGCAATATTTGCGCCTTTCGGCTGTCACATCCGACTTCAGCACAGCATTTTTTGGGACCGGGTTTGCCTTCCCTCTTCGATACCTACTCTCTCAGCCAGACTGCAGTGATGCAACCTGTTTCCAGGGCCACCAGTTGCAGGTGGAGTAGGGTCTTGGTCAGCTCTGGTTGCTGACCCTGATGCAAGCAGTCAAGCTATGAGTCGCTGACTACATTCATCTCGTTGGCTGTGTCTTCGGTCCCGTCATGGTATCTGATTTTCTCCCATTTTGCAGACATGGCTAAACCATCTTAGTTGGGACTATTCTACTTGGGTCTGCAGGGAGTGGGATTTTAGGCCTTGAAGTATTGTCTGGTTGTGGACCATGTCTGTTCTTGTTTCTCAATCACCTTCCTCAGATACCTCATTTCTGAGGTTTGGATATGGCTTTTGTGGGTTGTAATCATTGCACATGACTCACATCCATATGCTAAGACTGGGACATAGGTGGAGCGGTTTAGTCTCATCTTCATTGTCTTACCAACCTCTCTCTTGTTGAGGAATCCTCGATTTATGGCCTGACAAAGTCTCCCAGCTGCTGCTTTTCGAGTGGCCAACTCTTCTTTGATGCCTCCGTTCCGATCTGTAACAGCTCTGAGGTATTTAAAGTGGTCGACCTGCTCCAGGACCTATTCTCCCAGCTTAATCTGATTCCTTTTTTCTTCTCGTGATATTGTAACCGGAATGATGATCACATTAGTAGTTTAGTAATTATCCTTTAAATAATTTCAGTGCGCAAGTTATTGATGACGTAATTTTCACATAGCCTCTTATCGACATTTTAAAATAAAGACCTCTAAACAGAATTAAAAATACCCTCGAATTAAAGCTTATACCATTCGCTATCATAGAAACTTGTGTAGAAACTTGTGACGTAAATATGACATCGACAAAACTAGTGGAATATCCATCTTAACTAATGGCTTCGCCAGTGAAATAGTTCATCTCAAACATATCCGTATTGACTGACAAATCAAAGTAACTTCCCCCCAAACAGTCTTAGGAACCAGTTTGTATATATTGATGGCCCAAAACCCTTAGCAAAAGAGAGCCAAAGAAGAGTCAAAGAAGAGTAAAAGCCTGGAGCCAAAGCCAGGTCATTCCGGATAGTCCAAGAGCCTTAGGTTCCTAGCAGATTTTGCTGACCGCCACTTTATATTGACAAGAGAATAATGGCTAACCTGACCCCTAGCCCTATGACAACATATACTTCAGGTTGGTAAAAGGTCTCGACTTAGACTCACGCATAGTAGACAGGATGAAATAGATATACATAAGCTCATCAAATTGCACATGGATTTTATGAGATGATTTCGTATGAGGAAACGAATGTTAGTGAACTGAGAATAGGATCATCTTGTAATTTACCGCCATACATCTGAACGAAACCAAAATAAACTTTTCATATACAACGTCGGACTTTGCTTAAAATGCTGTTGGAAGGTGTTGAGTTTGACTTGCACATTGTTTAGGAACTCTATAGGGAAAAAATGGACCGTACTGCCTTTTATATTATATTGTGATTACTTCCAACTATCAAAACCTGAATACGAACCTGGATCCCGTACCCTTTGATCAAGTTAAACAATACCTCTGGAGGATCATCCAGTTAACTCAAACTTGACACAGCAACCTTAAATATATTGATACCGCCAACTTAAATATATTTATACTGTGAACTCGAACTGGTCAGTTATAGGTTATGTAACTAAAAAAGATAGAATACCGTCGGAATGCTTCCTTTGCTGTCCTTTAATTCCTTCAACGGCGAATAGCTCCTTAATTAACTGGTCACAATTAATACATTGGCACAATACCTGCTTCTTAGTTGGTGTGCAAATGTAACACGCATTCTCGCTATAACATATATACCTATCGAGCTATTCTGACCTGCTTTAATAATTTTCCGACGGATTATTCATTTATATAGAAGAATGTTAAATTAAATGAAGTAGAACCCCAAACCAATTTTACCCCTAAAATACTATCTATGTGAATACGGGCACAATATCACCATGGATTTTGTCTTAGAGCTACTTATGATCATCCCTCTCTTCTCCAGCTCTTCCTTCCAGACATGTAGGTTGGATTAGAGATGTGCCTCTAATTTAGCAATCAGGGCAACATCATCAGCAAATGCCAGCTCTAAAATAGAGACCTGTCTCATCTTCCAGTACCCTACTCAATACTTTCTTGTTCTCTCCTTACATGCCTTGATGATATCATCCATGAGGAGTATGAAAAGATAAAGTGACAGGATATCACCTTGTCTTACACCAGTGGTGGTCCTCAACTCTTCTGACTTATGGTTTGCTGTCCTCACATAATTTCTGCAAGACTTGTAGAAGCTCTGTGTAGCATGAATCAGAGGTGCTGGAATGTTCTTCCTTGCCAAACAGTCCCAAAGTTTGCTCCAGGGGACCCTGTCAAACGCCTTTTCCAGATCTATGAAACAAAGATGGATCTCACTCCTATACTCAAGGGTCTTTTCACTCAGCTGTCTGAGTGTGAAGATTAGGTCTTGAGTACTTCGGTTTGCTCGGAATCCATACTGGATCTCCTCCAGTTGTGACTCAGCTAGTCTCTGCTCTAGGATTCTAGAGTAGATTTTACCAGGGACACTTAGAAGGGATATGCCTCTATCGCATTGTCGATTATCACCCTTTTTGAAAATTGGTGTTATGATGGCAATCTCCCAATCCTTTGGTATGGCCTTGTTGCACCACGCTGCCTGTAGGACCCTTAAGAGTAATAGGTCACCTGCTGCTCCCATGTACTTAACCATTTCAGGTGTTATACCATCATGCCCTGCTGCTTTGCCCATCTTGAGTTTCTCCAGTGCTTCAGTTTTTGCTTCAGTTCTTCTATCTTTATGTCATCATCACCACCATTGGTTTTCTCTTCTGTGCTAGTGTTTATCATTTCTGATGCTTGACCTTGCTCACCATCAAGCAGTTCTAAGAAATATTCTTTCCATCTTTCCATTACTACCTTCGGGGCAGTAAGAAATTTGCCTTGCTTGTCCTGTATAAATTTAAGAGCGCACTGTTTTTCCTTCTTTTGGGTCTTATAGAACAATTCTAGTTTTTTTGCGCATCTTTTTCCAGCTCCATGCTTTCTTTCAGTAACTGTTCATATTTATTTTTGACGTTGACTAGATATTTTTGTTTTATATCTGGTTGTTTTATTTCTGATATTTCTATCTGGGGTTACTTCTTTGTTCTGTTTCTCATTAATTTTTTTCAGCTTTATATTTACTTTGATGATGACCGGATTGTGATCTGAATTTATGTCGCCGCCAGGATGTGTCTTTGCACTTGTGACACTGTTTTTAAATCTATGTTTTATCATGATAAAGTCAATTTGATTTCTTGCAATTTGTACAGTCTTCCTGAATTACTTTTTAAAAAAAATATAGATTGTAATTTTGCTATTAAATTCCTTGCTTGTTCCAGCGGAGTTTCTGACCACTTTTATGCTAGACGATTGTTTAACATGTTCTGACTTTGTCACTTTTATTAGGATTCTACTTCTTTTACACACTATTTGTTTAGTATTTCTATGAGGATCAGGCCTACTCCTAACCATCTTTCCTAAACTATGAGAATCATCAGAATTTACGGCCTCACCATCTGACTCCCTAACCTTCTCATATTAGCGTTGTTCTGGTATATCGCTTACACCATCCTCGTCATCATCTGAAATCAACAACGTGGCTTTCCTAATGGCTCTACCCTTTTGAACAAATTGTTTATAATTCTCCAACATCCAGGGTCTTGTATCATCCCGTCTCAAATGTTGTACATGTACTTTCGTCGTATGATTAAGTTTTTCTCTTTTGTTCTTTCCATTTTTGCTCTCGTAATTTATGTACTTGGCTAACAGTAATGTAGTCTACTTCCTCATCTACAGTATTCTTTGTTTTGAACAACTGATTCTGATTCAAGGTCCTACGCCTTTTCTCAGACAGGTCAACACTTTTAGGTAACTTTTTTTTCTGTCTTAAGTTTTCCTCTATGGGAACTATCCCTGTACCAGTCTCCATCCCTTCTACTAGTTTACCTTTTACTTTCTTCTAACTGGGATTAAACTCTTCCTTTTGTATGTTCTGCTGGTTTGCCAGTCTACATCCCGTACCTACACCTGTAAACAGTTACTTTGATTGTCCTCACCACTGGAAATTCCATCATCAGAGTCTGACGAATAATCCAAGTGTCTTTTGTGTAAATATTTATGTATTCTTGAGTTCTTGTTACTGTTACATTTGTTTTTTCCCTATATCTTCTCTTCAGGTTCTGTCTGAATATCAACATCTTTAAATTCTAATTCTCTTACTTACTTACTTAGTCGTTCCCCTTCTACCGTGAGGTGTAGAGGTCTGTAAGAGAGAGCGCCAGACTATCCTATCGGCTGTCTTCCTCCTGGCCTGGTTCCATTCTAGTCCTCGGTCCTTCAAAGATTGTCTAATGTTGTCCTCCCAGCGGACTCTGGGTCGTCATGGGGGTCTGGATCCCTGGCTCTTTGTTTCCCATGCTTATCGTGGTAGCCGATCTTCTCCCATTCTGCAGACATGGCCAAACCATCTTAGTTGGGACTGTTCTACTTGGGTCTGCAGGGGGTGGCATTTTAGGCCTTGACGTATCATCAATTTCTTTGTAATTCGTCATGTCAGACAGAATTGTCCAGCAGAAGTCAAAATGTCTACAACAGACCTTCATGGATAGATCGTTTTACTAGTTTTTCTACTTTTTAATTTATAAATGGCAACGTGGCTATTGACTAATTATTTTCTTGGCAAATTCATAACAGATCGTTGCAATGTACTTAGTCCTTGAACTTTCTCCAGCCTGTATAATGTTTGACAAATATTTTGTGGTCGGTGCTTGTCAGAGGCCGCTGCTAGCCAAGCTCATAACTAAAAATGTCTATTTAACTATTTTTGCATAGTTTGTTTTTTTTAGTTCTAATAAACACTCACTTTATTCGGTACAGATAATCAAAGATTCATGTTCTAGTGGTCTCATGCCTGTATGATGCATTCGGTTGATCAGTGTTGTAAATGATTAAATCAATTTCTAAAGTCCGTTGTCTAGAATGTGTTTTTGTCTTTGTTTTCTTCTCAGTTATAAAGACACTACTTCCACGTCAATGGTTGATGTTAAACTGTTTTGAAACTAAAGTATATTTACACTTCTGCTTACAAAATGTGTCATAATGCTTATGTTTTTGACCGTTTCATGCGTGTCTCATAGTAACAGCGGTCGCTATTTGTAAACTAACCCACTTTTACAAGAAAATCGAGATGACTTCGCAAGTTGACGATGATGTCATGCGGCATCGCTCACTATACCTTGTATTATAATATGCTACTACATATCTACCCCTCTGTTGTTTTTGAGAATGTATGTTATACAGATATTCTAATAATTTACTAACATAGTTACATCTCTTATGTATTAGTGGTTCTCATTGAATGAATAAATAATTATAACTGTAAGTGATTATTTTGTTTAAATTATTGCAACTTTTAACATTACAAATTAAACCAACTCTTTTAGTTTGGAAAGTAGCAATAATTTAACAATTGTTTTACCTTCTGCATACAATATTTAAACCTAATTGTTGAAATAAACTTGCATCAAAACTTAATTTTTCTTAACAACAAGGAGACTGAACTAGTCAGTCCATTACGTATACTAATCCAATAAGGATTGGTGGTGTGAGTACAAGGTACATACTATTTTCTTCATTGCTTGCACTCACCATCCCAACCCATATCAATGACAACAATCCCTTAAGTTATCACTTATAGTGGAGACCTCTTATGTCTAAAGCCTACATTTTAATACGATAACTATTCAATATTTTTGGTTAAGTTACTCACTCATTTTGAAAGTGTATTATGTCCAAATTGTCCAAAAGATTACTACGCAAGTTGACGATGGCATAGGAATAATGTTACTATCAATGCCAGCAAAAGTATTAAACAGAATCATCTTTGAGAGATTAAAAGAGTCCATAGACAAGCAACTGAGAGATGAACAAGCAGGTTTTCGACAAAATAGATCCTATACAGACCAGATAGCCACATTGAGAATAATAGTTGAACAAAGTCATCAGCAAAATCCAGATCATCCAACTGCTTAGTGAGAGTCCACAAGATTCCATTTCTGTTGTGTGTTGCAATGTTCTCATAATCCAGTCTATTGCTAGTAAGTAAAGAAATGGAAACGAGGCATCCATGTTGCACTCCCGTTCTTATCCTAAACGGTTCTGTAAGATGTCCTTCATGAAAAACTCTGCATGTCATGTCTTCATATGTTTTCTTTATTAAATTAATGATCTTCAGGGGAACTCCATAATGCCTCATCAATTTCCAAAGAGATTCTCTGTCTACACTGTCCACAAATTCAATGTGTAGTGGTGAATTCCATTCCAGACTTTGTTTAACTGTTATTCTGAAAGTGGCTATCTGGTCTGTACAGGATCTGTTTGGTCAAAAAGCTGCTTGTTCATCTCTCAGTTTCTTGTCTATGGACCCTTTTAATCTCTCCAGGATAATCCAGTTTAATTTGTGCACTCTTGTAAATTTCCCTTCTTAGGCAGCTTAACCAGATATTCTTCCTTCCATTCTGCTTGTATCTCTTCCTTTTTCCAGACTTTATCAAGTAATTTATATAACATATCTGTAGCCATGTCGATATCTGCTTTGATGGCCTCCGTTGGAATGCCATCAGGCTCAGCTGCTTTTCCATCTCTTAGAAGCTTTATGGCTTTCTTTATTTCTTCCTTCATTGGTCTTTCACAGTTAATTTGTAGCACTTCTTCTGCTGGCTGGATGTCTGGGGGGTTTGTTGGAGAAGGTCCTCAAAATATTCTGTCTACCTCTTCATTTGCTCTTGTATATTGCTGAGCGGTTTTCCATTCTTGTCTTTTATGAGGCAACTTGTTTGCTTGTATTTCCCTGATAGCTTCTTTGTGCTGTTATAGAGTTCTCTCATATTTCCTTTGGCTGCAGCATCTTCTGCCTCTTGCCAACTCCTCAATATACTTCCTCTTGTCTCTTTTGATACTTCTTTTTACTTCTTTGTTTGCTTCTGTGTACACTTCTTGAGCCTTGGCTCTGGAACTACTAGTTTTGCTTGTGTTTAACTCTGCTTTCTTGTGTTTTTTTCTGTCCTTTATCTTATTGATGGTTTCTGTCATTATCCCTCCTTTTTGTTGTCCCCTTTTCCCCAGTATTTCTTGATGTCTCATTCCATACAGTTTTGATTTGCTGCCAATAGTCTTCTGTATTCGCTACATCTTCCAGCTGTTGGAGCACTTGGAATTTATTGGCTACTGTGACCGCAAATTTGTCTCTTGTTTCTTGATTTCTTAGATGTCCTACATTAAATTGTTGTCTATAACTTAGCTTTGAGTTTCATTTTTACTTTGGCTATCAGAAGGTGGTGATCTGATGCCACATCTGCTCCTCTATATATCTTTACATCCTACAATGATGACACTGGCTAACCAAAAAAAAAATTTTTTTTTTCTTTCTCTAACATTTCTATGTTTTTCTGGTCAATTTTAATGCGCTGTTTTTAAATCTGCAAACCGTTTTTCTCTATCAGGTCGGGATCTCTAGAAATACACAATTGAAGTTTTTTAACAATGCATACAGAATTACAACCTCATTTGTACAAGAAGTATAACAGTTATGTAGGCTTGAATTTCTTTGCAGTCGACTTTCGTCGGTGAATGGCATGTGGTACATCGCGATGAAGCATCCAACAATCGGCAAGCATGGTCACACTCCACCGTCCTTGATAACGTGACTCCATTACGGCGATATCTTGATGGAATCGTTCTCCATGTTCATCGCTGACTTCGCCAAGGTTGTCAGGGAAAAAGTCAAGATGGGAATCGAGCAAATGGATTTTGAGGGACATGTTACAGCCCATAATTCTGTATGCATCTATGCACTGCTTAACAATATGCACATAGTCGACAGATTTGTGATTTCCCAGAAAGTTATCGACGATCAATTTGAATGCCATCCATGCGCAAAGTTCACTACCATGTAACAAGTTCTCGAATTGTTTGTCTGCAATAACTTTCCTAATCCGAGGTCCTACAAAGATACCTTCCTTTATCTTTGCATCGCTAATTTGCGGAAACTTTTCTCGAAGATAAGTGAAAGCTTTGCTCGTTTTATCTAACGCTTTTACGAAATTCTTCATGAGCCCCAACTTTATATGTAACGGTGGTAAAATGATGCTGTCTTTGTTAACTAATGGCTCGTGTATTATATTTTTATGCCCGAGCTGCGTACAATCCCTGAAAGGCCACACCTTTCTTGCATAATGTTCCTGTCTGTTGCGGCTGTCCCATTCATATAGGAAGCAACAAAATTTAGTATACCCAGTCTGCATGCCCGTGAGAATTGCAATGACCTTTAGGTCTCCACAAATCCGCCATTGGTAGTCATTGTACTTTATTTTTGCCAAAAGTATAGCCATATTGTCATAAGTTTCTTTCATATGAACAGAGTAGGCGACTGGAATTGATGAAAATAAATTTCCATTATGCAATAACACGGCTTTTAGACTAGTCTTGGAAGAGTCGATGAAAAGTCGCCATTCGTTGACTATGTGCTCATGACCGAGGTGCACCATTAGACCTTTTACATCTTTGCAATAGCAAATGTCATCATCCATCTCAGATTATTGAACAAGTTCTCTGTGTCTATGACGAAATTTAGATATCGGAGTATTGGGCGCTAAAAGATTCCATTCTTTGAGTCGCGAACCGAGTAATTCCGCTTGTCCTTTGGTGAGAGCGAGATCACGTATTAGATCTGAAAGTTCTGAATGGTTAATTAAGTGAACACAATCATTCAACGGTATATAATCCGAGTCAGAATTAGTTTCTAAAGCAGGTAAACTATCACTTTCTGATGGTTCATTCACGTCCAACGGATATTGTTCTGGTGGAACTGGGATCGGACACGTGATTGGATTATGAGGCACTGGTTTCAAAACCGATTCAATATTTGGATAAACCACAGACTTTCTAGGTTTAAAAGTGAAACCATAGATATTTGTCAAGCAGAAGTAACAATCAGTAGCGTGATTTGTCGGTTCACGCCATATTACTGGCACTCTAAAAGGCATCGACTTATGCTTCGGCGATTTTCGTAACCAACCTGCCAATGTATTTGTACAAGTCGAACAAACTGCATTTGGCATCCAAGATTTATTTGCATCATCAACTTTCGAATCGAAATAAAGTTGATATGCTTTCTTTAGCAATGTTGTAAAGTTTTTCTGGTGAACACGATCGGTAAAATATCCGCAGACGTAACAGAACAGATCAGCCGAATTTCTACAACTTCTAGAAGCCATATTTCACTCATAATTATTTCAAAATACAGTCATCATCATGTGACGTATTCTTTCCAGAACGTTGTCTCCATTACAGCTGCTCTGAACGCATCACGATTCTGGGCAAGTCGACCTGCATCAGCCAAAGACAAGTTCAGACTCTCTGTGATGTCCTGGGTCCACCGTCGTCTAGGTCGACCCCTTCCCCTTTTTCCAGGGACCATGCCTTCCATCACTGTTTTTTCCAGGCTATTATGTCTTTTTATATGACCGAAAAATTTCAGCTTCCTTATTGCGATGGTATTTAGGAGCCAATGTTCCTGTACGTTTAGTGAGTGCAGTACTTCTCTGTTGGTCTTTTTTTCTGTCCAGTAACTATTTGAAATATAACGTAACATATGTCATGCATCTTTTAGCAGTATAAAAAGTAGAATTATTTTGCATTTTATTAATTTTTAAAAAGTTATATAGTAAAAATGAAACGGAGCAAATAACGGTTTCCCAAAAATATCTTCTTCTTCTTCGATCCTTAACCACCGACCGTCAAAGCAGTCAGTGGCCATCACGCCTAGTGGCGTCTTGTAGGGCAACAACAAATTGATTCCACTTTGCACGGTCGGTGGCCATCCTTCGTACAGTGCCCCAACTCTGGTTCATTCTTTGCATCTCAGCCTCCACAGTCCTCCGCCAAGTTGTTTTTGGTCGGCCTCTCTTTCGCTTTCCTTCAGGGGTCCAAAGCATAGCTGTTCTTGTGATGGCATCGGGGTCTCTTCTGAGGACATGACAAACCCATGCTCCAGCGTCTGCCAGCTATGATGGTGTGCATGTCCTCTTGCTTGCTACGAGTAAGCAGATCTTGGTTGGTGATGGTATTCGGCCAAAAGATGCGGTGAATTTTTCTTAGGCATGTTGTGTGAAAAGAGGACAATTTTGACATTTCCTTCTCTGTGACTCTCCAGCATTCCGCACCATAGAGAAGCACAGAAAGCACGCAACTCTGGTATAATCTTAATTTTGTGCTTGTGCTGTATTGGGAGGACTTCCAGATGTTATTTAGGCTAAAGAAGGCTGTTCTTGCCTTATTCATTCTGATGTTGATGTCTTTGCCTGCCCCACCGTCTGGTGTTACTATGCTTCCTAGGTATGTGAAGGTATCTGTCTGTACCAGTTGCTGATTCCTTATTGATATGGGCTCAGGGTTGCTCACATTGAGCGTCATGACCTCAGACTTCTTTAAATTGATGTTCAAGCCCACCTGCTGGCTATACTTATTAAGTCTATCCGTTTTTTCCTGGATGTGTTGATGTGAATGTGCCAGCAGTGCAATGTCATCTGCATATTCCAGATCTTCCAATGTAGAAAATGTAGTCCATCTTATTCCTCTTGGACTGCCCTCTGTTGTCTGGCGCATCACCCAGTCTATGACTGTTAAAAATAGAGTGGTTGATAAGGGGCATCCCTGTCGTACTCCTGTCTTCACCTCGAAGGTTAGGTTGCTCTGCCCAACACTACACGTAAAGTTGGCATAGAGGCTTTTTATGATTGACACTATGCAGCTTGGAATTCCATAAGCCCTCAGTATTTTCCATAAACTGTCCCTATGTATGCTGTCAAAAGCCTTTTCAAAATCAACAAAATTAATGTACAGCTGTCTTCCCAAAAATATATTTATTCACAAATATCTTAAGAACCCGACATGATAGAGATAAACGGATTTCAAATTTGAAATCAGCGCAAGAAACTGACCTAAGAACACTTATTCTTATATAAGAAAGAAAAATGTTGTTTGTCAGTGTGATCTAAACTTCTTGTTTATGCATATATGATCAATCTGATTTTCTGTTCTATGATCTGGTTGTATCCATGTTGCCTTGTGTATTCTCTTATGTCGAAACATGCTTCCTCCTATAGCCAGTTGATTTGAAGCATAGAAGTTTGAGAATAGTTCCCATTTTTATTCATTATTCCTAGCCCATGTTTTCCCATGACTTCTTCAAAGCCGGCGTTGACTGTACCTATCTTTGCATTCATGTCACCCATCAAAATTGTGATGTCTCTTCTTTTTACTTTTTCCATAATTTCCTGCAGTCTAGTATAAAATGCTTCTTTCACAGACTCTTCTTTGTCATTAGCTGGTGCATAACATTGGATGATATTTACATTTATTTTCTTTTTGGCTGTTTGAAAAGTAGCTGTTATTATTCTGGGTCAAAAGGCTTCCTGTCAATGAGTGCTTTCTGTGCTTCTTTAGATAACATAAGAGCTACCCCTTCACTGTGGTGTGAACTTTCGTCTTCATGTCCCGAGGACAGCACCAATTTCCTGTCATGAGTTTCCTCTTGTCTACCCCCTTCCACTTTGTTTCACACAGTCCCATAACCTTGATTTTATATTCCTTCATTTCTGCTGCTACTTGTGCCACTTACCCTTGTTCGTTCAATGTCCAACATTCCAGGTGCCAAATCTGAAGGTTCTCTTAGAAGAAAAAAGGTTAGTAACACAGACTCCTTTCGGCTTTCTCTGTGTTGCATCAAACGCCTCCCTGCGAGAGGACCTTCTCCTGTCTTGGATGGCTGTGTTTTATTTTCCTTAATTGACTTGTCCATGTTTGTTGAAGTTTTTTTTGTGGTTTAAAGTTTTTTTTACAGGATGGGGTAACCAGCCTCATGCCAACCCTCCTTAGTCGCTTTCTATGACATGCATGGTAGGGAACAGTGTTACAATTCTTTGCTCCCCTTTTGGGCCCCGGTAACACACGGCTGATAATATGCTACTATACAGACATTATTTCTACTATATATAGGCTGTGTATTTATCATACCATTCCTGCTTTTACTATATGTTTGTGTTATTTTAGGTTTTATGTGTTATTTGGTATGATTTGATAGGTTATTTTTTGGGTCTGGGAACACTAAAAAATGTTTCCCACATAAATTAATGGTAATTGCTTCTTTACTTTGCGCTATTTCGGCTTACAAAAGGTTTCATAGGAACGCTGTACTTTTGGATAGTGGGGGAAACCTGTATTTACAAAATGTTTGTAGTAAACAGGCTTTCTACTCTCAAAAATGAGAAGGCATTGCATTTTATATGAACTTATTACAAAAATGAAATTGTGTACACAGGTGTTGATAGTCACAAGAAATGAAAGCATCACTGGGACCTAAACGCGTCAACAGTGAGGAATGCATTTAGCGACCCATAGCTAGACTGCTTGCGTCAGGGTCAGTGAACCAGAGCTGACCAAGACCCTACTCCACCTCCAAGTGGTGGTCCTGGAAACAGGCTGCATCACTGCAGTCTGGCTGAGTGAGTAGGGATCGAAGAGGGAAGGCTAACCCGGTCCCAAAAATGCAGTGCTGAAGTCGGATGTGTCACCCGAAAGGCACAAATATTGCAGCATCGCTGTAAACAGACACAACACAACCATTCAGGGTGAACAAAGAAGATGAAAGCATCACTTATTTGTGGTTATTAGGCTGCTAAGTTAGCTTTCAAACCTGCTTAGTTAGCTTGCAAACCTGCTTAGTTAGCTTTCAAACCTGCTTAGTTAGCTTTCAAACCTGCTTAGTTAGCTTGCAAACCTGCTTAGTTAGCTTTCAAACCTGCTTAGTTAGCTTTCAAACCTGCTTAGCTAGCTTGCAAACCTGCTTAGTTAGCTTTCAAACCTGCTTATAGCTTGTTTATTAATGGGTGTTTTTTTTTTTTGTCTCTAGAAAAAATGAAATTTACAATGGCCAGCAAGGAGGTGTGTACATATTTGATGATGGGAGAGGTTTGATAGAGCACAATAATATTTATGGTAAGTTTGTGTGTGTGTGCACACAAGACTGTTTGAGTATGTGTGTGCCCACGCTGTGTTATGGATTTAATAAAATAGTCAGATGTAACAACAGATTCACTCAGAAAAATCAGTTTCACATCAACTGTTAATTTTCTCCGAGCTTCACATCTTGGTAGAATTTTTTTCAAAAACGTAATTCTTCGCCACATTTTCCGATTTTAATATATTTTTTTCATTTCTTTAAAAAGTGTTTCTCGTGAGAAACATATTGTTGTGTCCCAGCTTGCCAAAATTTTGTTAGATATCATCACACATATGACCAATTTTGATAGATATTGCCATACATATGACCAGTTTTGTTAGATATCATCACAAGTATGAGCAATTTTGTTAGATATCATCATACATATGACCAGTTTTGATACATGTTGTTACACATTAACTTTATAGAGTTTAATGGCAAACAGTTAGGCATGAACATACATGCATGAACATGAAAGATGATGACATAATATAACATGAGGTGATATTGTCAATGAAAGAAAGGCAGAAATTTGGGTTAACTGCGACAATTTCTGGAAAAGTATATGTTCATGGAAGATGTTACTTAGAAACCATGTCATTGTTGAATGAGTTAAAATTGGAGGATTTTTTGCCAGTTTTTGGATAACATGAATATGTTATGGATATTGTCTAGGAAATGTTTTAGAGGGTATCCAGATCGGGACTAACAGTAACCCCATAGTGAGGCATAACAAAATTCACCATGGTCAGCACGGAGGAATCTATGTGGCAAGTCTTTGATGTTGTGTCTTATTGTGATTTATGTTTGTTTGTGTAGCTCTTTCCTTGTTTCTGTGAGATATGTCACATTCTTTGGTTTACAGAGCTTGTCTGTGAATAAACATACAAGAACAAGATTGTTACAGTGTTAAATAGTGCTGCTTGCATAAATGAGTGTCCCTATAGTTTGCTGAATAAAGAGCATATCACCATTACTGCAGTTGGCCCTTCTGCAGCAAGATTGCACTAAAATACCATCTTTCCTGTTGCATTGTGGTTTCTATATCACCTTTACATGACCTGTTTCTATCCATTTGCGTAATCTGACCTTTGTCAACTGCTGTGATGTACATGTGGTTCTGTTCTTTCTGTATCTTGTTAAAATCTCAAGGAACCACCCATGGATGAGACTAGGAAACAGTTTTTCAGAATACCAAAAAAAAACGTTATAGTTTGAAGAATCCTTTTCACATGAAAGTGTTAACAGACATGAGAGAGCATAAGCTCCTTTTATCTTTCATTTCAACCCTCTTAAACCAACTGGCAACTTTGTTTATGAGAAGAACTTGTACCATACATTAGTGCCTTAACTTTACAAGATTAACTGGTCCAAGAAAACAATTTCTTATTTTATTTTGAAACTTTCTGGAGGCCCTTAACTCTTTCTATCACAGGCAGTATTTTGGTTTTACCAAGTCTAAAAAAAAATGGGATTTTTTTTTTAATAAGTCGTGTTTTAAAAACAGACAGTGGACATGTATATTTATTCAGCAGACATAAGTAATATACATCAAACTTCAGGAAATTAGCTGACGATTGTTGTGAGATGGGTTAGGTTCTTATGTGGTGTAATAATTGTTTGCCATGTCTTGTGAACTGTAGAAACATTAAAAGGGTTAAAAATACAATTAATTAAAATTGTACATTTACACATGAATATTCCAGCTCTACTTAATTTCTTGGTGGTAAAAGTTTTGGAATACAAACGTTTATCATGTTGAAAATTAATCCAAGAGGTTTGATTATGTCACAGTATATAGGTTTGACAAAATATTAATTTGGTCATGCTGAAGAGTGACAACCCTGATACAAATTTAAAACCTGTTTTGGTCATGTGACCTGGACGGAAGTGCGCACGAATTCGGGCGCTAAAAGTTAGTTGAGTTTCTGGCCATCGACCAGGAGAGGTGGCTTTGTTGTTCCCTATCAGCATTTTGCTGGGATATTCAATCCATAGCTGTTCATTGAGGGTCTTCTTCTTGTTCTTCCGTCCTTAGCCAAAGACCGACCAAGCAGTCAGAGGCCATCACGCCTTGTGGCGTCTTAAGGGCAACAGCAGATTGATTTTCTCTGTTGTAGTTTCCCATCACGCCTGGCGGCGTCTTTAGGGCAACAACAAATAGATCCATCTGCCGTTGTTTCCGTAATCGGTGTGACAAGCCAACGGGTGATCAGCCCATTGAGGATGCTTGTCATTTATTCATGTGGTCAAGATTAGTTTACGCATTTCTAGAATGGTGGTGTGGTTTCTAGCAACATTTTTCATAGACCATTGATGAGAAGTCATTTGTATTTAAGTATGACTTTATTAGAATGCAGGACTTAGCCGGTGAGCGAAAGTCATTGTGTTGTTCACTCGGTATGACATACCCGTGAGTTTTTGATGATGATAGATTTGATTGTCGATTATTGCAAGTTATATTGGCATTTCTGTTACGTTGTATTGCATATGTATCTCTAGCCGTGTGTGGCTTCATTGTGTGCATGATTATTAAAGGGAACTTAACTTGTTACGAGTGCTATGGTGAATCTATGTCAGCTATTGCATATTGTGGTCGTACCCTTAGATAATGAGTCAAGGATTATCATGTGCTAAATCCACAGTGTGAATAGGTTGTGTCTGACAGATTACAAACAAATGAAAATTTTGATTTTTATGAATTTTTTGTTGTTGTGAAGTCTTATGTTGCTGAACTAAAATCTCACCTACCCAGTTCTGTCCTACATAATTTATTTGTTTTATTACTTAAAAATATCATTCTAAGAAATTTATGAAACGTCCTGGAATTTGAAAATGGGTATTTTCATTTAGAAATAATCTGTTGTGGTTGATCAGTTGATAATCTGTGACAATGATAGTCTATGACTGTGGTATCTGTGACTACACTGTTTGTAAACAAGTGGCCTAATGACATCACTAATTGATAAAAATAGGAAAAATTAATTTCTAGACTACTTTTTTGCTACCATGGTCCACATGAAGTGTTTCTGTGATTAAAACCAGCTTATGGCCACTTATTTTCTAATTCGTCATTCAAATTCTGAATTATATCAACCCGACACACCATAGATCTATAGGGTAACCATGCAGCTCATGGGTTAGAATGAGCTAATTTTTCTAAGTCCGCAATACACTGAGCTTTTCATTGTATTGGTGACAGGACTGTGGCTTGCGGACAACCGGCGGTGTATTATATGAGGTGTCGGGTGCAGAATTTCAGTTGCTAGCACGCAGTGGCTTCACGCCTTGTCGGCTTTGTGCAGGTGTGTCAGTGTCTGTCACTAATCATGGTGTGCTGCAGAATAACCGCAATTTGTCTTTACTTTGAATAAATGGGTGCTTTCACAATTGCCTCCGGCTGGCAAAATTGTGGAGTTTAAAGCGCTACCAAGGTGGAATGGGCTCATTTTTCTACACAAGACAACAGTAGGCTGAGACACTTGGGAGTCATGACCCAGGTGGGCCCCCTCCCCCAGAGTGTAAAGGAGAATAAAGGGCCGAAACACTTGTTTGACAGGGGACCCCTTCTGGTTATCAGATTGTCTCCTGTTGTTTCGCTCTGTATAGAGTTTCCTATCATAAATACATGGTCAGACCAGTGACGATCGGGAAAAGACCGAAGGACATCTGGAAAGACAGATGACACTGGGAAAGACTAGGAAACCGGTTGACACCCTGTAAGCTTTAAACAACTGCAATAAAAATACGATAGATGCCCCAGGATTCACCGAAAGGGGAGGAGAGTGAAGAATCCACAGTCGCCTTAATGGAATTGACCAGATCCTTTACACGACTTCAAGCTCTGCACAACGGCTGCAATATCCATGTGCCTGTGGTAGGAAATTCTCTACTCAGAGAGGAATGAAAATCCACAACGAAACAGAGGTGTGAGAGTTCATCAGGCGGAGATCAACAGCGCTCTGTCTCGACAGGTAAGACATTAGAAGAACTCAGCTAGGAGTCAATCCACAGTGCTGAGTACATTCAAGTTGATCTGCCTGATGATTATCTCACACTTCTTGGACGGGAAAAGAGATGCAATCAAGTGTCCACCTGCCAGTGCAAAAGGGCTTTGGAAGCAGCTGGATGAAGCCTTGTCAAAAGAGTTGGATAACAACCTGAAGCAGATAACTTTGGAGAAGAAGCTGGAAATCTTCAGCAACATAATATATCTTCACTGTCGCAAAGTGTTTGGAGTCAGGGAGGCAAGGGAAAGTAACCCACCGCAAAAAAAAGTAGAAGACAAATTAAAATAGAAGAAATCGAGAAACAGAAGAAGCATGCCCGAAAACTGTTCAAGAATGCAGTGGTCACAGAGAAGGAAGGGTTGCGACAGGTTTGGGAGCACCTGAAAGGCCAACATAATGTCCTTTGTAGAGCATAAAAGTTGTGCAGGAAGAGAAGGAAGACACGGATGGATAGGGAATGAATCTTCAGAGAGCCCTTCAAGTTCGCCAAAGAACTGTTTGAGCAGCCCCGGACGGGAACGCTAAACATCAGGAAAGAACACCTGGAAGAACACCTTAGAATGACCTATTCAGATGGTCGCAAAGATGTTTGTCAGCGCGCTTTTAGTTCCCCGCATTTTTTTCTGCTACCGTTCGGTCACGGGGTCAAATTCTTACAGGCTGTCAGGAATTACAGTCGAAGCGCACTAAACATTCGATAGGGGGGTAATTAAACCTTTGCTGCAAAGTTATCATTGGAAGCTTCAGTTTTAAAGCTGCCTTTGATTATAGTATGTTACTCTAAGTTTCTGTTTAAAAACAAACACTGTACTATAATTACAACAGAAGATATGAGAGTCTGAAAAAGTGCAAAATGCAATCTTTTTCAAGTTTTAATATGTCATCATTGTTACGTAATGACATTAATGGAATACAGAAACTGTACTCAATTTCTAAATAAATATAAAATAGATATAGTTGTAGAAAAATTACATTGCTGAAAATTTTTAGCAGCTTGCTTCAATTAGGAATTATCAAAAGATAAACAGACAAGTAATTAATCTTGGTAAATCACATTCGATAAACCTTCGCTGCAAATTTATCGTTGGAAACTCCAGTTTAAAAGTAGCTTTTGGTGATAGTATGTTACTCTAAGTTTCTGTTTAAAATCTAACGTACTATAATTACAACAGAAGATATGAGAGTCTGAAAACGTGCAAAAAGTAGATTTTGTCTAGTTTTAATATATCATCATTGTTACGCAATGACATTAACAGAATTCAGAAACTGTACTCAGTGTATACAGTAATATAAAATAGATATGTTATAGAAAATGGACATCGCTGAAAACTTGTAGCAGCAAGCTTCAAATAGGAATTATCAAAAGATGAACTGACAAGTAATTAATCTTGGTTAAATTTCTATTACTTGTACTATACAGAGTGCGTAGGCATAAACTAATACTGATATTATTTTTTTTATAAAGTAACACTGTTGATGCTGTACATTGTAAATAAAAATGTGAAAATATTATGTTAAAACAAAATAATGATATAATTTATTAACTGTATACACACAAAATGAGAAAGATATGACTATTACCATACACAATATTATATACACAAACACGCTGAATATACATAAATCTGCCTGGCCTCAAAATTTCTCTCATATATCATTCACGCTTTCATTTTTTTCCTGGGGGAAATTTGTAAGTTAACAGATGGAGAAATTTGTAGCGAATGCGTTTCCATTATAAATTTAAACAGCGAACTTATGTTTCTATTACAGCATTGTCTTTCAATCTTAGATAATGTTGAATAATCAAATTCTCCACCTTGTTCTCTATGCACGCCCATTCCATATCCATGAGTTATAATCCAGTTTGAACATAGTTTTTCTGATATACGCTGCTTAGGAATTGTCCAATTGGGGAAGAGCTTTATGAACAAAATCATGTATGTCTGTATTGATGTTTGATATATAGAGGATGATTCTTGACATATAGATTTGCTGTGAGATATGTTGTTGTGTAATTTCTCAAAAGCTTAATTGAGCGAGTTAAACTGTTCTCTAGCAAAAAGAGCCCACAAACAAAACCACATAAATTGTTAAAACTTACCAATGGTGTCTCTAGCCCTTGTCCATCATCTCCCATCAACTCTTTTCATATCCACATGCACCCATTCATGCCTAATCTCTCTTGTCAATATTTTTTCTGTCCCTTCATGTTTCTGTTTTTGTCATCTCTGACCTATGAAATTGACTACCCTACATTAACGCGGCGTGCTACAAAGATGAAATTAGGTGGAGAAAATCTTTAATTTCTCCTCAACATTTCTTTATAATTTAAAACTGTCTAATCTGTATAGAATTTAAGATATGTAATCAGAAAGTCTGTTACTCTCTGTAATATTTTCCTCAAATGATGATGCTGTATAGCAACGGCTGCGGGGCAAAGTCTACAGACAGGGGGTATGATGTGCTGGTGTTGTGGGTAGTGGGTTTCCCCCCTTGCTTCACCCTAGGCCTAGTGAATTCTGTTCATGAAAGGAGCGACCATTGCGGTGTTAGTCTCTTGGCCTAGCAAAACCTCTCATACCCCAAGATCGTTGTGCGTGGTGAAGAGCCACACCCTCCTCGAGGTAGTCCTGGTAACTGAGGGTGCGAACCCTCAGGCTAAACACAACGGATCTAGAGGAGCAAACCTCGATAATAAAACCGGTGCACTACACCGTACACGCCCTCTGTGGGTGGGAAGGAGCCAGATGGATACTGAACAAGTCTTGGGAGTGGGAACGAGTGTGGACTGCTCCCTGAAGATCGGAACCCATCGTACAGGCACAGAGACTCAGGACGTGACGATCCTATTGCCTTCAACTCTTGGTCACATGCCTAGAGCCTCGGAGAACTCGGCGTAACCAGCAGGCAATTTGGTGGCGGGAAAAGAGCACTGTGAGCCCTACCTTGGCTACGTATCACAAGGAGACGCAGAAACACCCACTTTATCTCCCCCAGAGCTGGCACAGTACACTTCTGGCTTCTACCCGGGGCGTTAGGAAATCCACAGGCACCCCAGCATCACAATGCCAAGAAGATGACAAAGTTGGAATTTACTAACTCAAACCTGGCAGAGCAAGTCCTCCAACAGATGCGGCCAATGCTGGGCCCACTGGCGCGTGGACACGTCCCGATCCCCATCGAGACTTGCCCGGGGAGCCCACCCCGGCTCAAAAAAGCAGAGAAGGCCACTCTCCAAACCTCCGATGTCTTGCGGGCAGTGTTAGGATGTGCAAGAACATGGACAGGAAGACTCCACAACTTCCCCACTGAAGACACGCCCACGGCGACCGTTGCCTCAACTGGCTGTGTGTGGTGTACCCGGAAACGGGGCCTCCCAGTACTGAGACACAGTTAAGTCCCCGATGTCATTTATCGGTGCAGAGTTGAGAGAGATGGCTGAGCATCACAATCCCCCCTGTGTTGCAGCATGATGAGAACCCAGAATTGCACACTGAGCTTGGGGGGAATCACTTGGGCACCAGACTTAATACTGGCTCTTGACTGGATGGCCGCATGCAGGAGATTTCTACAATGGGGGGTTGGCAGGTGGTGGGTATCTGGAAGTGGCTCTGTGCAGGACGTGAGGATTCCTTGAGTGAGCCCAGAACCAGAGCACAGCATTGTGCAAGCTCTGCATAGTTGGAGAGCCCCCTGGATGACGGGGAATGCACAGTGTGCTACCCCACCTGTCCCCAACTGCTAACTTAGAACCAGAAGTGGGGTCCTCTGTATGCGTGCCAGGCCAGGATAAAATGCCTGGGAAAGAGACTGGAGCTCAGAACTCCCTAACTCAAAGTTGCAGGATGGCAGGAAAGACAGGGCTATTTTGAAGATAATGCAACCATATTTTCACCATACGAGCTCGGACGCCGCCTCGGTAAACAAGGTCCGCGCAGAGCAGTGACACCCCCAGGCTGCTTGCGAATAGTCTACTACTGGGAACATAAACAGATTAGGGATGAGCCCACTCTCCCGTTGAACAGGTGCTAAAGTCATAGATACTGGGCCAGAAGGCGCACCGGAAACCACAGTATCACGCAACTCGCTTTTTTTTTTTTTCTATGGAGAGTACACCGTCAAATAAATCTCGTACTGGTGCTCGCCCTGTGGAGCTCCACCAGGCAGGTGCAGTGCCGGGCTCTGAGCCTCGACAGAGCCCACCCTCAGCTACTGGAGGACCCTCTAGACCGTCTTGTGGAGTCAGCAGACGGCGGAGGAGAACTACTGACCAAAACAAAACAGAAAAAGAGAAACCCAGAGTGCCACTTGTCATGATGCACTGGAAGGCAGAGGGAGTGAACAGCAAGCAGGCTGGATACAGCAAAAAGACAGAGCTGGAAAACATCTTGTATGAGAAGCAAGTCAGTGTTTGCTGTATCCAAGAGACTCACTTGAAAGCAGATCAAACCTTTAAAATAAGGGGATATCAATGCTTCAGATCCGACAGAAAAGATAGACGAAAAGGAGGAGTACTTACTCTTGTAAGGAATAACATTCCTGCACACGAAAGGAAAACCTTCATGGATGGAGCAGAATATCAGCTGTTGCAGATAAAGGTAGACAAGATGGAAATAGAACTCCTGAACTATTACTGTCCGAACAACAAACCCCTGAGTCTCAGCTCTATACAGGTACCAGCCACCAACTTTATAGCAGTTGGAGACTTTAATAGCCACTCCCAGAGCTGGGGCTATAACCATCTGGATCACAGAGGTGAAGAGGTTGAAACTTGGCAAGATGATCACTCCCTAATCCTAGTCAATAATGCCACAGATACTCCTACCTTCTACTCCAGAGGATGGCACACAACTTCAACACCAGATCTTGCCTTCTCCACACCAGATATAGCTGGATCTATTAGTAGAGAAGTAGGAGACCAACTAGGGGGAAGCGACCATCGCCCAATCTTTCTTACTGTCCAGAGTGCAACTCTCAGTACAGGCCCAGCCATTACAAGATGGAACTACAAAAAAAGCCAACTGGGGTTTATTCAGGCATCAGGTGAACACGCTGCTGTCTACCCTCAAGGTACAGAACAGAGACATTAATGAAGTGGTAAAAGACTTCAACAGATGCATACTACAAGCTGCAAAAGAAACCATTCCCAAAGGATGCCGGCGTAACTACATACCATACTGGTCCAGCACACTCCAAGAACGTCAGGAAGCCATGGACAGGGCTAGAAAGGACGCAGAGTCTCAGCCTTCACTTGAAACTCACAACAAATGGAAAAAGGCTGTAGCAGAGTTTCAGAGAACAAAGCTAGAAGAAAAACGGAAAAGCTGGAGAACTAAAACGGCATCGCTGAACCTTGAGAAAGACGGCAGGAAACTTTGGAGATTAGTCAAGTCTCTAAATGAAGAGCGTTCCTCACCTAGGCAGACTATCACATTGGATGAAGGTGGCAAACTTTTCAGAGGAAAACAAGCTGCAGACTTGTTTGCTAGAAGATACAGTTCAGAAAGCAACTTACCCATTAACATAGATCATCAGAGAGAAATAAGAAAAGAAATACTGGCAACCATGGGACAGACAGATACTCCTGCCCCAATGAGGGAACCCATCACACTAGGAGAACTACAGAAGGCTATTTCCAAGCTTAAGTTTCAAAAGTCACCCGGCCCAGACAAAATCAGCAACGAAATGCTAGTAAATCTGAGCTCAGCAGCAAAGACAAAACTGCTTGAGATATTCAACCACAGCTGGTTGAAAGGAATGGTACCCCAAGTATGGAGAGAAGCCATCACAATACCCATACTAAAGAAAGGGAAATGTAAGACCGAGGCTGCAAGTTACCGGCCAATCAGTCTCACAAGCTGTGTTGGGAAGACTATGGAGCGAATAGTCAACCACAGATTGAAATGGTATTTAGAGTCTGAGCAGATCCTGGTGCCGGAACAAGCTGGATTTAGAGAATGCTACAGTATAGAAGACCAAGTTACTTACTTGTCTCAAGCAATAGAAGATGCCTTCCAGGAGAAGAAAAAGGTCCTAACGATCTGGGTCGACTTCAAGCAGGCCTTTGGCAGGGTGTGGAGGGGTGGCCTCATTGCAAGACTTGGGAGAGGTGGAATCCAAGGCAACATGATGAAATGGATCCAGTCATACTTGCATAACAGGAGAACTAGAGTCACTCTTGACGGTCTGCAGAGCAGAAAAGTGTTGCTCCATCAGGGGGTACCTCAAGGAGGAGTGGTTTCCCCAACACTCTTCCTTATTTACATCAATGACCTGGTGAAAGATCTCCCTGCAGGAGTTAAAGCTGCCTTATATGCAGATGACCTAGTACTCTGGTGCGCTGATGAAAATGTCACCACAGCAAATTATAGAATGCAGCGGGCAGCAGACATGCTAGTGTCATGGGCAGAGAAATGGCTTATCACAATAAACACAGACAAAACCTCCACAACACTGTTCTCCCTCGCCCCCAAGGACAAATCAGCTAACATACACCTAGGGACAACCGTGATCAAGGAAGAAAGCTACCCCACCTATCTTGGGGTGACATTTGACCAAAGGCTTACATGGAATAAGCATATTGAAAACGCAGAAGGAAAGGCCCGAAGACGACTAGGCATACTCAGAAAATTAGCAGGTACCAACTGGGGAGCAAATGAACGAAATCTAAAGAAGATTTATAATGGGGTAATAAGACCACACTTAGAGTTTAGCTCAGCAGCATGGTCATCAGCTGCTAACTCACATCTGCAGTCTTTGGACAAGGTGCAAAATCAAGCTCTCAGGCTCATTACAGGAGCCATGAAAACTACACCAATAACAGAGATGCAGAAGGTTGCTGGATTACAGACATTGTCCCATAGAAGAGACACAAAAACCATGATCCAGATGGAAAAGTACAACAGTATGCCAATGCACCCAATGAAGGCAAGACTAGATGATCTGGCATTGGGACGTCTAAAGCGTAGCAGCTTTGTGCATCGGGGGAAAAGACTTATAAGACAGCATCAAGAAGACCTATCCATGAAGACAACACCACTGAAGCCCACCCTATACCCTGTACCATGGGAGCAGGCCAGCAGTGCCCTCCAAATTAATACATCAGTCAGTGGTCTCACAAGTGGATGTGAGTATAATGATCTGCAAAAACGAACTGCTACATTGAGTATGATCCAAGAAAGCTATCCCGATCAATCATGGATACATGCCTATACAGATGGATCAGCAACAAATGCTGTTAGGAATGGAGGTGCCGGTATCTTTATCTCATATCCTGACAACCACTATGAGACTAGGCACATTCCCACTGGTAAATTCTGTTCCAACTATACAGCTGAGGTTCAAGCTCTAGAGCAAGCTGCAAATATGATTTATAACACCAACTCTGACTGCCACCAGGTAGTCATCCTCACAGATGCACTGTCTGTCCTGCAAGCTCTCAAGGGTGGTAAACTCCCGCATCTGAGAAATGAACTAAACAAGGTAGCTGCCAAAAAGAGAACCATACTTCAGTGGGTACCATCTCATTGTGGTGTACCCGGAAATGAAAAGGCAGATAAACTTGCAAAAAAGGGAGGAGAATGTGAACAAGAAGATAATGAAGTCACATACTTTGAGAAAAAGAGAGCTATCCAGACTATCAGAAGAGAACAGAACCAACCCAAAGACGACTATCACACTCTCGACCGGCAGGGACAGATAACTATTTTTCGACTCAGGACAGGGCATAACAAACTGAATAAACACATGCACAAGCTACGATTGTCTGCTTCACCACTGTGCACATGTGGATTAAACGAACAAACTGCTGAGCGTGTTCTACAGGACTGTCCTCTGTATGACCAGTTAAGAAAGATATACTGGCCGAATGACTCAACACTAAACTCAAAGCTATATGGAGTTAAAGAGGAACTTCAAACAACAGTCGAATTCATCATGAGAACTCGTCTGACGGTGTAATCATCAAAGATGCGATCGCAAGAAGAAGAAGAAGAAGAAGCAACGGCTGCTACAAAGCAAATATATGAAAAAAGCAACGAAAATCCACATAGCGATAGTATTTTGCAGAAAGTTATTTTCTAGTTAATTAGTCATGCAATTATTAGGAAAGCACTTAAGCTGGTTTACATTTCACACTTTTTCACGCCAAAGTCAGCTGATATTTCCCGCCAACGTAAACAATCCCCTTCTTCGCCGGTTAACAAGATTTATTGCCTTCAGGTCAGGTGAAAAGGTGCGAAACTAAAGTAGCGACTTTTTAGAAGGCGCAAACAGCCGTGAGCAGCATGGCAGTCCTTAAATGGCCTAGTAAGCCAGGAGCTGAATTCAACACCAAGCACCCCAACAATGCAAGAAGTAGAAAGCATTGTTCAGAAAGCACGGTGCAAGTCAGCTCCAGGTCCTAATGGTGTCCTATATGCTGTGTATAAGAGACGCCCTGAGGTGCCCAAACGATTGTTCTGTTTACTGAAGAATGCATGAAAATCCCAGCTTGTAAGCCAGGAATGGAGAAAGACGAATGGAGTCTACATCCCAAAAGAACACAATTCCACAGAAATCAGTCAGTTCAGGCCAGTCTCACTACTTAATGTGGAAGGGAAGATATTCTTCTCAGTGATGGCTAAAAGGCTCACCACATACCTCCTGGAAAATGGGTACATTGACACTACCATCCAGAAAGGAGGTATCCCAGGTACACCGGGGTGTCTAGAGCATGCCACAGTGATCTGGGAAGCAATTCAAAAGGCAAAGTCTGACTGAGCAAACCTCTATGTAATCTGGTTGGATCTAGCAAATGCTTATGGATCCGTTCCACACCAGATGTTGTGGCAGGCCCTAGAAATGTATCATGTTCCACAAGAAATAGCAGTAATTCTGAAGCTGTATTTCGCAGGGTTCTCTATCAGATTTTCAACCAGAGAATACACAACGAAGTGGATTGACCTTTGTTACGGTATATGTTATTAACGCCGTCTGCTAAAGGTTAGCAGACGTGCAATTGTAAAGGTTAAGACATTTAATATATTGCGATAGATGTTTCAATTATTGAACGCTCCATACACGATCGATTATGACGTGTCTAGCGTTGTTTGGGTCACAGTCTGTAACTAGGAGACGCTACCCTTTATTACTTTGACCGTCAAGCTGAATAGCTGCGTTTTTCTAGCCTTCCAAATTAATGGCATGATATAGCCATTTATATGTGTATTTATGCAGGACCAGGGTCAGTCCTAGAACTCTACGAGAGAAGAAACTTATGGAGGTTAGTGATTAACTAAATCCTTGGAAGGAGGAAGATAATCGTCTACTTTATACGAAGTAATTAGACTCACAGTCTCACTGTCGGCAGGTAGCCACTCTATCTGCACGTACATATAGCTGTGATGTTCTGACGACAATACTGCATTTTATGACTACCTGGACATAACGGGTAAACAGCAGTCTACGCTATTGATTTGATTGATGCATGTACCTCATGTGTGAATTGAACTGTTTATGTATGTGTGTAATCCATATTAAATTGTGAAGGACTCGAACCGGAGGCATTATTCGTTGAATCACGTTACACCATTCAACCTTATGAATTACGTATTTTATGTCAAGTTGCTGAGTTAATAAGATGAACAGTTGTTTACATCTTGATGCCAAGTTCAGGCATTACAACAAACCGAAGGTGAGGTTCACCCCATTCGCGTAAGAACATTAGCACGATCAGAACTCAGGCAACACAACCAGTAACCACACACGAAAGTCCTTCAACAAAAGTGGTGGCCGATTGCGGGGATCGACAGAAGAGAAAAATTTTTCTGTGTTACACACGCCTCCACGATATTTACATTTGAATGAAAATCACATGACCATTACGAAGCTGACGTGACGCACGTGATCATGAATAGCAACATGACGTCACCGACTGTTGCATAGTTGCCGTGAAGAAGACATCTTTTCAACGCCTTTCTAGTTCGCTTCAAATTTATCAAGATACACAAGATGGACTACCGTTGCCTGCCCATCAGGAGCAGACAGTCAAAGGCACAGGCCTAGCCGTCGACGACAACGAGCATCAAGTGAAGCAGCAAATAAAGATAAGTTTAGCTCAATAACTATTGTCGTTAACGTGACAGTGCTAACTGAGTCCATGCCTTCTGCCTACATAGGCATGTTTTTACCTATGTTTAATGTACTTTTTGTTGTTTTCTTCTTCTTCTTCCTCGTTCGTCCTGAAAAGGACGGTGGTTGCGTTGTGTCTGTTTACGCCTAAGCTGTGATATCTGCACCTTTCGGTCGACACATCCGACTTCTGCACGGCATTTTTTAAGGACCGGGTTTGCCTTCCCATTTCGATCCGTGCTCGCTCAGCCAGCCTGCACTGCTGCAGACTGTTTCCAGGACCACCACGTGGAGGTGGAGCACGGTCTTGACCAGCTCTGGTTCGCTGGTCCTGACGCAGGCAGTCAAGCTATGAGTCGCTGACTGCATTCATTATTGCTGCATCTTGGGGTCCCTTTTTGTTGTTTTAAGGTGTTGTTAACTTGTGGGCGGTAGGGAGGATGAACCGAAATTAGATTCTGTGGCTCTCACGATGCCTGAATTGATTTCGGTCGTTTCTTAGGGCAGTTAAACGATCGCACTTTTTGGAAGCTCCATCGAAGATTCTGCCGAATGGACTGCCTGTCCAAATCTGCTGTCGTTTGACGGTTTGTGTTAGTTGTGCAGTCCTGTAAAATAACTGGTGTATTTTTTTCTGTACTAATTTCATATTCTATTTAGTTTTGTGTCATGTTTGTTATCTATCCCGTCCATTCTACTCTTACTGTCATTTATTTGATAATTATTAATTAGTTATCCGTTGTGAGTCCTGTGATGTCATCATTTTTGCATTCATTTTTTTTTCTGTGTACTTTGCATATTAAGTTGACCTCGGGTCAATCCTTGACCTTTCGTTTCCTTGTGACACTTCCGCTTGTTTTATTTAGTTCATAAATTCATTTTTAATTGTGAAAATGTCTTGTTTGCGTCTTGACATTGTTTGTACCCTTTAGTTGCATCATTGTTTTGTTTGTCCTCATGATATATATTAAATACTACATTAATAATATGATATTATATTCAATAATACACTTGTAATTTAATTTAATTAATTTTTTCTGACATTTAAGGTTAATATGGGACATTGCATAATTATGCAGTGATAGTCCAAGAAATTAGCACTACAATTTATAAGAGATGCCTAGGGCATAATAATAATAATAATATAATATATATATTGACCAAATAAAATAATCTTATAGTCTACCTTTGAGGTGACAGACCCATTGTATATTATTTAATATACTTTTCTGGTACTAAGAGAGTGACTTAGTACATTGAACAATATAATTACTAGGAATCATACCCAACATTATTGGATATTAAGATTAATTGTGTGATGTAATTACATTATAGTTAACAGATATCATAACTATTTATGATATAGTTAGTACTTAGATACAATATTGTTACAAAATATTGTCTATTAGTTGAACTTAGACATAAGAGTTCAGTACTATTGTGATTATTTATATTGAATATTCCTAAGTTGAGTAAGTATAATAATTACTCTGAAGCTACTATTGACTATTTTAATCAGTAATTATCAATAATTACTTACCAGATAAAAGTCAAAATGCTTACTATAGACCATTTCGTTAAAATTGGTAAGGAATATGGTTATAAATCTCAAGAACTTCGTCAGTTTGCTGAGGCAGAACTGGAAAAACATAAAGCAGAAATGGAGGAACAAAAGGCTGCATTAAAGAAAGAGGAAGAGGAACAAAAGGCTGCATTAAAGAAAGAGGAGGAGGAACGTGAAAGAAAGGAAGCAGAACGTGAGATGAAGCAAATTGCCAAGGAAAATAGATTAAGAGAGATTGCTCAACGTGAAAGAGAAGAGCAAAGAGCAATTGCCAGACAGGAAGAAGAGAATAAATTAAAACGAGAGGAAATTATTTTACAACAAGAAATGGAATTGGCGCGTATTAAATTGGAGACAGCAAGATTACAAGCACAAAGTGCTGATGCAAACCAGAATAATAACGCACAAAATGGATCGTCATCCAGCCAAACTAAACATTTCTACAACTTTAAATTACCCACTTTCAACTTAAACGTGGATGACCTTTCATCATTCCTGTCACGTTTTGAACAGACTTGCAAAACAAATCATTTGCCTGAAGAGTCATGGGTACTCAAGTTAAATGAATTCTTGGTTGGAGAACCATTGACGGCTTCTCAAAATGCTGACCCATCAATAGCAAATAACTACGGTGCTATTAAGTCCTTGCTTTTACGAAGGTTTCACCTGGACGAGGAACACTGTAGGTTGAAATTTAAGGGAATTTTACCTGAATCTCCAAAAGATTTTGCAGGATTCATTGCGAACATACGCAATACATTTAATAGATGGGTTGAACTGGCAGAAATCAACAAATCGTACGACAAATTAGTTGATTTGCTACTACGGGATAAGGTATTATCTTCGGTTAGCCAACCATTCTTTGCATATTTGCAGGAGCGTAAACCAGGTACTATTGACGAGTTGGAAAAAATTTCTTTAAACTACTGTTCGGCACATCCGAATGCGAACATTTCTAACTCTTCATTAATAGAACCTCTACCTGTGGCGTCTAATATGGCCTACAATCATAATAACAAACAAAGACATCACAGTGTAGACAGAAGTAGGTTCCAAAGAAATCACAATGTTAACTTTCAGAAGGGACATAATAATGATTTCAACAATAAAAATGAGTTCAACAGAGGTAGATCACGAGATAGAAATTATTCACCTCAAACAAACTACCACAATAGTCAACATAACACTAATTATAATCGATCACATACCCCCAATAATAACAATAACTGGAATGGTAATAATCATGGCTCGAGACATCGAGATAATAGTTACTATAGAGGAAGACGAGATAATTCTAACAATTATACTCGTAATCGATCTCATTCTCGGGGATCATCTCAGTACAACCATAATACAGGGGCGGCAATTACAAATAATACTACCCCTATAGCTCAGGTCCCACTTGACGATAATACAACACAGTCTTCTGCTGCATGTTTTGCTATTAATTATAATGTGGCAAATAGTTGCCAACAATGCAATCTTATTTTTCAGAAGGCGAAAGAAACAGTGCTTAACTGCGGACATATTACACCAGAGGTAGGTCTTTCAGTCAACGATGGAACAGGCTCACTAATTTTTAACAGGGGAATCGTTAATGGATCCGTCATCTCAGTGCTGAGAGATTCAGGATCCACAACGATTGGTGTACGTCAGTCGCTGGTACATCCTAGCTGTGCGACAGGAGAATATGTACGCTGCATGACATTTGGTGGAACTATTGAGTTTTACCCCACAGCTATTGTCCATGTTAATACACCTTTCTTTTCAGGACAAGTTAAGGTATGCATGCTTCAGAATCCAATTGCAGATCTGATGTTGGGACGCATCCATGGTAGTAAGGATTGTTCCCCACAGGAAATTGAGGAATGGGAATTAAAGAATGTGCAATCTTATTGCAATGCTAACGCTGTCATTGCAATGGCTACATTACGGGCCTACAAAATGAATACATGTGGCACAGTTTTCTCCAATTTCAGTCTCAGTACCATTCTGGAAATCGATAAGGAGAAGGATAAGACTCTCCTACAGGATAAAAAGTATACTAAACTACCAGTCCATCCTAGGAAGATTAGAAAATCATTTCGAGGCAGATATACCTTTTCTAAAGAGAATACTGCCAAGTCAGAAAATAAATGTTGGCGACAACAGTGATCTGAATGAAATTGTTGAAAATGGGCAAAGAGAAAATATCCCAGACAAAGGTAATGATGGTGGAGTTCTTATGAACTTAACTAATAAAATTAGGACAAATAAATATGTCAATCATTATGAGACATCATCTCATAAGACTACCATATCCAAAAGATTAAATAGAAGAACTATTTATCACGTTAGTGACACTGATCCCACTTACATTGGGAAGGGTGCATATTCTCGCACCGTTTTAGTGCGCAATCTGCCACAAGGTACCAGATGGCAGGCACTTAGCAATTTCTTTAACGACACGGCAGACGTTATGTTTGTACGGTTGTTGTCACCTACCAGTGACAGTTATGGTGAGGCTATAGTTACATTTCGTAACAATAGAGATGCTCGAATGGTCATCGAGCAGAATAATGGTGCTTACTTTAAGCGTCATTGTCTACGGTTACAATTAGTACCTAATGCTGCGTCACGCAGATAACAGGTTATGGTAACACATTTTTTTCTCATATCGTTGATGACTCAGCATAGTCAGTCATCATTTCTTTCCTTTATTGGTCATTTATGTTCTTGTGAATTAAATATTGTATATTTTCTATTACTGAACACTTACAGTCAATTTTTCATGAACTAGATGACAACACAGTATCTACTTGTTATTATTCTAACTTATCCGTCATCCAGGAAGAAGAATCTTCTTTTCCTGAGGTACAGTTACCGTTACCGGTACCAGTAGTTCAACCTACTGAATCTTGGCGGGATGTAACCATCTCTTCAACGGTTACACCGCAACAGCGTCTACAGATTGCTAATCTATTACAATCTTATCCAGATGTGTTGACCGACGTCCCGGGTCGCACATCGGCTATCAGTCATGACATTACTCTCAATGACGATACACCTATTCGTGTACATCCCTATTCGGTTCCTTTACATTTCCTTGCTAAAACTACTAAGGAACTTGAACAGATGTTGTCTCTGGGAATCATTGAGACTAGTAATTCGCCATTCTCTTCTCCATTAGTGATTGTCCGGAAGAAGGACAATAACATCAGACTATGTGTTGACTATAGAAAATTAAATGCTAAGACTATAGTTGACAGCGAACCACATCCACTTATTGACGACTTACTGCCACGTCTATCCAACGCAACTATATTTAGTAAGATAGACTTAACTAAAGGTTATTGGCAGATACCACTGACCGAAAAGGCTAAGTACTACACCGCATTTTCCACTCCACAAGGTCTATACCAGTGGAATGTGATGCCTTTTGGGCTTGTTAATGCACCAGCTACCTTCATTCGCCTGATGCGACAAATTTTATCAGGTAGACCAGACGTTATTACATATATTGACGACATATGCTTGTTTAGTTCGTCGTTTGAGGAACATGTTTCGGGACTTAGATATGTTTTTGACACTCTAAGGAATTATCATCTAACTGCTAAACCTACAAAGGTGCAGATCACGTGTAATGAGATAACCTTTTTGGGACATATCATTGGAGCGGGATATATCCGAACGTTACCTAGTACGGTCTCCAAAATTCTAAACATAGCAGTTCCTCAGACGAAGAAACAGGTCAGGAGTTTGTTAGGACTTGTTCAATATTACAGTAGATTCATACCAAACTTGTCATCCATCACGGCTGTATTGTCTTCATTGTTAAAAAAAAGACATGCCGGTGAAGGTGACATGGACTGGTATATGCAATGAAACTTTCAACAAAATTATAAATTTGTTTTCGCATGAACCAATTTTAAGACTTCCCGATGCTTCCAAAAGATTTTTCTTACGAACAGATGCTAGTAACTACGGCATCGGTGCATGCCTGCTCCAGAACCATGATGGCGTTCTACATCCTACCTTATATATTTCAAGAAAGCTAAAGCCGGCAGAAACAAAGTATTCCACAGTGGACAAGGAACTTTTATCAGTTATATGGGCAATCACGAAACTAGAGAAGTTCTTGCTTGGTGCTCCATTCACCATGCAGACTGACCAGCGTGCTGTAGCATCTTTGCGTAGATCAAACCACAAAAGTCCAAAACTCGCCAGATACGCGACCATCCTGCAGCCATTTGAATTCTCCATTGAACATATTCCTGGCACTGAAAACATTGTGGCGGATGCTTTATCACGTAATCCTATTGACGACGAATAATCAACATTGACATTCCTAAAATACGTCAATCATCACTACATTGGATAGAACGAAGTATCAGCTATAAGGGAACTAACCTTGACTTCAATTTAATAATTATAAACACTATATGCATCACAGAATTGAACTAAAGACAATCAAGGTATACATATTGACATTGAAACTTCGTCTAACGTCCATACACAATATATGAATATTCGTTGAACAATCATGGAACAATATCTGACGACAAGTCGAACTTATTATCCTATGTGCACTTAATTCTTGGATCCTAGGATAATTGACATTTCTGTCCGACGGAAACGTTTCAACACTTTGTCTAAAAGAATTCATCAGGATCAGGACTACGGATGGATCATCATATCCTATACTAATTAATTAGTTAACTTAACTTCTTAATTGAATTAATATCAATAAAATGAAAGGTGAGAAAAATGAAATGAAAAAAACAAAAAAAGAGAACGAAATATGAAAATAAGAAATTATGAAAAGAGAAAATAAATCTCACACAAGTATTAGATTAATATTTTTTTTTTGTACCTATACGTTATTTAGTTAGTTAAATTAGATAGTTATTATTCACTAACACTTAACACACACAATTAAGTTAAACTTATATTCGAATTTCTTTCTATTTCTTCTCACTTATTTGTCTTTTCTTCTCTCATAACATCGTGTTACATTAGAATCTTAATAATTTAACTCTTAGTTTAATTAATTAATTTAATTTTAATTAGTCAAATTAATTCCTATATGACATACTAATACGACAGACCTTACTTTAATTTAATTCTATCATTCACTATTGACATTAGACATTTTATTTGATTGATATATAATATGATTAATGTTAGATGACTATGACAAATAGTTAGTTGACATGACCGCGACACGGTTCTACTCAGAACATCGTCGGCCATATGTCACAATTGTGTTAAATTTTTTGAAAAAATTGTTAAGTCGGATAGATCTTGAAAAAAAATCTATCGATTTTTTTTTCCCCGGTGTACAGGGAATTGTTACGGTATATGTTATTAACGCCGTCTGCTAAAGCTTAGCAGACGTGCAATTGTAAAGGTTAAGACATTTAATATATTGCTATAGATGTTTCAATTATTGAACGCTCCATACACGATCGATTATGACGTGTCTAGCGTTGTTTGGGTCACAGTCGGTAACTAGGAGACGCTACCCTTTGTTACTTTGACCGTCAAGCTGAATAGCTGCGTTTTTCTAGCCTTCCAAATTAATGGCATGATATAGCCATTTATATGTGTATTTATGCAGGACCAGGGTCAGTCCTAGAACTCTACGAGAGAAGAAACTTATGGAGGTTAGTGATTAACTAAATCCTTGGAAGGAGGAAGATAATCGTCTACTTTATACGAAGTAATTAGACTCACTGTCGGCAGGTAGCCATGTCTATCTGCGCGTGCATATAGCTGTGATGTTCTGACGACAATACTGCATTTTATGACTACCTGGACATAACGGGTAAACAGCAGTCTACGCTATTGATTGATTGATGCATGTACCTCATGAGTGAATTGAAACTGTTTATGTATGTGTGTAATCCATATTAAATTGTGAAGGACTCGAACCGGAGGCATTATTCGTTGAATCACGTTACACCATTCAACCTTATGAATTACGTATTTTATGTCAAGTTGCTGAGTTAATAAGATGAACAGTTGTTTACATCTTGATGCCAAGTTCAGGCATTACAACAAACCGAAGGTGAGGTTCACCCCATTCGCGTAAGAACATTAGCACGATCAGAACTCAGGCAACACAACCAGTAACCACACACGAAAGTCCTTCAACAACCTTCAAGATGAAATTGTGATGTGATGTACCATCTCTCCGATACTATTTGTGTTGGCTATGCAGGTAATCATAAATGCGGCTGAAGAGTGACTATAGGTCCAAAGCTCAGTGGCATGTGTCACATGCCTCTGCTCAAAGCATTCATGGATGACAAAACAATTCTGACAGATGAACACCAGGCTCGGATCATGTTAACACGCCTGGATCAACTAGTCAGCTGGTGCAGAATGAGCTTCAAACCTAAGAAGTCGAGAAGCCTATCAGTCAGGAAAGGTAAGATAGCGGAGGTCAAACTCATGGTTTTCAGCCAAAGAATTCCTACTGTCATTGAGGAACCTGATAAAAGTCTTGGTAGGGTGTACAATGCCTCATTAAAAGACTCTAAGGCAGTGCAACAGACAATAGAAATGGTAAACAGAGGGCTACAGATCATAGACCAATGCAGACTTGTAGGAAAGTTCAAACTGTGGTGCCTCCAGTTCATGTTGATACCTAAATTGCTGTGGCCACAGCTTATATATGAAATAAGCACCAGTATAGTGGAAGCTGTAGAGCAGAAGGTCAACAAGTACATGAGGAAATAGCTAGGGGTACCACCAGGTCTGTCAAATGTAGCACTGTACTGCAAAGAGTCAAAACTTGCGCTTCCTTTCAAGTCAGTTGTTGAAGAGTACAAAGTGGGAACGGCAAAACTCACAATGATGCTGCGCGAGTCAGCAAATGACGTGGTTAAGTCAATTCAGCCCACACTAATAATGGGAAGGAAGTGGAAAGTGGAAGAAGCTGTTGATACTGCCCAAGAGTTGCTCAAGCTAAGGGAGGTAATCAGATACACAGACGAATAAACGGGGATTTGGCCATGGATACATTCGCTGGTGGTCCAAGGCATCAAGCAGGGAGCACAGAAACATGGTAGTTCAGGAGATACGAGGAGCTGAGAATGATAAGAGGTTGCAAAAAGCAATGCAGCAAGGCCAATGGACAACATGGGAAGGAGCACTGCAAAGGTCCTTGACATGGAATGATATATGGCACCTCTTAGGTCAGCTTCATTATTAGATCAATGTATGACCTCCTGCCGTCAGCCACAAACCGTGTGAGATGGGGAAAGCCGGATGATGAGCAGTGACCCCTATGCCAGGAGAGGCAGACACTCGAACATGTGCTCTCAGCTTGCAAGGTGTCATTGGGGCATGGGCGATACACATGGCACCACAACAAAGTGCTAAGTGAGCTGGCTGCGACAATAGACCTGGTAAGGATGAAGGCAAATAGCAAAGTCAGGCCAATCACTGCAAATACATGCTTTCTGAGACCGAGTAAGTCAGATAGCAGTTTACTATCTCTGCTTGACTGTGCAAACGACTGGGAGATGGCGGTAGACCTACCTGGACAAGGGGCATATCTAGAGAGTATCAGGAAATCTCAAAGATGACCGGATATAGTGCTGCATTCTTCATCATCGCATCAGGTTATATTGATTGAACTGACCATGCCTTTTGAATCCAGACTGGATGAGCAACATTCGTTCAAAGCGGCAAAGTATAATGATCTGGCCGTGGATCTGAGACACGATGGGTTTACTGCAAGGTTTATGACTGTTGAGGTAGATGCAAGAGGGCTCGTGGCCGCGCCAGTAAATGATTTATTGAAACTGTTGGGGCTGAGGGGACAGGTGAGAACAAGGGCACTGAAGAGGCTTAGTGAAACTGCGGAAAAAGCATCATGCTGGCTGTGGAACAACCACAGTGGGCTATGGAACTCGGGACAGTAAACTCTAGCCCCACTGGCGGTACAGGAAACATCAGGAAATTTTTCTTAGTCTGCAATACACTGAGCTTTCGTTGTATTGGTGATAGGCCTGTGACTTACGGGCAACCGGCAGTGTATTATTATATGAAGTGTCAGGCACAGAATTTCAGTTGCTAGCGCGTGGTGGCTTCGCTCAGATGTGTCAGTGTCTGTCCCTTATTGTGCTGTGCTGCAGAACGACCGCAATTTGTCTTTACTTTGAATAAATGGGTGCTTTCACAATGGGTTCATTTGTCTACACAAGGCAACAGGAGGCTGAGACACTTTGAAGTCATGACCTAGGTGGGCCTGCCCACCTTAGAGAGTAAAGAGGAATAGAGGGGTGAAACACTTGTTCGACAGGGGGACCTCTTCTGATGATCAGATTGTCTCCTATCATAATACCTACTGAGGGTTATGGAAGCTCAGAAATTCAGAAATGTTTCTTTGCAGTACAAATAATTGGTTTAAATTTGTTGTTATTTTATATTAAGACAGAAATATGAGGTTCTGTAATGCTGTAGGACTTTCACAGAATGTTGAACTAAAAGTAGCTTCATTTTAAATCCCCTGAACATTTAAGCCAACCATTAACTTTTTGACTCCTGACCAACGCTCACAGCGTTGCAAAATGCAACATGCCATGACCACGCAACAGCCAGAGCATTGTTTTTAGCTTATCACGAATAAACCCAAAAAAATTGTCCGTTTAATTAATTTGAGTGTAATTAAGCAGCACGTGTGATGTTTTGATGTTATTATCACAGTAATGGAATCGGTGCAGAAAAGCTAGACACATTAGATTTAGTTGATGAGTGTGTGTAGTACTATTCTGGCTGATCGAAAAGCAACAAAACTAGACCGACAGTAACATCTAATCACTAGTCCTAGGTAGAAGATGAAGCTAGGGATACTATTGGGCCACAGTAAAAACTGGTGGGAATAACACTAAATGTACTAACTGTGGCCATAAGCAATGTTTTTTTTACTTTGTAAATGGATTACCTTGATGTTTGAAGACTAAAAAGAAAGTTTTATTGTCTACAACAGTAATTTGTCTTTGGTAAGCTGGTATTCTACAGTTAACTGTTTAGTGTTTTTTAAATTTTACATGCTAAATGTTTTAAGAATACAGAACATACTTGTGTTAATACTACCAAAGACATTAAATATTACAATTTTCTATCTATTTTCCTACAGTTTGGTATATAATAAGTACATGTTCACAGAAAAGATTAACATAAAATTTACACTAAAAGACAGTACACTTCACCGTTTAGAATTCTTAAAAAAATAATTAAGGCACAGGGTGGAAAATAATTATGGAGTCAAAGAGTTAAAGTAAATCTATCTTTTGAGGCTTGATGACTTAGTAATGTTTTCACATCATCCAAAATGAAGGTTAATTCTGACACCATTTTTATTTTTTAAAAATAATCATATTTTTGAAGTTTATTGCTATCTACAAAACTTAGTGTGGCCAACTCTATTATACTTTTAATAATGCACCGTAAACTTTTGGTCACGCTCAGCATGAATATTTCACATTATCAGCTGTATGTTCACCATTTTCACTGGCAGCACAGACAGCCGAACATATCCTGCAAGACTGCCACATGCTTAGTCAATTGCAGACTGAACATTGGCCCACAGAGACACACATCCACACAAAGCTGTTTGGAAGTCTTGACGAACATTCAATGACAGCAACATACATCCAGAGAACCGGACTTCTTGTGTAGACATTCTCTCCACATGTAAGCCTACCTTGCCGTGGTTGGAGAGCTTGAGCGCCCCAATGATCCCGGGAGCTATGCCGGCGGGAGTTTTACTCCTGGCAGGGTCACCCAAGCCGGACAGGTCCTGGGTGAGGGGCCAGACTAAATGGGCTGAGGAGTGGGTGGAACCCTATAGGTGTAGATGCAGAACCCACCGGCGAGTGGTACATGCTCTGGTCTGCACCAATCCACCCCCACTTCATGGGTTAAATGCTTTCTTGCCTCATTCTTCACTGTTTGTCGTCTATCACGCCCACGGCGACCGTTGCCTCAATTGGCTGTGTGTGGTGTACCCGGAAACGGGGCCTCCCAGCACTGAGGCACAGTTAAGTCCCCGATGTCACTTATCGGTGCAGAATTGAGAGAGATGGCTGAGCATCACAATCCCCCCTGTGTTGCAGCATGATGAGAACCCAGCATTGCACACTGAGCTTGGGGGGATCACTTGGGCACCAGACTTAATACTGGCTCTTGACTGGATGGCCGCATGCAGGAGATTTCTACAATGGAGGGTTGGCAGGTGGTGGGTATATGGAAGTGGCTCTGTGCAGGACGTGAGGATTCCTTGGGAGAGCCCAGAACCAGAGCACAGCATTGTGCAAGCTCTGCATAGTTGGAGAGCCCCCTGGATGACGGGGAATGCACAGTGTGCTACCCCACCTATCCCCAACTGCTAACTTAGAACCAGAAGTGGGGTCCTCTGTATGCATGCCAGGCCAGGATAAAACGCCTGGGAAAGAGACTGGAGCTCAGAACTCCCTAACTCAAAGTTGCAGGATGGCAGAAAAGCCACGGGAAAGACAGGGCTATTTTGAAGATAACGCAACCATATTTTCACCATACGAGCTCGGACGCCGCCTCGGTAAACAAGGTCCGCGCAGAGCAGTGACACCCCCAGGCTGCTTGCGAATAGTCTACTACTGGGAACATAAACAGATTAGGGATGAGCCCACTCTCCCGTTGAGCAGGTGCTAAAGTCGTAGATACTGGGCCAGAAGGCGCACCGGAAACCACAGTATCATGCAACTCGCTTTTTTTTTTCTATGGAGAGTACACCGTCAAATAAATCTCGTTCTGGTGCTCGCCCTGTGGAGCTCCACCAGGCAGGTGCAGTGCCGGGCTGTGAGCCTCGACAGAGCCCACCCTCAGCTACTGGAGGACCCTCTAGACCGTCTTGTGGAGTCAGCAGACGGCGGAGGAGAACTACTGACCAAAACAAAACAGAAAAAAGAGAAACCCAGAGTGCCACTTGTCATAATGCACTGGAATGCAGAGGGAGTGAACAGCAAGCAGGCTGGATACAGCAAAAAGACAGAGCTGGAAAACATCTTGTATGAGAAGCAAGTCAGTGTTTGCTGTATCCAAGAGACTCACTTGAAAGCAGATCAAACCTTTAAAATAAGGGGATATCAATGCTTCAGATCCGACAGAAAAGATAGACGAAAAGGAGGAGTACTTACTCTTGTAAGGAATAACATTCCTGCACACGAAAGGAAAACCTTCATGGATGGAGCAGAATATCAGCTGCTGCAGATAAAGGTAGACAAGATGGAAATAGAACTCCTGAACTATTACTGTCCGAACAACAAACCTCTGAGTCTCAGCTCTATACAGGTACCAGCCACCAACTTTATAGCAGTTGGAGACTTTAATAGCCACTCCCAGAGCTGGGGCTATAACCATCTGGATCACAGAGGTGAAGAGGTTGAAACTTGGCAAGATGATCACTCCCTAATCCTAGTCAATAATGCCACAGATACTCCTACCTTCTACTCCAGAGGATGGCACACAACTTCAACACCAGATCTTGCCTTCTCCACACCAGATATAGCTGGATCTATTAGTAGAGAAGTAGGAGATCAACTAGGGGGAAGCGACCATCGCCCAATCTTTCTTACTGTCCAGAGTGCAACTCTCAGTACAGGCCCAGCCATTACAAGATGGAACTACAAAAAAGCCAACTGGGGTTTATTCAGGCATCAGGTGAACACGCTGCTGTCTACCCTCAAGGTACAGAACAGAGATATTAATGAAGTGGTAAAAGACTTCAACAGATGCATACTACAAGCTGCAAAAGAAACCATTCCCAAAGGATGCCGGCGTAACTACATACCATACTGGTCCAGCACACTCCAAGAACGTCAGGAAGCTATGGACAAGGCTAGAAAGAACGCAGAGTCTCAGCCTTCACTTGAAACTCACAACAAATGGAAAAAGGCTGTAGCAGAGTTTCAGAGAACAAAGCTAGAAGAAAAACGGAAAAGCTGGAGAACTAAAACGGCATCGCTGAACCTTGAGAAAGACGGCAGGAAACTTTGGAGATTAGTCAAGTCTCTAAATGAAGAGCGTTCCTCACCAAGGCAGACTATCACATTGGATGAAGGTGGCAAACTTTTCAGAGGAAAACAAGCTGCAGACTTGTTTGCTAGAAGATACAGTTCAGAAAGCAACTTACCCATTAACATAGACCATCAGAGAGAGATAAGAAAAGAAATACTGGCAACCATGGGACAGACAGATACTCCTGCCCCAATGAGGGAACCCATCACACTAGGAGAACTACAGAAGGCTATTTCCAAGCTTAAGTTTCAAAAGTCACCCGGCCCAGACAAAATCAGCAACGAAATGCTAGTAAATCTGAGCTCAGCAGCAAAGACAAAACTGCTTGAGATATTCAACCACAGCTGGTTGAAAGGAACGGTACCCCAAGTATGGAGAGAAGCCATCACAATACCCATACTAAAGAAAGGGAAATGTAAGACCGAGGCTGCAAGTTACCGGCCAATCAGTCTCACAAGCTGTGTTGGGAAGACTATGGAGCGAATAGTCAACCACAGATTGAAATGGTATTTAGAGTCTGAGCAGATCCTGGTGCCGGAACAAGCTGGATTTAGAGAATGCTACAGTATAGAAGACCAAGTTACTTACTTGTCTCAAGCAATAGAAGATGCCTTTCAGGAGAAGAAAAAGGTCCTAACGATCTGGGTCGACTTCAAGCAGGCCTTTGACAGGGTGTGGAAAGATGGCCTCATTGCAAAACTTGGGAGAGGTGGAATCCAAGGCAACATGATGAAATGGATCCAGTCATACTTGCATAACAGGAGAACTAGAGTCACTCTTGACGGTCTGCAGAGCAGAAAAGTGTTGCTCCATCAGGGGGTACCTCAAGGAGGAGTAATTTCCCCTACACTCTTCCTTGTTTACATCAATGACCTGGTGAAAGATCTCCCTGCAGGAGTGAAAGCTGCCTTATATGCAGATGACCTAGTACTCTGGTGCGCTGATGAAAATGTCACCACAGCAAATTATAGAATGCAGCGGGCAGCAGACATGCTAGTGTCATGGGCAGAAAAATGGCTTATCACAATAAACACAGACAAAACCTGCACAACACTGTTCTCCCTCGCCCCCAAGGACAAATCAGCTAACATACACCTAGGGACAACCGTTATCAAGGAAGAAAGCTACCCCACCTATCTTGGGGTGACATTTGACCAAAGGCTTACATGGAATAAGCATATTGAAAATGCAGAAGGAAAGGCCCGAAGACGACTAGGCATACTCAGAAAATTGGCAGGTACCAACTGGGGAGCAAATGAACGAAATCTAAAGAAGATTTATAGTGGAGTAATAAGACCACACTTAGAGTTTAGCTCAGCAGCATGGTCATCAGCTGCTAACTCACATCTGCAGTCCTTGGACAAGGTGCAAAATCAAGCTCTCAGGCTCATTACAGGAGCCATGAAAACTACACCAATAACAGAGATGCAGAAGGTTGCTGGATTACAGACATTGTCCCATAGAAGAGACACAAAGACCATGATCCAGATGGAAAAGTACAACAGTATGCCAACGCACCCAATGAAGGCAAGACTAGATGATCTGGCATTGGGACGTCTAAAGCGTAGCAGCTTTGTGCATCGGGGAAAAAGACTTATAAGACAGCATCAAGAAGACCTATCTATGAAGACAACACCACTGAAGCCCACCCTATACCCTGTACCATGGGAGCAGGCTAGCAGTGCCCTCCAAATTAATACGTCGGTCAGTGGTCTCACAAGTGGATGTGAGTATAATGATCTGCAAAAACGAACTGCTACATTGAGTATGATCCAAGAAAGCTATCCCGATCAATCATGGATACATGCCTATACAGATGGATCAGCAACTAATGCTGTTAGGAATGGAGGTGCCGGTATCTTTATCTCATATCCTGACAACCACTATGAGACTAGGCACATTCCCACTGGTAAATTCTGTTCCAACTATACAGCTGAGGTTCAAGCTCTAGAGCAAGCTGCAAATATGATTTATAACACCAACTCTGACTGCCACCAGGTAGTCATCCTCACAGATGCACTGTCTGTCCTGCAAGCTCTCAAGGGTGGTAAACTCCCGCATCTGAGAAATGAACTAAACAAGGTAGCTGCCAAAAAGAGAACCATACTTCAGTGGGTACCATCTCATTGTGGTGTACCCGGAAATGAAAAGGCAGATAAACTTGCAAAAAAGGGAGGAGAATGTGAACAAGAAGATAATGAAGTCACATACTTTGAGAAAAAGAGAGCTATCCAGACTATCAGAAGAGAACAGAACCAACCCAAAGACGACTATCACACTCTCGACCGGCAGGGACAGATAACTATTTTTCGACTCAGGACAGGGCATAACAAACTGAATAAACACATGCACAAGTTACGATTGTCTGCTTCACCACTGTGCACATGTGGATTAAACGAACAAACTGCTGAGCATGTTCTACAGGACTGTCCTCTGTATGACCAGTTAAGAAAGATATACTGGCCCAATGACTCAACACTAAACTCAAAGCTATATGGAGTTAAAGAGGAACTTCAAACAACAGTCGAATTCATCATGAGAACTCGTCTGACGGTGTAATCATCAAAGATGCGATCGCAAGAAGAAGAAGAAGAAGTGTAGACATTACTAAACAACAGTGAACGAGAAGAAGTAGAAGATTACTGTGAATAATTTTAAATTTGTTTTTTTTTCTTCACACTGTAGATCACCTGGTCTTCACAAGCCCCATATTTGTAACAGTTACTTTGAAAAGCATTATCTTAAAATTTTCAGTTTTTATACATGTGTTTAATAATGAAAATTTGATAGCAGTTTCAGTGTTCTAGAGGTTTATTATTTTTGTAAATTATTCTTTCAGTTTGAAAAGGGCAAAGGTCTTATAGAAGAAAATGAAGTTTATTCAAATACGTTGACAGAAGTGTGGATCACTACCGGAAGTACACCGGTGCTGAAGAGAAATACAATTCACAGTGGAAAACAGGTTTGTAGCTGTCTCCTGAATTGTTCTGTGTCTGTAGTGAAAGGTTTTGTATGTGTTAGATGTTGAAAGTAGCACCACATCGTTTTTCCTTCAAACCTTGTCCCACGGAGTGCATCTTTAAGTGGACCAAATAGATGAAAATCAGAGGGTGCCAAATCGGGACTATAGGGTGGATGGGGTAGTACAGTCCAACACAATTTGGTGATTGCTTCCCATGTTGCCAGACTTGTGTGAGGGCGCGCATTGTCGTGAAGGAGAAGCAGGTCTGCTGGATTCTTGTGCAGCCGAACTCTGCGAAAACGTTGATTGAGTTTTTTCAATGTCTTAATGTAAGCTTGCGAATTGATTGTCTCTCCTCTTGGCATAACGTCCACAAGAATCACACCTTCAATGTCCCAAAAGACAGTGATCATGACCTTTCCAGCTGAAGGAATTGTCTTGAATTTCTTTCTTCTTGGTGATTGCGGATGATGCCAATCCATTGACTGTCTTTTTGTCTCAGGTCCAAAATGATGTGCCCAGGTTTCGTCACCTGTAACGATCTTAGCTAAAAAGTTCTCTCTATCAGCATTGAAACGCTCCAACAATTCAGAAGAAATTGCTTTCCTTTGCAATCGGTGGTCATTTGTGAGACTTCGAGGAACCCATCTTGCGCAAACCTTAGAAAATCCTAGAGTTTTTATAACTGCATTTGCACCACCAATGCTGACTGACAGCTGTAAGGCCAATTGTTGAGTAGTGATTCGCCTATCAGTAAGAATAATGCCCTCAGCACATTTCTGCGTTGGTGGCTGTGGCAGGACGTCCCCAACGCAACTCCGTATCTCCACTTCCCGATTCTTTGATTCTCTGAACCCAGCGACTGACTGTACTCCTGTCGACTGCAAAACTTCCATACACATCACATAGACGCTTGTGAATATTCACAACAGATTCCTTCTCTGCAACGAGGAATTCTATCACAATTCGCTGTTTATAACGCAAGTTGCTAACACGCTCCATTTCAACGGTTTAGGCAGCCGTATTATTTGGCCCACCCGTGTGTTACCGGGGCCCGAAAGGGGAGCAAAGAATAGTAACACTGTCCCCTGCCAAGCATGTCGTAGAAAGCGACTAAGGAGGGTTGGGCATGGGGCCGGTTACCCCATCCTGTAAAAAATTTAAACCACAAAAAACTTCAACAAATATGGACAAGTCAAATAAAGAAAATAAAACACAGCCATCCAAGACAGGGGAAGGTCCTCTCGTGGGGAGGCGTATGATGCAACACAGAGAAAGCCGAAAGGAGTCTGTGTTGCTGACTAACCTTCTTTCTTCTAGGAGGATGTAAAGGTATATAGAGGAGCAGATGTGGCATCAGATCACCATCTTCTGATAGCCAAAATAAAAATGAAACTCAAGAGATATGCAACAATGCAAAATTATAGACAACAGTATAATGTAGGACAGCTAAGAAATCAAGAAACAAGAGACAAATTTGTGGTCACATTATCCAACAAATTCCAAGTGCTCCAACAGCTGGAAGATGTAGAGAATACAGAAGACTATTGGCAGCAGGTCAAAACTGTATGGAAGGAGACATGTGAAGAAATACTGGGGAAAAAGGAAAGACAACAAAAAGCATGGATAACAACAGAAACCATCAATAAGATAAAAGACAGAAAAAAACAAGAAAGCAAAGTTAAACACAAGCAAAACCAGAAGTTCCAAAGCCAAGGCTCAAGAAGTGTACACAGAAGCAAACAAAGAAGTAAAAAGAAGTATCAAAAGAGACAAGAGGAAGTATATTGAGGAGTTGGCAAGAGAGGCAGAAGATGCTGCAGCCAAAGGAAATATGAGAGAACTGTATAGCAGCACAAAGAAGTTAACAGGGAAATACAAGCAAACAAGTTGCCTCATAAAAGACAAGAATGGGAAACTGCTCAGCAATATACAAGAGCAAATGAAGAGGTGGACAGAATATTTTGGGGACCTTCTCAATAGACCAGCTCCACAAAACCCGCCGGACATCCAGCCAGCAGAAGAAGAGCTACAAATTAACGGTGAAAGACCAACGAAGGAAGAAATAAAGAAAACCATAAAGCTTCTAAGAGATGGAAAAGCGTCTGGACCTGATGGCATTCCAGCAGAGGCCATCAAAGCAGATATCGACACGGCTACAGAGATGTTATATAAATTACTTGGTAAAGTCTGGGAAAAGGAAGAGATACCAGCAGAATGGAAGGAAGGATATCTGGTTAAGTTGCCTAAGAAGGGAAATTTACAAGAGTGCACAAATTATAGAGGAATAATGTTACTATCAGTGCCAGGAAAAGTATTAAACAGGATTATCCTTGAGAGATTAAAAGAGTCCATAGACAAGAAACTGAGAGATGAACAAGCAGGTTTTCAACAAAACAGATCATGTACAGACCAGATAGCCACTTTGAGAATAATAGTTGAACAAAGTCTGGAATGGAATTCACCACAATACATCGGATTTGTGGACTATGAAAAGGCATTTGACAGTGTAGACAGAGAATCACTTTGGAAATTGTTGAGGCATTATGGAGTTCCCCTGAAGATCATTAATTTAATAAAGAAAACATATGAAGACATGACATGCAGAGTTCTTCACGAAGGACAGCTTACAGAACCGTTTGGGATAAGAACAGGAGTGCGACAGGGATGCCTCTTGTCTCCATTTCTTTTCTTGCTGGCAATAGATTGGGTTACGAGATCATCGGCAACACACAACAGAAATGGAATCCAGTGGACTCTGACTAAGCAGTTGGATGATCTGGATTTTGCTGATGACTTGGCTCTTCTGTCCCATAGCCGTAATCAGCTGTAGGACACATTGAAAACACTCGATGAGAGGTCACAGCAATTGGGTCTGAAAGTACACAGGGAAAAGACAAAAATAATGCGAATAAATGCAGGTAATGATAACAGGGTTGAACTTGAAGAAACACCAATACAAGATGTAGAATCATACACATATCTTGGCAGTAATATAGACAAAGTTGGAGGGACAGACAGCGATATCAAAATAAGAATACAAAAGGCAAGAGGAGCTTTCATTGCATTGGGAAATATATGGAGATCAAGAGAAATAGGATCCAACACGAAAATAAGAATCTTCAACTCAAATGTGAAGTCCGTCCTATTGTATGGCTCAGAGACATGGAGAACAACAAAGACAACAATCAAAAAGCTACAGACTTTCATAAATGGGTGCTTGCATAGAATAGAGGGATTAAAATGGTATGACAAGGTTACCAACGTGGAACTGATGACAAGAACTAGACAAGTGCCAGTGGAACAAGAAATGAGAAGAAGACGATGGCGATGGATAGGACACACACTGAGGAAACCTGCTGATAGCATTACAAGGCAGTCCTTGTTCTGGAACCCCCAGGGCAAGAGAGGCAGAGGAAGACCAAGAAGTACATGGAGAAGAGAGTTGGAAACAGAGGTGAAAATGATGAGGAGAACATGGAAAGAACTTGAGATGATGGCACGTGACAGGAGGACTTGGCATGTGTTTGTTGAAGGCCTATGCTCCTTTGGGAGTGGAGGGTTATGAATGAATGAATGAATTATTTGGCTGGTTGCGGTGCAATTTGGTGCACACAATTGGCACATGCCATATTTGAAGTGTGCAAAATTTCATGCTTCTACTTCATTATTAGTTGAGAAAAACGATGTGGTGCATTACTTTTTGAACGCCCCTCGTATTATCTTGTGTAATATATCTATTATATTATGAGTGAATGTTGATGGATTCAATGATGTAGTTATATTTTACAAAATCAGATGACTGATGAAATAATTATTAACACAGTTTAATAAAAAAAATGTCCTTGAGACTCGCGCAATAATTGAATTGAGGAATTAACACTGTCTTTTTACTGGAACTGTCTTCACTATTTTATCATGACCTAGGTCATCATTACCAGTATGTTTGTTGGCTCTCACAATACTGCACGATTGTCTTAATTATGAACTCATCTTCTTGGACAACTGGAGTGTTGAAATGACAGGTACAGCTTTTCAGATAAGTCGGGCCTCTAACCATCCAGACATTGCTGGGGCAAATAGCCTTGGATCTTTGAACAGTTCTTGATCCTTGACCACTGACTTGGTTTATAAGTATGAACCCTCTCAGGATCTATCTAAGAGCAGTAAAGACTGGCTTTATTGAAGATTTAATTCTGCCTGGCTGCAAATAACTAGGTATTACTATTAGCCTTGACATGCATTGCTTCAGCTGTCATCCTTCTGTCTTTTGCTGTACGTGATTTTGAAAATTTGCGCTCTCTTTATATTGGTATCGAAAAACAAGAACCGTAATTGCGATTTGCTTTCTCAAAATGTCCCACCTTGAGGCGACTTATGTGGGATAGGTTTCAAACCTGTGATTCGTGTATCTCACCCTTTCTAGTTCGAGCCTTTGGAGTTACATGCTTTCACTTTCGGTAAGTTTTACTTTTTTTGTTTTCCCAAATTGGCCTTATGAATGATTTTAAATTTCATTTTTATTTGGGAAAACACAGGATATGTATTGACAATCTTTCTTGCAGAATTCTCCATAACTACTTCATCCCTACAATTTTCCCATTAAAACGAGACCATTCTTATACTTGTCTGTCATTCCGTTCTCTTTTCCCATCGCTAGTCGTAACCATAAGTTCTACAAATTGGTAGCCTCCATAATATGCTTGAAAAAGATTCTCACTCGGTTCGTTCTTCTCAGCGATTGGCTAACCGCCAACAACAATTCCAGGAAAAAGTTTGAACTGTTTCATTCAACAGGCTTGTATATCTCTGGCCTAGTTTTAAGTGTTCATTCGAATACAGGGCAATGTTTCACAATTTGCGACAAGGTCACAACTCATAATACTGAAATAGAATTCACACTGGAAAACAGGTTGGTAGAACTTGTACAATGTCCTGATTCAGGCACAATTTTTTATTATTGAAATGGAATGCATAACATTTTCATTAGAAATTGGCATTGTTGTATTTTATTAGTACATCATCAAAGATTCACATCCATACAATAGTTTGGTAACATTTGAGTTCTGCTGTCTTCCCCTGTTATTGACTTTTTTTATTTAATGTATTTCTTAGTTTGTAAGTGCCTCTTTTGTGCTTGTGCAGTTTGAATTCTTCATTTCTATTTCATGAGTAGCATGTTACTTCTTCTTCGTACACTCTCAGACGTCAGCTTGAAAATGTTTAAAGAAAGCAGTGGTCAGTTTGCAGATAGCCACTTTGAGAATAATAGTTGAACAAAGTCTGGAATGGAATTCACCACTATACATCGGATTTGTGGACTACGAAAAGGCATTTGACAGTGTAGACAGAGAATCACTTTGGAAATTGATGAGGCATTATGGAGTTCCCCCGAAGATCATTAATTTAATAAAAGAAAACATATGAAGACATGACATGCAGAGTTCTTCACGAAGAACAGCTTACACAACCGTTTGGGATAAGGATTGCGACAGGGATGCCTCTTGTCTCCATTTCTTTTCTTACTAGCAATAGACTGGGTTATGAGATCATCAACAACACACAACAGAAATGGAATCCAGTGGACTCTGACAAAGCAGTTGGATGATCTGGATTTTGCTGATGACTTGGCTCTTCTGTCCCATAACCGTAATCAGATGCAGGACAAATTGAAAACACTTGATGAGATGTCACAGCAATTGGGTCTGAAAATACACAGGGAAAAGATAAAAATAATGAGAATAATGCAGGTAATGATAACAGGGTTGAACTTGAAGAAACACCAATACAAGATTTTAAGTATCAGCCCAGACGAGAGAGAACGAAACGAGGCGCCCTGTGTACCCACACAGAAGAACACAAAGACATGACACAATTAGCAATCGGGCACATGCTGGGTGTTTTGTTTTGTTTTGTTATGTTCGCTAGTTTATTTGTTTAATGTTTGCTTTGTTACTGAATGGGTTGTAAAAATAAATAAAGCCCCTGCCTCTAGAATCAAGAGTTTTATTGTTGTTCGGGTCGGTGCGAGTGTGACAAGGGAGTGATCACACATCACAATATAATCATCACCATCATCTCGCCCACCCTACCACAATTTCGAAAGAGACAAGAGGAAGTATATCGAGGAGTTGGCAAGAGAGGCAGAAGATGCTGCAGCCAAAGGAAATATGAGAGAACTGTATAACAGCACAAAGAAGCTAACAATGTAAAATATTAGTAGACTATTGAACACAATGACGTTTCAACGTTGGTAGGTCACGCACCGTGACCAAGAGACGGGACTCTTTCTTGAATGACCGTCGAACTGAGAAGACGTGTCCTTGGAGTCTTATAGTGTCGGGCATGGAGTGCCACACAGTTATATTGTATGTAAATATGGACATGGGTCAGTCCACTGATTCTATGAAAGAGATGAACGTTTTCCAGGTTAGTAATTGACTAAACCTAAGTTGGAAGGAATTAACAGTCCGTATTAATTATATTTTGCCAGACGCGTAATCTCACTGTCGGCCGTTGGAACCACCAACTGCGCGTACATATAGTTACGACGTTCTGCCTACAGTAATTCGATTATTGGACAAGGACTGGTCATATATGATCAAGTTATAATATGTATTTTTGTGATCAACTTGCATGGCATTGACTTGATGTGTACAACTGTGAATTAAATGTATGGACTCAATGAAATGACTTATCAAATCAATCGTATTCCAAGGTTCAAGTATTGTTCAGAATCTTCTAACCCCGCATTCGCTTAATCTTCCATCGAAGGCACGATGCACTATCACTGAATGAAAAAAAACTAACATATCAAAGAAAAAGCAATGGCCAGAAATTTATAATTGTTTTATTCATATCACATGGAACATTGTTCAGAGCAAACCACCTTGCAACAGTGAACGCAACAACTACGAAAAGGCATTTGACAGTATAGATAGAGAATCACTTTGGAAATTTATGAAGCATTATGGAGTTCCCGTGAAGATCATTAATTTAATAAAGAAAACATATGAAAGCATGACATGCAGAGTTTGTCATGAAGGACAGCTTACAGAACCGTTTGGGATAAGAACAGAAGTGTGACAGGGATGCCTTGTCTCCATTTCTTTTCTTACTAGCAATAGACTGGGTTATGAGAACATCGACAACACACAACAGAAATGGAATCCAGTGGACTCTGACTAAGCAGTTGGATGATCTGGATTTTGCTGATGACTTGGCTCTTCTGTCACACAACCGTAATCAGATGCAGGACAAATTGAAAACACTCGATGAGAGGTCACAGCAATTGGGTCTGAAAATACACAGGGAAAAGACAAAGATTCATTCATTCATAACCCTCCACTCCCAAAGGAGCATAGGCCTTCAACAAACACATGCCAAGTCCTCCTGTCACGTGCCATCATCTCGTTCTTTCCACGTTCTCCTTATCATTTTCACCTCTGTTTTCAGCTCTCTTCTCCGTGTGCTTCTTGGTCTACCTCTGCCTCTCTTGCCCTGGGGGTTCCAGAACAAGGATTGCCTTGTAATGCTATAAACAGGTTTCTTCAGTATGTGTCCTTTCCATCGCCATCGTCTTCTCATCTCTTGTTCCACTGGCACTTGTCTAGTTCGTGTTAGATCAGATTTCTCTTGATCTCCATATATTTGGTTACCCCATCCTGTAAAAATTTAAACCAAAAAAAAAAAAACAATGATAATGAGAACAAATGCAGCTAATGATGAACAGAGTTGAACTTGAAGAAGCACCAAAACAAGATGTAGAATCGTACACATATCTTGGCAGCAATATAGACATAGTTGGAGGGACAGACAGTGACATCAAAATAAGAATACAAAAAGCAAGAGGAGCTTTCATTGCATTGGGAAATGTATGGAGATCAAGAGAAATTGTATCCAACACGAAAATAAGAATCTTCAGTTCAAATGTGAAGGCAGTCCTATTGTATGGCTCTGAGACATGGAGAACAACAAAGACAACAACCAAAAAGCTACAGACTTTCATAAATGGGTGCTTGCATAGAATAGAGGGATTAAAATGGTATGACAAGGTTACCAACGTGGAACTGATGACAAGAACTAGACAAGTGCCAGTGGGACAAGTGATGAGAAGAAGACGATGGCGATGGAAACCTGTTGATAGCATTACAAGGCAGTCCTTGTTCTGGAACCTTCAGGGCAAGAGAGGCAGAGGTAGACCAGAAGCTCATGGAGATGAGAGCTGGAAACAGGCGAAAATGATAAGGAGAACGTGGAAAGAACTATAGATGATGGCACATGACAGGAGGACTTGGCGTGTGTTTGTTGAAGGCCTATGCTCCTTTGGGAGTGGAGGATTATGAATGATAAAATGGGAAATGTTTCCTAAAAGCCCTTGGTACTTGAAGGTAATTGCTAACTGAGAAGCATTTGATACTTATAAAGTGTTAATGGCATGCACGGCAGTGAAAATTGAGTTTCAGGTCCAAAATATTGATTTTTGTTACTTTTAAGCTTATTTTATTAAAAAAATCATCGAGGAATTGATTGAGCAAGGTTTTATGACATAAAAAAATTACATTTAATATGTCAAAAAGCATATTTTTCGCTCTCTCCCCAAGTTATGGTTTGCAAATTTGTGCAGAAAATGCAATTTGCCTCTCAATAATACTTTTGTTATGCTGTCCGCATCGTGACAGTATTTGGTATTGACGAAAAGTGAACTTTTTTATCTCCATGATTATAGCAAATTCAAAACCTTTCTTCATCATAGCTCTGCCTTATTTGGCGTTAAAACCCTCTATAATTTTACACTAACTTCCTTATGAGAGGTCACGCAGTGACCCCATTCCGTCATTCATGCCGCATTCATGTTTATCTATTTGATTGGTCATAACAACGTGCTGGCTTGCCTGCGCAAATCCGGAAGATAACAACAGCTACTTGTGCCTGTAAAGAAAATAACTCCTTGTTCCATCGAACTTGATGTTTCTTCTTCGATTTTCTGTCTGGATTACAGTCTAAATCTAATTTAATTGTGTTCTATTACTTCAAAATGGGGAGAAAAGGTACGAAAGCAAGGCTAGAACAACTTTCTGCTGCTAGAACACGTCGGCAGTATGTAATTTCTAGCAATGATGCGGCCGAATCAACGGTGAATGATAACCAAACTGATGTAGGCTTATCATCATCATCAACGAATGTGTGCATGCCAGTATCCAATAGGCCTATAGTTCAAATCGCTGATCCAATAGTGCCTTTCACCACTGGCCCAAGTTGATCTGATATAAAAATGAACTTGAGTGCGAGCAAGAATGGTGCTCCTCATAACACTATCTGTGCCCAACCTAAACCGACGTACAGAACCATTGTGGACATTGCACACAAGAACTGACAACACCATGTCAAAGGATTTCTCTCTCTTCCTCGAAGTTGTGTGCCACACATGTGAAAAAGCAATTTCTGGAACGTACACATCCGAGAGGGAACCAGAAAGCCTTCGGGACATGCAGTCAACAAATCTGCTGTTCCTGGTGCCCTCATGTCTGGAATGGTTCATCTATGTTCAGTCTCTTCTGTGAGCATACAGTGCTGGACAGTGTTAGAGACATTTCCCCCCTAGAATGGAGTATATTGGACAAGACAAGGTACTCGGTGAGTAGAATACATTTTTCTTAAAATTAACTTTTTATTAACAAACATTTACAAAATTAACTACCTATGTAATAGACCATTATAAAATGTGGCATGCATGTAATACACATATATACCTGTATTTGTACCCATGAGAATTTTGATATTTTGGTAATTTTTAAAAATATTGTTTTTCCATACAAATATAGTGTATTTAAATAAAAAAATCATTAAGGAGGTCCACTACTATGAAAACTGGATTTTACGTACAAAATATAGATTTTTTACTTTTGAGCTTATTTTATTAAATAATCATCGAGGAATCGATTGAGCAAGGTTTTATAACATAAAAAATGCATTTAATGTATCACAAAGCATATTGTCGGCACCACCCCCATGCTATGATTTTCAAATTTGTGCCGAAAATGCACGATTTCTCACTAAAACTATCAAACAGAGGAGTCTCAAATTTGGCATGCATGTAGTACACATCTATATCTTTAAAAAAAAACACATCTGCATTTTTGATATTTTGGTAATTTTCTTTTATAAATTTTTTAAAAATATTTAAAAAAATATTTTTTCACACAAATATAGTTTTTTTTTTTTTAAATCATTAAAAATATAATTTAAAACTTATAAAAATAATCATGAGTAGTACACATCTATATCTTTAAAGTAACACATCTGCATTTTTGATATTTTGGTAATTTTCTTTTATAAATTAAAAAAAAATATTTAAAAAAATATTTTTTCATACAAATATAGTTTTTTTTTTTTAAATCATTAAAAATAGAATTTTAAACTTATTAAAATAATCATGAGTAAAATTGTTTTAATTTTCAGTCACAACATGTGGGTGCAATTTGATAAAGTTTGGTCAATGGGAAACAAGATTTTTGTTCTTGAAAATTGGTGAAAAACCCAATATAGCGGTTGTCAGTCTGAAATTTGGCATGCATATAGGACACATATATACCTTTAAATTGACAGGGGCTTTGTTTGATATTTTGGTAATTTGCTTTGATATATTTTTTTAAATATATTTTTTTCATTGTTTTTCATACAAATATAGTGTATTTTTTAAAAAAAGTCATTAAAAATAGAATTTTTATCTTATCAAAAAAAGCCCTAGACAAATTGTTTTAATTGTCAGTCACAACATGTGTATGCAATTTGATAAAGTTTGGTCAATGGTAAACATAAGATTTTTGCTCTTGAAAATTGGTGTAAAACCCAATATGGCGGTTGTTTTTTTTTTGGTTACCATGTAGAAGGAAAGAAGAAAAATTAGGCAAGATAAAGGCAAGAGGAGCAGCTGCAGGAAGCTGAAGGAGGTGCAGCATATAGTGCTGGACAATTTTAAACACATTCAGCCCCCCAGAATGGAGTATATTGGACAAGACAAGTCATTCGGTGACTAAAATGCATTTTTCTCAAAACTAACATTTTATTAACAAAAAATGTTATTTTTTACAAACTATCTAATAGATCAGTCTGAAATTTGGCATGCATGTAGGACACATATATACCTTTAAAATGACAGGGGCTATTTTTGATATTTTGGTAATTTGCTTTGATATATTTTTTAAATATTTTTTTTTCATTGTTTTTCATACAAATATAGTGTATTTTTTTTTTTAAAATCATTAAAAATAGAATTTTTAACTTATCAAAAAAAGCCCCTGATAAATTGTTTTAATTGTCAGTCACAACATGTGTGTGCAATTTGGTAAAGTTTGGTCAATGGGAAACATAAGTTTTTAGCTCTCGAAAAGTGGTGAAAATCCAATATGGCGGATTTTTTTTTTTTTTGGTTACCATGGTAACCACATGTTTTTTAACAAAATAAACTGTAGAATTTGGTTCATGGACATACACTGTGTCTATTGAGCACATAAAAAGTTTGAAAATGTTATTAGAACAAAAGTTAGTTTTCACTGTAGGGAAACCCCTTAAAAATAGAATTTTCAACTTATCAAAATTAGCATGTGTTACAAATTTTTTAATTGTCAGTCACAACATGTGTGTGCAATTTGATAACTTTGGACAAAAGGAAACATAAGATATGTTTTCTTGAAAATTGGTGAAAAATCCAATATGGTGGATGTTTTTTTTTTTTGATTACCATGGTAACCACATTTTTTTTAAACAAAATAAACTGTAAAACTGTAGAATTTGTTTCATGGACATAGTCTTTTGAGTATATAGAAAGTGTGAAAATATTACTAGCACAAAAGTTAGTTTTCACTGTAGTGCATGCCCTTGGGAACATGGATATCAGAACCAAGGCACATTTGCCCAGGGTTCTCCATTGTCACTGGTGCTGTTTAACATCTATACAGCAAAAATAGCTGCAATCCAACCAACAGGTTTGGGACAAACATTAACCCCATCGCAACGACAGGTTTTTCATTCCCCATTACGACACCATTTTCAGCTTAGTTCCTGTCACAGCGTTATTTCGCAGTGCATCTTATGTCTTGTGTTCGGCGAAAAAGCCAGCTGGGAGAGGCCGAGGTTAGCCGAACTTGTGGGTCATGTGACTACTGGAAGTCGGGGAAAAAGGCACAAAATGAAAGAGTGAGAACCTAGCCTCCGTCCAGGAAAGACATATTTTCCCTTATGCCAGCGAGATCGCTATGTGGTTTATATTGTGGACTGTAAACTGAGTGCCTGCCATATTTTCGGACCTTGGTAATAAGTACGTTGTAATTCTAGAGCAGTGTAGGGTCTAGATCGTACAGGCCGTGGTTTAATAAGATGTCGATGATTTGAGTGTGTCATTGTCATAGTATTTCCGCTCAGGTGAACGATATTCATAGCAGTGATTTTGGTATAATTCATATGATAGTTTAAGCTGCTAAGCTAAGTTTACAGTGGTTTTCTCATTATTATGTTTGATGGCCGTGTGAGGCCTTGTTGTGTGTATAGATTATTAAAGGGAAGTACCTGTTGAAGGTGTTATTTTACTTATGTCAGCCATTGTTGTGTGGTTATACTCCTGGAAGAACGAGCCTATATTTGTTATTATAAATCCACACCGCAGTGGTGTAACCAGTGGAGTGTTCTCCATGATAAGTGGTTCCTGACAGTTCCACTGAATGACAGGATAATTGTAATTTTTGGGGGTCATATTTTAATTTGACTGTAAACAGTTTATCGTAAAAGGAAACCCATTGAAAGTATATATATATATATATATATATATATATATATATATATATATATATATATATATATATATATATATATATATATATATAGCGTTCAGAGCAGCTGTAATGGAGACAACGTTCTGGAAAGAATACGTCACATGATGATGATGATAATGATATATATATATATATATATATATATATATATATATATATATATATATATATATATATATATATATATATATATATATATAAAACCTCTACACCTCACGGTAGAAGGGGAACGACTAAGTAAGTAAGTATATATCATCATCATGTGACGTATTCTTTCCAGAACGTTGTCTCCATTACAGCTGCTCTGAACGCATCACGATTCTGGGCAAGTCGACCTGCATCAGTCAAAGACAAGTTCAGACTCTCTGTGATGTCTTGGGTCCACCGTCGTCTAGGTCGACCCCTTCCCCCTTTTCCAGGGACCATGCCTTCCATCACTGTTTTTTCCAGACTATTATGTCTTTTTATATGACCGAAAAATTTCAGCTTCCTTATTGCGATGGTATTTAGGAGCCAATGTTCCTGTACGTTTAGTGAGTACAGTACTTCTCTGTTGGTCTTTTTTTCTGTCCAGGGTATTCTCAACATCCTTCTGTAGCATTTCATTTCAAATGATGTAATCTTTTTTGCAACTGTTTTATTGAGTGTCCAAGTCTCGCAGCTGGTTGCTACTGGGAATATACATGCTCTGATCAGTTGTAACTTTGTTTCTTTGCTTGTGCCTTGCCATAGGTTTTTCATCTGTATTAGTTTATGTGAAGCAATTGCAAGTCTTCTTTTAATTTCTACTGCACAGTCGCCAGAGCTGTTGATGATTGATCCTAAGTATTCGAATTCATTGACACTTTCCAGTTCTTCGTTATCAATTTCAATTTCTGGTTTGGTCTTTACTTTGTCTGTTGTCAGTACTTTGGTCTTCTTGGTGTTTAGGTATAGATTCTGGGCCTCGCTGTGTTTTTTGGTGGACAGAAGTAATTGTTCAAGTCCTTCTGGGTTGGTCGATAGGAGGACTGTGTCGTCAGCATATCTGATTTCCGGGATCTGGTACCCGCCGATGTTAAATGAGTCAAACTCTGTATATATATATTATATATATATATATATATATATATATATAATGAAAGAGCAAAAGACAAAGTTTCAGAATATGCTAATCAAGGCCAACATATATCAAGGTCACAGGGTACGTACATAAATGAAAATTGAGAGAAAAATAAACAAGAATTATTTGTATGAGCCACAAAAGCTTTGTTGTTTTCATTTTATTTTGATTAAAGAAATGGAAACACTGCTGGCACTTTCTTGAGTTTGCATACATTTTCTTGTCTCCATTCACATTACTCTCAGTGGACAGAAAATTGAAAGGCAGAACACGTTGAAATAACGTGGAGTAACATTTGATCGTGGGCTATCATATAAGCACCATGTTGATCACATCATACAGAAGTGCAAGAGTGGTCTGGCAGCCCTAAAAACAATGGCTGCAGCGCACCTGGAGCAGAGACTACTGTTTCTCCTGTATCATCAGCTAGTCTTGTCTGTAATCGAGTATGGCCTGGGAATACTCAGGCTATCAGTAACACAATGTGAATGACAGGAACACATTCAAAATGAAGGGATGCATATAGTCTTGGGCTGCATGCGAGATACCCCTATTGTGATGATGCGGCACATGCTTGGATTGCTGTCAATTAGATCCAGATATACTATGACCCAGGTAAAGGCGTATATGTGTGTAATCACAGACAAAAGGCGTCCCCTGCATGGGAACATAGCTGACATCAAAGGAGTGAGAATAAAGAGGGGGATGTCATGGATGGCACAGGCAGAGGAGATTATTAAGACAGGTGACCCCAGTTGAAAATATAAGGGAGAAGAGTGGAGTAAGTCAGATGAGAGCTGGATGAACTACCTGCAAGTCATCATCAGCCTTGGTAGAAAATGCAGAACTTGGGCCAATGGGAGACCAGAGCTGGAAATTGATCAGCTTATAAACGATAATGCTGGGGATGATGATGCCATTGTGTACACTGATGGGTCTGTAATCTGTGGTAATAAATCAGGGTGGGGCTTATCTGCTAGAGTAAAGGGCAGAACCGTCGCTGAACATAGCGGGGCTTACATGATAAGAACCTCCAGCATGAGAATGGAGGTAGAGGCCGTTACTTTTGCCTTTAGATGGCTGTCTGAGACTTTGTTAACAAAAGCAGTTATTGTATCAGACTCACAATCCATGCTTCAAAAGGTCCAAAATGGTTGGCTTCGACATGAATGGAGAACTTCCATAGAAGCATCGAATCTTCAAGAATTGAAATGGATCTACTGTCCTAGTCATGCCGGGGTACGTGGCAATGAAAGAGCTGACAGGCTAGCTTCAAGAGCACCCATAAAAGGTGCATTGGATAAGAAAGAAATACTGAGGGCAATTCATGTTTGTCTAGTAGAGAATGACACTGCAATCGATGAATCATCGAGGCTAAGACTGCTGGAATTTGGCATCAAACGTAAGACCAGCAGGAATGGGCGTATGAGAATACGCATCCACCATATATAAAACCAGTGTGGAACAGGAACAGTTAGTATTCATACCATTCAGCATTTGCTGAGGGAGATTGAGCACCTATGGGTTTGCCCGGAGAGCATTGACGTCGATTCTGATTAACATTAACATTATGCAAAGCAGCAAAGTAGAACTATGAAAACACATACCAAGTTTTAGCAACCAAACTCACTAGACTTGGATGAGAAGGTATAGTCTTGCCCATCAGCACAAAATCTGGCCACAAGAAAATGTACAATTACTTTAAAAGTTCAAACAAACTAACTAACATTCGCTGAAACCATATTGACAAATGCTGACATGTGGAAGACGAGGTAGTGTTCCTGACAGATTCTCAGTCATACTTGTCCATCAGAACACTACACTAGACAAGCCTGTCAAAAACATGGCTGGATGCCTACTGCAAGCTCAGTAGAGTGACAATTTAGTGGGCAACTGCAGGTTGTATGAAAATAGAGTCTGTGATAGACTTACCAGGGCAGGAAGGAACAAGCAGCACATAAAGGACATACAATACATGAAGACATTTGAACACTAATCAAGAATAATGTTATAAATAACACAGAATAAAAATGTGAATTCAGATAATACTGGCATACTGCTAATCACCTAGAAGTGGCCAGATTTACAAAAATCTCTAGACTAGCTGATGATTAAAATATCAACATGCTAAACCGTGAACAGACAGAATATACAATCTTGTGTGGGGAAACATAAGTAGACATTAGATCTTGTATCCTCCAGGAATGTCTGCTCCATGTGAAAGACAGACTAATCACATGGCCATCATCAACTTCCTTAAGAAACAAATTGTAGGACCACAGGAAACCAGAGACAGGCCCCTAAATGTTGTCAAATCAGGAAAAACTTTTTTTTCCCGTGCAATAAACCTGTCCAACTTTGATCACTTGTTACTGTGATTTTATGACAATATTTATTGTGTCTTACTTACTTAGTCGTTCCCCTTCTACCGTGAGGTGTAGAGGTTTGGAAGAGAGAGCGCCAGACTATCCTATCGGCTATCTTCCTCCTGGCCTGGTTCCATTCTAGTCCTCGATCCTTCAAAGATTGTCTAATGTTGTCCTCCCAGCGGACTCTGGGTCGTCCTCGGGGTCTGGATCCTTGGCTCTTTGTTTCCCATGCTTGTCGTGGTATCCGATCTTCTCCCATTCTGCAGACATGGCCAAACCATCTTAATTGGGACTGTTCTACTTGGGTCTGCAGGGGGTAGGATTTAAGGCCTTGATGTATCGTCTGGTTGCGTACCATGTCTCTTCTTGTTACTTCAACCACCTTCCTCAGATACCTCATTTCTGAGGTTTGGATCTGGCTTTTATGGGTTGTAGTCATTGCCCATGACTCGCATCCGTATGTCAAGACTGGGACATAGGTGGAGCGGTATACAGCCATCTTCGTTTTTTTACCAACCTCTCTCTTGCTGAGGAATCCTCGATTTATGGCCTGAAAAAGTCTCCCAGCTGCTGCTTTTCGAGTGGCCAACTCTTCTTTGATGCCTCCCTTTAGGTCTATAATAGCTCCGAGGTATTTAAAGTGGTCGACCTGCTCCAGGACCTGTTCTCCCAGCTTAATCTGATGTTTTCTTTCTTCTCGTGATATCACCATGGATTTTGTTTTAGAGCTGCTTATGACCATCCCTCTCTTCTCCAGCTCTTCCTTCCAGACTTGCAGGTTGGATTGGAGATGTGCCTCTGATTTCGCAATCAGGGCAACATCATCAGCAAATGCCAGCTCTGAAATATAGACCTGTCTCATCTTCCAGTACCCCACTGAATACTTTCTTGTTCTCTCCTTACATGCCTTGATGACATCGTCCATAAGGAGTATGAAGAGGTAAGGTGATAGGATATCACCTTGTCTTACACCAGTGGTGGTCCTGAACTCTTCCGACTTATGGTTTGCTGTCCTCACATAATTTCTGCAAGACTTGTAGAAGCTCTGTATAGCATGAATCAGAGGTGCTGGAATATTCTTCCTTGCCAAACAGTCTCAAAGTTTGCTCCAGGGGACCCTGTCAAACGCCTTTTCCAGATCTATGAAACAAAGATGCATCTCACTCTTATACTCAAGGGCCTTTTCACTCAGCTGTCTGAGTGTGAAGATTAGGTCTTGAGTATTTCGGTTTGCTCGGAATCCGCACTGGACCTCATCCAATTGTGGCTCAGCTAGGCGTCGGAGTCTCTGCTCTAGGATTCTAGAGTAGATTTTACCAGGGACACTGAGAAGGGATATGCCTCTATGGTTTCCACACTGTCGATTGTCACCCTTTTTGAAAATTGGTGTTATGATGGCAATCTCCCAATCCTTTGGTATGGTCTTGTTGTACCACGCTGCCTGTAAAACCCTTAAGAGTAATAGGTCGCCTGATGCTCCCATGAACTTAACCATTTCTGGTGTTATACCATCATGGCCTGCTGCTTTGCCCATCTTGATTTTCTCCAGTGCTGCCTTCAGTTCTTCCATCTTTATGTCATCTTCACCATCATTGGTTTTCTCTTCTGTGCTAGTGTTTATCATTTCTGATGCTTCACCATGCTCACCATCCAGGAGTTCTGAAAAATATTCTTTCCATCTTCCCATTACTTCCTTCAGGGCAGTAAGCAATTTGCCTTGCTTGTCCTTTATAAATTCGAGAGGGCATTGGTTTTCCTTCCTCATGTTCTTTAGGGTCTTATAGAACAATTTCTGGTTTTCTTGTGCATCTTTTTCTAGCTTTTCTCCAAATTCTTCCCAGGACTTCTGTTTTGCTGCTAGCACTTTGTTCTTTGCTTCTGTTCTGAGTGTCACATATTCTCTTTTTTTTTCCATTTGTCCTGTTGTGTTTTTAGCTCCTAAGTATTGTTTCCATGCCATTTTCTTCTCTCTTATTTTCTCTTTGACTTCCTCTGTCCACCAAGGTGTCCTCTTTCTCTTGTTCCCAAGTCGGACTTCACCGCATGCTTCTGCAGCAGCTGTCTTTATGATATCCTTGAATTTAATCCAGAGGGTTTCCAAGTCATCAGGTCGTTCTTCTGTGTTGCTCACTGCTGCAGCAATAAGCCCCTGATATCTGGTCTTAATTTCTGGCTCTCTCAGCTTGTAGGTCCTAATGCTCATTTCTCCTGCTCGTTTACTTGGTTTCTTGTGTGATGTTGGACAGTTCCTAGGCTGAGCAACTCTTTCAGTTGTTCTTTTGATTGTTAGCAGGTAGTGATCACTTCCAATCTCTGGCCCCCTCCAGACTCTAGCATCTCGGACATATTTGAATGAGCTTCTCCTAACAATGGCATAGTCGATCATTGACTTCTCATTCTTTGTTGGTTCACATCTAGTGTATGCATGTATGCGCTTATGGGGGAACTTTGTGTTTGTAATGATCAGATTCTGCTCACTGCAGAATCTAAGGAGTCGCTTTCCATTGTCATTGAGAGTATCTTCTCCATATCTTCCGTTAACTCCACCCCATCTAGCATGGTCATTTCCAACTCTGGCATTAAAATCTCCGAGCATGATAACTTCATCTAGGCAGTCATCCACTGTCCTTTGAAGCAGCTCGAAGAATTCCTCCTTGACCTCTGCTCTCTCATCCTCATTTGGCCCATACACTATGACCAGGTTGACTATGGTTTCTCCTTCTTTTAGTTTAACAACCATAATGCGCTCCGAGACAAAGTTCCATCCCTTGATACTATCTTTTTGATTTTGGGCCACAATGCAACCCACGCCCCCCTTAGCTCTTTCAGACATGGGTACACCACTGTAGAGCAGCGTGTTGCCATCGAGATCCATGACTCCTTGTCCTTTTTTCTTTGTTTCCGTTATAGCCAGGATTTCTAGTTTTGCTTTCCTCATCTCTTCCACCAGCTCCTCTTCCTTCCCATTTATACTTCTTGTGTTCCAAGTTCCATAAGTCGTAGTCCGTAGTCCGTTCCAGTTCGTCGCCTTTAGAATCAGTCCAGTTTTCTCTCTTGTGTTGCTAGTAATCGTGATTTAAAGCAAACAGGTGATTGGCCTTTTGTGCCTTTGCATGGTGGAGGGGCTGCCTCCTTACGGCCTCCATGCAGGCCACCCTCCTCCTTTTTCATCCGGGCTTGGGACCAGCATTGGCGGAGTCTATTTATTGTGTCACTTGTTTTAAAGATTGTGTTATACTTGTGTGACTTGAGTATAAACATTTATTGTGTCACTTGTTGCTAAGATTGTGTTGTACTTGTGTAACTTGAGTATAAACAGTTATTGTGTCACTTGTAAAGATTGTGTTGGACTTGAGTGACTTGACTATAAACAGTTATTGTGTCACTTGTTGTAAAGATTGTGTTGTACTTGGTTGACTTGAGTATAAACATTTACTGTGTTACTTGTTGCTAAGATTGTGTTGTACTTGTGTGACTTGAGTATAAACAGTTATTGTCTCCTATGTTAAGATTGTGTTGTACTTGTGTGATTTGAGTATAAACAGTTATTGTGTCACTTGTAAAAATTGTGTTGTACTTGTGTGACGAGTATAAACAGTTATTGTCTCCTATGTTAAGATTGTGTTGGACTTGTGTGACTTGAGTATAAACAGTTATTATGTCACTTGTAAAGATTGTTTCAATTATTTAGGCAGTAAAATGACTCCGGATGGTGACACAACAAGAGAAATCCATACTAGAATTGCTTTGGCAGCTAGCGCCTTCAATAGATTATCTAACATTTGGAAATTACGATCATTGAATATACATACCAAGCTTCGTCTGTTTAATTCAAATGTTATCTCAGTGTTAACATACGGCTGTGAGAGTTGGAAAATAACAAAATCATTGGAGAACAAGCTGAATACATTCGAAAACAAATGTCTTAGAAAACTCATGAACATCAGTTGGAAAGAATTCAAGACTAATCGACAAATAAGAGAAGACTCTAGGCAGAAATATGTCTCCGACTATATAAGGAAAAGACAATGGTCATATATCGGTCATGTCCTATGAATGCAAAACAACAGAATACCGCTACAGGCGCTCACTTGGGTTCCTGAGGGTAAGAGGAAAAAAGGAAGACCAAAAGAAACACTCAGAAGAACAATAATAAGAGAAGGAAGAACGTTGGGCCTAAATAATGTGCAAGAGTAAAGAGGAGTGGCGTCACAACGAACAACCTGGAGAGCACTGGTTTCTGCCTTATGCGCCGTGTTTGGTGCTTAAAGAATTTATTATTATTATTATTAAAGATTGTGTTGTACTCGTGTGACTTGAGTATAAACAGTTATGTATGTATATGTCATGAACAGTTCAGGAATTGCTAATCTGTCTTTCCTTGTGTTGTCCTGCCAGGGTGGTGTCTGTTTCTGTGACAACAGTGATGGTGTACTTGAGGAGAATAATATTTTTAACAATGTCACTGTAGGTGTTCAGATCGGGTGAGTCGTCAGCATCTGCTGACCTTTACATGCTAGGGTCAGGTTTGTGCAAGTTGTGTTTTATGACAGTAGAATCTTTCTTTATTGGATTGATACACAAACTTTGAAAGAAAAGTTTTGAAGCTTTAACATTTTAAAATTCATAAATAACTTAATCTTTGAAAGTTTTTGCTAGTATTCACATTTCTTTGTTTTCTATGCACAATTTTTAAAAACGAAGCATTTAAATATGTATTTGTTTGGACCTAATTTTGACATCACTTTGTTTAAGATGTCAACACTTGACCGAGATATGTGTAAATCAGTATTGACATTAAGAATGTCGTTATTTCAGGTGTTTTAATTTCAGTTGACAATAAATGAGAAAAACATACAGCAGTAGAATGCTAAGAATTGTTTTACCAACAATAACAAAAATAAAAATGTATATCGGCTAAAGTCCAGGGCCTGGGAAGCAGTGGTGGTGACTGTCGCGAGAGGGTAGAGGTTATTTAAAGAATAAGATATCCTGGACATAAAGGTGTATCAGATGATACCAGGATAGTGCCAGATAAGAGTCTGGTCTTATCAGTAATACCCCCTTCTCTGAAAAGAGTAAGGGTGTATAGACAACAAAGGTAGGGTCAAGCTGTATAAGTTCCCAGAGAAGATGGTAATGTAGTACTCTGAGTCCCTATGTGCTACCTCTCCAGATCCTACTATGTTAATATGGTAATTATTATTGTTATTAACTCTGCTAGGGGTAATTATTTAAGTAAATTCACCAACAAAGACTGTAACTTAACTTAAAGAATTTAAGTAAGTCTGCTGGTAAATATTTACAATTTATTTGTACATTTACTCTTTTCTGTTTGAAAAGTTTTAAAAGCAATCGTTACAAAAGTAAATAAATAATAAAAAATATTCAACAAAGTCTTTCACTGTATTAAGATGTCTATCACTATAGAGACAGTCTTGCTTGGTTGATCTTTCTCTGAATAATTACTAGTGTTATTCTCACAATCTAATTGCAGCCTCTACTGCTCTGTTCATCATGAACTGGATTGATTTTAATTTTGGTGATCAGGGATATGCTACACAGTTGCCTTTGTGGGCAACTTATCTGAGTCACTGAAGATGGCTCCCTCTGATACTGGAGAGAATTGTCGGCTGAAATTCTTCCAACTGGTACATACGAGATGTCTGGCCCTCTAACATAGACCGGACTGCATCTGCCGTAACCTCAGTAATAGACGCCTCTTATATCTTTCGTATGTTTACAGGGTAAAACCCTCAGGCATACACAGACGAGCTGTTAATGGTTGTTTAAGGTCTGCTTTCAGGTACAGAAGGCAAAACACTTGCACTAACATATGCTTTCTTTTGCTAATCGCTGTAGATTCAAATATTTGTGACTGACCTGATTCTATTAGGCACGCTCTATTTATAGAGTGACCTCGACCGTCCGAGGTGGTTTCCCCTACTACTGTGTTTCAGGGTTCGAAAATATTGGTAAAATTGGCCTATTGTTCAAATCAGGAAAACTACTTTTTAAATTATCTCCGTTATTCCTTAAATAATTACTAGCGGCAAGTACACATAATGCAGTTGAATCTTGCAAACTAACTTATAACTTGTTAAATAAAGAAGTGAAGACAAAAACTCGAAGAGATAAAAGACATTTCATCAATGAACTGGCCGTAGAAGCTGAAAATGCTGCAAGAACTGGTAATAGTAGGTGCCTTTATCAAATTACAAAACAACTATGTCACCAGCCTACTGCTATGGAAACACCTGTTAAAGGTAAATTAGGGAATTCAATACCAACAGAAAAAGAACAAATGAAGAGATGGGCTGAGCACTTCATGGAGGTGCTAAACAGACCACCACCAACAGTAACACCTGATTTTAATAATGAAACATCCACAACCACCTTGCCAATAACTTGCGATGAATTCACGCTGGACGAGATCAAACAAGCCGTTAAAAGATTAAAAAATTTTAAAGCTGCTGGAGTTGACGAAATTTCAGGGGAAATGATTAAAGCAGTTAATGACAACAACCTCTTGAGAATTTTAGATATTATAAATGAAGTATGGAGAGAAGAACAACCACCACAACAATGGAAAGACAGTATTATTGTAAAGTTACCGAAGAAAGGTGATCTATCAGACTGTAATAACTGACGTGGTATATCTCTATTATCAGTACCTGGAAAATTATTATGTTGCATGATGTTAGAAAGACTTAAATTGCATGCTGACGAAAAGATCAGAGAAGAACAAGCGGGTTTCAGGCCGAAACGATCATGTATTGATCAAATATTCACACTAAGAACAATTATAGAAGAATCAGTGGAAAGGCAATCGCCACTTATTATCACCTTCGTCGATTTTCAAAAAGCCTTTGATAGTCTACACCGCCCATCATTGTGGAAGATACTTACAATCTATGGTTTTCCAACAAAATATGTGAATATAATCAAAGCGCTATATGACAATGCAAGATGTTGTGTTAGAACAAATAAAGGGAATACAGAATGGTTTACAGTAGAAACAGGGGTGAAACAAGGCTGTATTATGTCACCACTACTTTTTGGAATAGCTATTGATTGGGTTATGAGAAACTATACCCACAATGAACAATTGGGTATAAAATGGACAAATGGAAAATTCCTGGGGACCTGGATTTCGCAGATGATGTAGCATTCTTAAGTTCAACACCAAGACAATCCCAAGAAGCAATAAATAATTTGTGTCATCTCTCGGTTTAAAATAGGTCTCCAAATAAATGCCTCTAAAACTAAAGCTATGAACTTTTCTAACGAGACCTTTGATATCATCTTGAACGGGGAAAAACTACAGAAAGTTGAAAGTTTCAATTATTTAGGCAGTAAAATGACTCAGGATGGTGACACAACAAGAGAAATCCATACTAGAATTGCTTTGGCAGCTAGCGCCTTCAATAGATTAATTATTCCTGGAGCTATTTTATTCATCCAAAGCTTACTTTATACCCTGAATTATTCTTTATATATCTATTTAATAATCGTTTAGTCTCCTAAGTGCATTTTATTCTATGCATACTTTAAACAGCTAAATGAAGGACTAACCTGAAGCTTCAAATGCATTCAACCAAAGATTTTTCCCATCCTATATTAGCATTTGTAAAAGTTATAGTACCTACGGGTAGAGCAACATTCCTAATATCGTGTTGGTAGCCTCTTCCATGTGGTACTTCCTCCATAATACTGTAGTTAATTGTCCTCCGATACTGGTTTGCACATATTGGACTTCCATTTTTATTATCGAAAGCTGTAGTAAACACGGCATAACGGAGCGTTCTGATTGGACTGGGTATCTTGCAGTTCTTACAATGTATGGCGCGCGGTGTGGTCAGAGTTACTTAGAATTCGTTTTGTGATACAGACGTCACTTCATGACAGTGACTTCGTGCTCCATAAAGATCATGTGAATGTTTGGTGCAGGCTCCCTACAAAGATAGAAGAAGCAGTAGTGGTGACTTCATGCTCCATAAAGATCATGTTAATGTTTGGTGCAGGCTGCCTACAAAGATGGACCAGCAGTAGTGGTGACTTCATGCTCCATAAAGATCATGTTAATGTTTGGTGCAGGCTCCCTACAAAGATGGACCAGCAGTAGTGGTGACTTCATGCTCCATAAAGATCATGTGAATGTTTGGTGCAGGCTCCCTACAAAGATGGACCAGCAGTAGTGGTGACTTCATGCTCCATAAAGATCATGTTAATGTTTGGTGCAGGCTCCCTACAAAGCTGGACCAGCAGTAGTGGTGACTTCATGCTCCATAAAGATCATGTGAATGTTTGGTGCAGGCTCCCTACAAAGATAGAAGAAGCAGTAGTGGTGACTTCATGCTCCATAAAGATCATGTGAATGTTTGGTGCAGGCTGCCTACAAAGATGGACCAGCAGTAGTGGTGACTTCATGCTCCATAAAGATCATGTTAATGTTTGGTGCAGGCTCCCTACAAAGATGGACCAGCAGTAGTGGTGACTTCATGCTCCATAAAGATCATGTGAATGTTTGGTGCAGGCTCCCTACAAAGATAGAAGAAGCAGTAGTGGTGACTTCATGCTCCATAAAGATCATGTGAATGTTTGGTGCAGGCTCCCTACAAAGATAGAAGAAGCAGTAGTGGTGACTTCATGCTATAAACTATCAAACATTGTCCATTACTGACGGGAGGAATACAAGTTTTATTTCCCACCATGGTATGTTCTCTTTAATAGGAATATAGTTGGTGTTGGTTATTAATTAAGTTGGTGAATGTCCAGCAGGCCAGACGCTCACGTATCTTTGACTGAGTAGTTCTGGTGCTGGAATCTGGTGGCCCCACCTCTCCGTGCTTGGGGGCAATATAGGCTGCTCTGCCAAAATTCTCGACTGCACGGGTCCACTCTTGTATTTCTCAACATAGCATTTGACACCACTTTGGTGCCAAATAAAAAAAACTCACAGCTCAGAATTATGAATAGAGAACACAGCATATGCTAGCAAAACTCAGCTGAGCTGCTGGCTCTAGTATGGCGTCCCTCTAAATATTTCTATTAGCTTCTGGGAATTACACCACTAAATAATTACTGTGTCTACCACTGGACAACTTATGATGAATGGCAAAGATGCGCGTCTGAGCGCCGATATTATGTTTATCTGTGGCCAATCACCGCCTTTTCTTTTTTTCAAATTCAAACCTCCTACCAAAAAGTCAGTTCAGTCATACCTCAGTCAAGTATGTATTCTTGTCTGTTGGTCCGTCTGTCTCTACTTGCGTTTTACAAAAAAAAACACACTTGTTTTTTGAACCAACCCTGCCGTCCCCTACACAATTTTGCCTTTAAAGTTATTTTTAGCCACAACTTTCCCTACTGCCCCCTCCCTTTCATTCTAACTAGATTTTAGCACTTGAGTCTCAAGGCTGCAATTTTTTGAAAATTAGTGACATGTTTTTGTTTCAATGCAGTCGCTCGCTGATATGAACAACACAGTCTTTTGTCAATATCTTCATTATTATCTATCCGTCTGTATAAATGAAAGCATATTATTTCTCTGCTCAAGATGGGCCATCTGGCCAGCTAGGTTTTATATTCCTAACATTATTATTAAGAAAAAGTTACTTTTCAAGGTTAGTTGTTTTTTTGAAATATGTTCGAGCATCTTCTATAATGGGAGCCGCGGTAGCATAGTGGTTAGTGCACTGGCTTCCTAGCGCAGTGGTCTATGGTTCGATCCCCAGATGAGGCGGAAAATTTTTAGGCCACAAACGGCTCCTGGGTCGACCCAGCCCCAAATGGGTACCAGAGCTACTCTGGGAAGGTTAAGGTGGCCGGCGTGATGCCGACCACATCACCCCTCGTGTGCCGACGGTCAAGATAATATGGGCCTAACACCATATTCCCAATATGCCTCAATGGGCGTGTAACGGGTTCCTTTACCTTTTTTTTTTTTTTTCTTTTTATCTTCTATAATGCGTTTGCCGCTGAATTCAAAATAAAGGACAAAATATCACAAAAGCGTCCAAGAAATGACTGTGGCGTATAATAGCTAAGGTCCCTTTTGTCGATTTCTTTACCTTGTGTCAACTTGGGGGGGGGGGGGGAAATTTTTTCCTTTCCCCCCCAATTGCGTCTTTTTAGCCTTGCTAGTTTCAAGCACGTGTTCAGTCATATTTTTTCTTTTTGATCTCCGTTCTCATCCCCGTTCCAAGGGTAAACGTTTTGCTTTCACGTCTAGCAAGTTAATTTCCATGGCGGGTAGTGATCCGCGGCCTGGGCGATCATGTACTCGAGTAACTTACGCATTATTTTTATCCCTACATTTTATCTTTGGAGATATTTTAACGTTATATCACGGTTAATTTTATCACACATCTCCCCACTTGAAAACATGCCTACGGCAAGTTCCAAAACCAGTGATACACGTAGATAAAATCACTCCTCACGCCTGCCACTACTCTAATTTTGATCACAGGGGTGCCGACTGAGGAAATCTGCACCGATATTCAATTTGCCTGGGATATATTGGATACTGAACTGATAAGGTTGAAGCAATAAAGACCACCTCAGCAATCTTGCGTTTTCATGCTTAGCCTGAGATAAGAATACGAGGGGCTGATGATCCGTCTCGACCACAAAAGTCCTACCATACAGATAGATTTGAAACTTCTTTATTGCCCAGATTAACGCTAAACATTCTTTTTCGCTTGTGGAATATCCTTGTTCCGTCTTATTCAATTTGCGGCTTGCATAAGCGACTGGCTTCAGTTCCCCATTAAGTGAAGATGATCTTTGCAACAAAGCCGCCCCGAGTCCTACATTACTTGCATCTGTTCATACGACAAAGTCCTGTGTCAAATCAGGCAGTTTGAGAATAGGCTTGCTAGTGAGTTTTTCCTTTAACTCTTGGAACGCTAATTCACTTTGCGCAGTCCAAATAATTTTATCTGGAAGTCCCTTGCGAGTCAGATCAGTCAGAGGAGCACAAATAGAGTTAAAATCTTTGATGTATTTTTGATAAAATCCGCATAACAACACGAATGATCACACGTCCTTTTTTGTTTGTGGTCTAGGTGCTCTCTGCAGTTTTTCCAAGTTCTTGGGATCAGGGGTCATGTTACCCTGATATACAGTGTGTCCCAAGAATTCCAACTCTTTGCATCCAATACAACATTTTGTTGGCCTAGCAGTTAAGTTCGCCTCCCTAAGCCTATGAAATAACATTTTTAGGGAGTCAATGTGTTCTTCAAATGTCTCTGTGGCGACGAGAATATCATCCATGAAATTTGTGATACATGGGTTATTCAGGGGATCCAACAATTTGCGCATCATCCTTGAAAATACACTCGGAGCATTTTTCAGTCCGAATGGTAGCATGTTGAATTCATAATGTCCTTCCGATGTGCTAAATGCCAAATAAGGTCTCACTTCAGGCTTCACTGGAATCTGGTAATAGCCTTTACTAAGATCCACCTTTGAAAAGTATTTTGCCTTGTTTAATCTGGCAAATAACTGTTTTGTGTCTGGTAATGGATCCACTTGTCCTTCTGTGACAGCATTCAGTTTCCTGTAATCTATGCACAGTCTGTGTTCCCCAGACGGTTTCCTCAGCAAAACGACACTGGAGCTAAAAGATGATTCACTGTGTGAAATAATCCCTTCCTTCAACAAATAATCTATTTCTTCCTTCAATGCCTTCTCCTTCGCGAACGGAATAGAATAGGCTCTCATACAGATTGGGTTTGAGTCTACCAGTTTCATGTCATACTGTAGCAAATTTGTATGGCCTGGTTTATCTGTTAATACATCTGTATGTTCCTCCAGAACCTGTTGAACTCTCTCCCTCTGGTTTTTAGTCAGGTGTTTACTGACTTTTACCTGTGCCGCTGTTTCACAAGGATGTAATGGGTATTCATGTGAGGTGAGTGGTTCCTTTTGCATTTGAGTTGCGATAGCCAAGGTCAGTAAGGGGGTGCTTTCCTGGAGTGGTCTGTCCAGATACTTCTTTAACAGGTTTACATGATAAACTTTCTCCTTCCCCTTTTTGTCAATTTTATAGTTTGTTCTAGACACCTTCTCTAGAACCGTATATGGACCTTGCCATCCAATTTGTAATTTATTCTGGCTACCGGGTAGTAGAAGCAGCACCTTCTCTCCCACAGCTAGTTCTCTGTCCTTTGCCTTCCTATTAAAATATGCTGCATGTTTCTTCCTGGCTTGTTTCAAATTATCATTTGCCAGTTTCCATCCAGCTTTCAAACGAGTGGTCAGTTCGTTCACGTATTGATAAGATGAGGTAACAGTCTCTTCCGCCTTCTCATCTGTCCAGGTCCTTAATAGGGCTTCTAATGGACCTTTTATTGGCCTCCCAAATAGCAGAGTTGCGGGAGCCATCCCGGTTGAACTATGTGGTACCTCCCGATACGCAAACAACGCGGCGGGCAGGAATTGATCCCACAGATCCGGTTTTTTGTGTGCCAGCTTTCTCAGGATAGAAATGAGAGTCCCGTTGAACCTCTCTACCTGGCCGTTCCCTTGCGGATGGTACGGACTACAATGAAAGTGTCTGGCTTGAAATAGCTTAAAAACTTCTTCCGTTAGTTTCCCCTTGAACTGAGAGCCATTATCAGTCAAGATTTGATGCGGGAATCCTAATCGGGTGAATATTGTAAGTAGTGCCTCTGCTACATGTTTTGAATCAATTGATGGCAGGGCTACCGCCTCTCCCCACATAGAACAAGTGTCCACCAGAGTAAGGATGTAACTGTTCCTCCTCTTGGTCCGAGTGAGAGGTCCCACAATATCCACTGCAACCCTCTCAAAAGGTGTTCCCACTATGGGCATTTCCCCTAGAGTTGCAGGAGCAGTCCAGTGCTTTGGAGCTACCCTTTGACATTCTGGACAGGATTTGACATATCTTTTTATATCCTCCGTTATTCCTGGCCAGAAGTAATGACAAGCTATACGCTGTCCTGTGGCGCTGATCCCCATGTGACCACTGAAGGGAATCGCATGCCCGAGTTCCATCACTTTATCCCTATATGAAGTGGGAAGAACCAGCTGGTTGTGACCATTTGTTCCAGTTCCGGCCTTCCTGTATAATAGTTTGTTCTTCATAAAATATTCCCCCTTGCTCGGAGGTGTGTGGCATTTGGGCAATTTTTTAAAACATGGCTTGAGTGTCCTATCCTCAGCCTGCGCCTTCCTCATCTCCTCTGGATGAGCATTTATAGGTTCACCTTCTTCCTCCTTCTTCTGTGACCTGGTCTGCACTGTCACCATGATCACAGGTCTCTCGGGATTCCCCAAGAAGACGTATCTACACCCCAATATCAGAGGGTAGATTGGTTCATCTATCACTGCTGCTCTGATTTCTCCTTCCACATAGCGAGTTTTCACCGTTATCCTTGCGATGGGAAGTGTCATGAGTGGTATGTCCTTAGTCGCCCCTTGTATTTCCACTGTTTCTGTGGTATACTGACTTGGGTCCACTAGGCTAGACTTCACAACTGAATCATAATCCAAACCTGTATCATAAAGGCACCTTATGGTGACCCCATTACAAATAACATTCTCACAAACTGGGGGGTGATAAGGTTCCTGCTGTCCATTAGGATTAACCTTTAATCGTTGAGTCCCCGACTTCATTGCAGCAATGTTTGAAGGTTTCCTTCTACAAAATTCGGTGTTATGGTTATCTTTCTTGCACCATTTACACCATCTTTTTCCTTGGTTAAACGGTTTTCTTTCATTGGATTTTTGGTCATTGAACTGTGAGTTTCTGTCTCGATAGTCATTTCTTGGCCGTTCAAAGTTTGTCCTGCCCTTATTACCCTGTTCTCTATTATCAAATTTATTAAATTGCTGTGGAGCTTTAAAATTGTCTATGTGCTTCTTTTTAGCACCACTTACCTCTGCCTGGGCTGCCTGATACCTCTCAGCGACATTTAAAACCTCCCCCAACTTCTCTGCACCTTGTTCCATGAGAAATTTTCTCATGTCTGGAGCCATGGACTCTCTCAATTGCTCTATCATGATCATCTCCTTAAGATCTTGGGTCTTCCCCAGAGCCGTCCATTTCTCCAAATAGGTTTCCAGTCTGGCAGAGAATTGGTGGTATGTCCCCCCAGACAACAGTTTGGCATTTCTAAATTTCTTACGATAAAATTCACCATTTTTTTCGTACCTCAATAACAAAGCCTGCTTTAACATGTCATAATTGTCTTGGTCTTCTCTGTTCATTTTTGCAAAGACTTCATAAGAAGTACCTCTCAGTCCCTGTGATAACTTTAAAATCCACCTCTCTCTCTCTAACCCATATGTAGTAGCTAATAACTCAAAACGTCCTAGGTACCCCTCTATGTCATCATCTTTTTCAACAAAATGGGTCTAAATGAAACCCCATAGCTGATGTTGAGGCTCCCAGACTGGGCGTAGCATCTGAGGCAAAAGGGCTGGCACCATTTTCGGGAGCCTGGCCTTGTAACTCCAGCTCCCTTAGTCGTAATTCGTGCTCCCTTTGCAACCTTCTATCTTCTGCCTCCCTTTGCTGTCGTTTTTCTTCTGCCTCTAATGCTTTAGCCTCCTTGTCAGCCTCAGTTTGTAACCTCTTAAGTTCTCTATCAGCCTCAATTTGTAACCTCTTCTCTTCAGCTAATCTTTCAGACTCTAATTTTCTTTCAGCCTCTTTTTCTAATCTTCTTTCTTCCCGTTCAATATACTTATCACATTCAGCCGTTACGTATTGAATTAAAACCTGACCATCCATTCCCATATCCTTTGCCGTTAGCACAGCAGCTGATCTGAACTTTGCCAGCTCCGCCATACTTTTTAGACAATTTAGCAATAAGCAAGATAAAATTCCAACCACTAAAGTAATTCTAATTACTATAGTCTATTTACATACCCTTGCCAAAAAAGGGCAACCTGAAACTGTGCACAAACTACAGAACTATAGCTCTTATAAGCCATGCCAGCAAAATACTTTTACAAATCATAATGAAAAGGATGCAACAAAAGCTAGAAACAGAAATAAATGAAGTACAGGCGGGTTTTCGACCAGGTAGAGGCACTAGAGATCATATATTCAACATGAGGATCATCATAGAAAAGTGTAGAGAATTCAACGTTGACCTACATACTTGTTTCATTGATTACACCAAAGCTTTCGATTGTGTACAACATCAGCAGTTATGGGCTATTATGAAAAATATGGGATTTCCAAACCACCTTATACAACTCATCGCACTGCTGTACCAAGAACAACAGGCAGCCGTAAGAATAGAGGGGGAAACATCAGAATGGTTTGAAGTACAGAAAGGAGTAAGACAAGGCTGTATCCTTTCCCCTTACCTGTTTAACATTTATGCCGAGAATATCATGAGAAACGTAAGAGATGACCAAGAACACACAGAGTTTGACTCATTTAACATCGGCGGGTACCAGATGAATCTATACCTAAACACCAAGAAGACCAAAGTATTGACAACAGACAAAGTAAAGACAAAACCAGAAATTGAAATTGATAACGAAGAACTGGAAAGTGTCAATGAATTCGAATACTTAGGATCAATCATTAACAGCTCTGGCGACTGTGCAGTAGAAATTAAAAGAAGACTTGCAATTGCTTCACATAAGCTAATACAGATGAAAAACCTATGGCAAGGCACAAGCAAAGAAACAAAGTTACAACTGATCAGAGCATGTATATTCCCAGTAGCAACATACGGCTGCGAGACTTGGACACTCAATAAAACAGTTGCAAAAAAGATTACATCATTCGAAATGAAATGCTACAGAAGGATGTTGAGAATACCCTGGACAGAAAAAAAGACCAACAGAGAAGTACTGCACTCACTAAACGTACAGGAACATTGGCTCCTAAATACCATCGCAGTAAAGAAGCTGAAATTTTTCGGTCATATAAAAAGACATAATAGTCTGGAAAAAACAGTGATGGAAGGCATGGTCCCTGGAAAAAGGGGAAGGGGTCGACCTAGACGACGGTGGACCCAGGACATCACAGAGAGTCTGAACTTGTCTTTGGCTGATGCAGGTCGACTTGCCCAGAATCGTGATGCGTTCAGAGCAGCTGTAATGGAGACAACGTTCTGGAAAGAATATGTCACATGATGATGATAGTCTAAAGTAAGTCTAATTAACCAGTTAACTAATTAACTACCACTGGCTGTGAAGATTCACCAACTTTTAATTCCACTTTTAATTTTAAGGGACACTTTTAATTTTTACAATGTGTTCCCCTAATTTTAATTCTCCCACCAGGAGATCCTAATATTACAAATTTAGCTAATTATCCCTGGACAAGAGACCCCAATATATGTAGTAGTTTTGATGGTACTGTATGGTTGTGATATTACCTAGTGTGATGCATGAGGTCAGCTGTGAAGGCTCCTGAGATACATGTAGCTGTGAATTTACAGAAGGCCCTTCTTGCTAGCACTTATGACCTCACACATATCTTTTTTTTTTCTAATGAATGTGGCTACGTTTTAAATCTAGGGTACTGAATGTAAGGTGTTGTATTAATATATACAAACACACACACAGATATTTAATAAGTCTAATAATATTAATAAACTTTATAACACACTGAACTAACTCAAGCTGTTTAAAATTTTGATAGTAAATTTTCTTTAAATTTATTTGTTCTGAACCAAGGTTTTATTTTGGTCAGAACATATGAAAGGTTTTGAATTTATGAATGAAATGCATGAATATATGGCATACTAAATGAAAGGTGTGCACATATGAATTTTACAAGACTAGTCAATATTAATACTGTTTATATTTGTAATTTATCTGGGAGAACAATTAATGGATGTGCTGTTGGAGTGGCTTCATCACTCCCTGTCTATAACTATCAAACATTGTCCATTACTGACTGGAGGAATACAAGTTTTATTTCCCACCATGGTATGTTCTCGTTAATAGGAATATAGTTGGTGTTGGTTATTAATTAAGTTGGTGAATGTCCAGCAGGCCAGACGCTCACGTATCTTTGACTGAGTAGTTCTGGTGCTGGAATCTGGTGGCCCCACCTCTCCGTGCTTGGGGGCAATATAGGCTGCTCTGCCAAAATTCTCGACTGCATGGGTCCACTCTTGTATTTCTCAACATAGCATTTGACACCACTTTGGTGCCAAATTAAAAAAAACTCACAGCTCAGAATTATGAATAGAGAACACAGCATATGCTAGCAAAACTCAGCTGAGCTGCTGGCTCTAGTATGGCGTCCCTCTAAATATTTCTATTAGCTTCTGGGAATTACACCACTAAATAATTACTGTGTCTACCACTGGACAACTTATGATGAATGGCAAAGATGCGCGTCTGAGCGCCGATATTATGTTTATCTGTGGCCAATCACCGCCTTTTCTTTTTTTCAAATTCAAACCTCCTACCAAAAAGTCAGTTCAGTCATACCTCAGTCAAGTATGTATTCTTGTCTGTTGGTCCGTCTGTCTCTACTTGCGTTTCACAAAAAAAAAACACACTTGTTTTTTGAACCAACCCTGCCGTCCCCTACACAATTTTGCCTTTAAAGTTATTTTTAGCCACAACTTTCCCTACTGCCCCCTCCCTTTCATTCTAACTAGATTTTAGCACTTGAGTCTCAAGGCTGCAATTTTTTGAAAATTAGTGACATGTTTTTGTTTCAATGCTGTCGCTCGCTGATATGAACAACACAGTCTTTTGTCAATATCTTCATTATTATCTATCCATCTGTATAAATGAAAGCATATTATTTCTCTGCTCAAGATGGGCCATCCGGCCAGCTAGGTTTTATATTCCTAACATTATTATTAAGAAAAAGTTACTTTTCAAGGTTAGTTGTTGTTTTGAAATATGTTCGAGCATCTTCTATAATGCGTTTGCCGCTGAATTCAAAATAAAGGACAAAATATCACAAAAGCGTCCAAGAAATGACTGTGGCGTCCCACCAATTGCGTCTTTTTAGCCTTGCTAGTTTCAAGCACGTGTTCAGTAATATTTTTTCTTTTTTATCTCCGTTCTCATCCCCGTTCCAAGGGTAAACGTTTTGCTTTCATGTCTAGCAAGTTAATTTCCATGGAGGGTAGTGACCCGCGGCCTGGGCGATCATGTACTCGAGTAACTTACGCATTATTTTTATCCCTACATTTTATCTTTGGAGATATTTTAACGTTGTATCACGGTTAATTTTATCACACTCCCTGCAAAGATGGACCAGCAGTAGTGGTGACTTCATGCTCCATAAAGATCATGTGAATGTTTGGTGCAGGCTCCCTACAAAGATGGACCAGCAGTAGTGGTGACTTCATGCTCCATAAAGATCATGTGAATGTTTGGTGCAGGCTCCCTACATAGATGGACCAGCAGTAGTTGTGACTTCATGCTCCATAAAGATCATGTGAATGTTTGGTGCAGACTCCCTACAAAGATGGACCAGCAGCAGTGGTGACTTCATGCTCCATAAAGATCATGTGAATGTTTGGTGCAGGCTCCCTACAAAGATGGACCAGCAGTAGTGGTGACTTCATGCTCCATAAAGATCATGTGAATGTTTGGTGCAGGCTCCCTACAAAGATGGACCAGCAGCAGGGGCGACTTCATGCTCCATAAAGATCATGTGAATGTTTGGTGCAGGCTCCCTACAAAGATGGACCAGCAGTAATGGTGACTTCATGCTCCATAAAGATCATGTGAATGTTTGGTGCAGGCTCCCTACAAAGATGGACCAGCAGCAGTGGTGACTTCATGCTCCATAAAGATCATGTGAATGTTTGGTGCAGGCTCCCTACAAAGATAGACCAGCAGTAGTGGTGACTTCATGCTCCATAAAGATCATGTGAATGTTTGGTGCAGGCTCCCTACAAAGATGGACCAGCAGCAGTGGCGACTTCATGCTCCATAAAGATCATGTGAATGTTTGGTGCAGGCTCCCTACAAAGATAGACCAGCAGTAGTGGTGACTTCATGCTCCATAAAGATCATGTGAATGTTTGGTGCAGGCTCCCTACAAAGATAGACCAGCAGTAGTGGTGACTTCATGCTCCATAAAGATCATGTGAATGTTTGGTGCAGGCTCCCTACAAAGATAGACCAGCAGTAGTGGTGACTGCATGCTCCATAAAGATCATGTGAATGTTTGGTGCAGGCTCCCTACAAAGATGGACCAGCAGTAGTGGTGACTTCATGCTCCATAAAGATCATGTGAATGTTTGGTGCAGGCTCCCTACAAAGATGGACCAGCAGTAGTGGTGACTTCATGCTCCATAAAGATCATGTGAATGTTTGGTGCAGGCTCCCTACAAAGATGGACCAGCAGTAGTGGTGACTTCATGCTCCATAAAGATCATGTGAATGTTTGGTGCAGGCTCCCTACAAAGATGGACCAGCAGTAGTGGTGACTTCATGCTCCATAAAGATCATGTGAATGTTTGGTGCAGGCTCCCTACAAAGATGGACCAGCAGTAGTGGTGACTTCATGCTCAATAAAGAGCAAAACAGGAAGATAATGATGATGATAATACTGGCTTAATTTTTGAGAAAGGTCAGAGCGTCGTGACATAGCTGGGCACATTTTTGGTATGTGTATGTGTTGTAACGTACACTACTTTGTAGTTTGATTAGTTATGACTAATTTTATTTGTTGTAAGTAACAGATAGTGTCAAGAAAATTACGGCAGCATGAACAGTTTTAGTTTTTTTTACTTTGCACAGATAATGTTTCATTTGTTGTGCTGTAAGAACAGTTTGTGTATGTGTCCTGTGTAAGCTTTATGATCAGTCAATATGGTACATCAACTTTTGGTAAGAAACCGTTGGTAGAAGTTTATTTACAGCACACAATAAAAATGTGAACAAATATCAGCAGAATGTTTGAACAGGCCTAAATGTCAGGTTGGCTAAAATTAATGCCTGTGTTAACATTTTCTTCTTCTTTTGTTCGCTTGAAATAAATTGTCTATATCTGCAATGTTGTTTCTTGTATAAACTTCACTGTCTTTTGTAGTTCATACAGAGGTCCATATAGTTTTGCTTCCAATGTTGTTGGCCAGTGGGTTTGCCTCATATTATATTTCGGGCAATCTTGAAGTACGTGCTCCGCAGTCTGCGGTGCCTGTCCACATGTACACATCGCTGAATTGCCAATCTTGAATTTTGTATACATGTGGCTGCGAAATGTTGGAGAGTAACAGAGAAGGAAATGTCAAAACTGTCCTCCTTCCACACAATCTGCCTAAGGAAAATTCTCCGAATCTTTTGGCCAAACACCATCAGCAACCAAGAACTACTTATTCGGAGTAACCAGAAGGACATGCACACCATCATAGCTGGCAGACGCTGGAGTTGGGTTGGCCATGTCCTCAGACGGGACCCTGATACCATCACAAGAACAGCTATGCTATGGACCCCCGAGGGAAAGCGAAAGAGAGGCCGACCAAAAACAACTTGGCGGAGAACTGTGGAAGCTGAGATGCAAAGAATGAACCACAGTTGGGGCACTGTACGAGGGATGGCCGCCGACCGAGCAAAGTGGAATCAATTTGTTGCTGCCCTACAAGACGCCACCAGGCGTGATGGCCACTGACTGCTTTGACGGTTGGCGGCTATGGATCAAAGAAGAAGAAGAAGTGGCTGCGAAGGCGGTTGCATCCTGTTCTGAGGCGCAGAATGACAATTTTTTCTGATCTGTTCATAGCTTGGTAAGTCATCCTGTCTTGGTGGCTTTCTGATTGATTTGATCATCTTTTTCTTCTGATGGTACGTAACTTGTACATACGTTTGCTAGTCTGCAGCACCTTCTTTAGCCAGTCCGTCTGCTCTCTCGTTTCCTGGTATTCCACAATGAGACGGTATCCACTGCAGGACGACCCTGCGCTGTTTGCACAGTTCAGAAAGTAGGGCTTTTATACCTGGCAATTTTCTGGACTGAAGTGCTTGGAGTACAGATCTTACAAGTGTTAACATAATGTGTTCTGTTATTTTGTATGTATATTAGCAACCCTGACAAAGGATATTTGTTGTTATTGATAAAGAATAATGGTAGGAAAATTTGTAATGGATGTTATTTTAACAGAACATTTTCTTGAATAACCATTTGTTTATACTGCCTGTTTGTTTGATTACAGTGTAAATAGTTGAAGTCTGTGTATGGTTTGTGTGTTGTGGCTGTGCTTGCAACAGTTTTTTTGTGTGAATTCAAGGACAAAATATTCTAAGGACTAAATCTAGAATCATAGTAAATGCATAACTGGAAGGACACTTTATACTCAGTTTGTAGCAACAGATTCACATTTCCACTGTCTTCAGTAAAACCTTCATAGCTTAATTACATTCTGAATTTATTATTTTATTCAGAATATCTTCTGATAACTTTCTAGATGTATCCAAAATGTACTGATGGGGCCTATCATGTGGTGTAATTGGGGCCCATAATGTTTTTTAAGTGGGGCCATTTCAATCTCAGAAAATTCATGAAAAAATCAAACACTGACCGTCTTAGCTAACACAAGCTCGTATTTCACAGAAAGATAGCACTTCATTGTAATAATATCCACTTGCTCAACATTAAAATTGTGGACTATCCATACAGATGAAACAAAACATAAACATTTGGACCCTAACAAGTCAAATGGTCTGCACCCTGGGTCTGTGTTTAAAAATATTGCACTGACAAAATGGATGTAGGGAACACATGGGTTACGTGATCTTTATGTTTTAAAGGAAACTATGACCTTGGCTGTAACACTACTGTTTATGCAGATGTTCAGAATGTCATGAAATGTAATATTGCTAGATTTTTATTTCAAGAACAAGCTTTTTATATGTTTTACATACCATTTTCAGTTATATGTGTTCAGCGTTGTACTAACAATGATCTGTTTTCGCAATCAGAACAGGAAGCAACCCTTTCATCCACAAAAACAAAATCTGGGGTGGTCAAAATGGTGGAATCTTGGTGTACAGTGGAGGACTGGGGATGATAGAGAACAATGAGATCTTTGATAACGCCATCGCTGGAATTGGGATCAAGACAGACAGCAACCCTGTCCTACGGCACAACAGGATTCATGATGGCAGAGATGGAGGAATATGTATCTTCAATGGTGGCAAAGGTAATCATTTGACCTTTAACCTGTCATATTGATCCAGCCCTGGCTTGAAATCTGATCATTGGGCAACATCTTTTAAACAGACAAAACCCTAGCCAGTGTAGGAGCTCATATATATATTTATATATATATATAAATAATAGCAGCACCTTCAGTCATAACTGACTATGGGAATGCGCCCTTGAGGTGACAGCCCTCAGCTGCTTATTTTCTTGATGCTCCTTTCGGCATTTTCTCCTCTCTTCTGCTTGTTGTATGAGCCTCTTTTCGCCAATCTGAGGTGGCGCTGTAAATAGCATCGCCCTCTCACGTTGCTGGATTTATGTCCAGTGCCCTCATATCTATCTTGCACACATCTTTGAACCTCAGCTGCAGTCGCCCAACTGTTCTATTGCCATCTGCTAGTTGTCCGTAGAAGATATCTTTCAGGATGCGACCATCTTCCATGCAGCGGAACTGGCCAAGCCATTGTAGTATGCGCTGTCTAAACAGTGCATACATGCTTTGAAGGCCAGCATGTGACAACACCTCAACATTTGTCACTTAATCTTTCCATGAGATGCTAAGGATGTGGCGTAGACACCGTAAATGAAAGGTATTGAGCCTTCTTTCTTGCTTAGCATTGGTTGTCAAAGTCTCACTACCGCCATATAGGAGTGTGTGGTGACGCATGCATTATGTACTGCAGCCTTGGTCTTAATTGTGAGCTTGGAGTTTCCCTAAAGAAAAAAAGTTACTTTGGTGTTGTATAATTTGTAGTTAAGAGAGCAGAGTTACAGTCATCAGTGTTTTTAGCTTTGCTAGTCAGTAACAGTTGACTTTATGTTTTCAGGTCTGCTAGAACAATCACTTTTGACACCTGTTTATGCTTCCAGATCTGACAGTAAAACATAAGTTTTCAGGTTTGCTTGAACAATCACATATTACTTGTACTATACAGAGTGCGTAGGCATAAACTAATACTGATATTTTGTTTTTAAAGTAACACTGTTGATGCTGTACATTATAAATAGGATGGGTTTAAAAAAAAATCGAAAAAAGGTGACTCGTCTTTCGAGGACAAAAGACAAAGAAAATAGCCAACATTACGGCCACAAGGCCTTCATCAGGGAAAGGAAAGAAAGTGAAGGCTAGATAGGACACATACATAAGAACCTAAATAAATATACAAATGTAAACCTAGGTACTTCACTGAAGGCATCGAAGTCCTAACACTTTTGCTGCCCGTGAACGGACAAGCGTTCCCGGAAAAGGAAATGACTGCCACCACCGGATGTTCACAATACATACTAAAAAACGAAACTGAACAATAAACTACTCAAACGTAATATTAATGGGGACTGGAAATAGAAGAGGACAGAATGAGTTGGAGATAAATAAATATGAAATAACAAATCAAGACATATTAAAAACAGTATTATACGAGGTCTGGTCAAAAAGTATCCGACCTTTGGCCAGGAAAAATACAGTCACTCACCTGGAAGTCTGAAACCCTAATCCCCTTCAAAATAATCTCCTTGGGACTGCACACACTTCTCCCAGCGGTCCCGCCATGCTTGGAAGACTTTCAGGTAGGCCTCTTTGGGAATGGAGTATAGCTCGGCCGTCGAATTTATCATAATGTCTTCTCGTGACTCAAATCGGGTCCCTTTCAGCGGTATTTTCAGCTTGGGGAACAGCCAGAAATCGCAAGGAGCCATGTAAGGAGAGTATGGAGCCTGACGAATCAGAGGAGTCTTGTGTTTGGCCAAGAAAGTCTGAATCAGATGCGAAGAATGTGCGGGTGCATTGTCGTGATGCAGCTGCCAAGTTCCCGTTGTCCAAAGGTCCGAATTTAGCGCACACTCTCCGCAAGTTCAAATCCTCCGTCAATATGGATTGTACTGAACCGTGGCTTATCCCCACCTCGTTTGTAAGTTCTCGGATGGTGATACGACGGTTCTGCATGACCAAAGTCCGCACTTCGTGAATGACCACGTCGTTTCGGCTTGTTGATGGTCTACCGGAACGTGGCTCGCTATGCACCGATGTGCGGCCATCTTTGAAATGGTTGTACCACTCCTTAATTTGTGTAATGCTCATGGCTTCATCGCCAAAAGCTTGTTGAATCTTTCGAATTGTTTCTACTTGGGTATCACCGAGCTTTTGGCAAAATTTAATGCAATACCGCTGTTCAAAACGTTCCGTCATTTCGTGACAAATAAAAATCTGACAGCTTGTTACTACCACAGCTCGCACGTACACTAATTGCAGACGACTGACACTGTCTTTGGGAGGGAAAAAATTCATGCATGCGCAGGAAGGTCTTCTCCACTGTATCCACCAAAGAAACTTCCTGTATATCAATTTTTTTCCCCGAAAAAAAAAGGTCGGATACTTTTTGACCAGACCTCGTATATTCATACATATTATTAGAGGGCGGCAGAAAAATAGGATAAGAGTGGAAAGAGTCAAAATAGAACAAGAGAGGAAAGGGTGACCTCAGACAAAGATGTGTAGAGTGTTAAGACCAGCTGGTTTTAGACACCCCATGTGGTGGATAAGACGGTTCTCAAGCTGGTTTCGGCTAGCAGTGTCAGAGGAGCAGGATCTGATTGCCGTGACCTGGATGTCGATGGGACCATGATGGTCAGGACCATTAAAGTGTATGGCAACTGGTGTGGATTTTTGCTGAAAGATGTCATTCAAGTGCTGGCTGAATCTGTTCCCAAGTCGTTTGCCTGTTTGGCCAATATAGGTTTTGCAGCAACGTTTACATATGATCGTATAAATGACATTGCTTGACTCACATGTGAAGCTACTGGTGATGGTGTACATAGCCTCAGGAAAAGACATCTTGTGGGTTGAGATGACTTACTTGCACATGTTGCATCGTGTCCGACCACAGGGTAGTGTGCCAAAGTGAGTGGCATTCTTCTTTGGGAGACAGCTGTGAACAAGAAGATCCAAAGGTGCTTCACCGAATACTTCTTGGGTCACAGACTCTGCTTGGAGGATAGGGAGGTGGCGGAAAAGGATCTGTTTGACTGCAGTACTGTGAGGGTGATAGGTCAAGATTAGTTTGACTCTATCCGAAGTGGATTTATAGTGAGGTTTGAGGGCCTCCTGACGAGAGATGGGGAGCACACGTTGTAGGGCAGAGGTGAGGACATGTTCTGGATAAAGTCTGCTACGGAAGAAATCCAACATCTCATTGGCTTGGAAGTGGAATTCATCGCCGTCTAGGCACAAACAACGGAGGCGAAGAAGTTGTGAAAATGGAAGGGAGTCACGACAAGCCTGAGGCTGAGGTATACAGAAGGTAGCTATAGGCATCTGTTGGCTTGTAGTATACTGAGGTATTAAGGCCAGAGGGCGTGATAGTAATAGTAATGTCAAGAAAGTTGACAGATACTGTGGAGATGAGGGAGGTGAACTTGATGGTGGAGTGGAAGTGGTTGACAAAGTCAATGAAGCGGGATAAATCAGTCTCGGACATATCTGTGAGATCTATGCCATCATCAATATATCTGCGGTAAAACCCGGGGAAAGGACCAGAGTATTGTTGCCATATCTGATGCTCCAAGTGGTCCATGAACAGGCAGGCATAGCTAGGACCCATCTTCATTCCCATGGCAACACCACTAATTTGGTAAAAAAACTGACCATTTAATTCAAAGGAATTAAGTTGAAAGACCAGTTCATCAAGACAGAGAAGAATGACATTGGATATAGAAGAACAAGTGCGCTGGTCAAGAACAAACCGAAGAGCTCGGAGACCATCAGAGTGGGGAATTGAGGTATACAGAGAACAGACGTCTAACAAGAAAAGACGGTAGGAGTGGTCTGCTGAGAGTCGGATAGAGGAGAAAGTTATAAGAGCATGATTAGTGTCTTTGACAAAGGAGGGAAGATTCTCAACGATAGGCTGGAAAATGCTATTGAGGAAGTCAGAAATGTGTTCAGTACGACAGGAACAGGCCGAGACAATAGGTCTGCCAGGGTTGTCGATCTTATGAATTTTGGGGAGCATGTAGAATACAGGCTTGCTGAAAGAAATTTCATGAATCCTAAGATGAGATGCTGTGAGGAGTTAATGTGATTGAATTTGCAACAAGCCCCAAGTCTTTTAAACTGTGCATTTATTTACGTTTTTCAGGGAAAGATTACGGTGGGATTTTATCTTATTCGGGGTTTTTATTGCTCTTTGTATAATAATAGAGTTTGGACTTTTTGTGTAGATTAAGAATTACGGTTTCTAGAAGAGATGGTAGTTTTAACTTTTAGACTGGCACCAGCGCGCTGTTTCATTAAGATAATTCGTTCATGTAGAGATTTTCTAGTGTAACAAAATGGCAGAGCATTTCTGGTCCTTTCTCAATGAGCGCGTGGAACGGAATTTTTCCGCTTGGTCTTGAATTCTAAATTTAGATAATGACCGCGGGCGATTCCTGGCACGTTATTCAATAACTGACAGCGCAATTAGGTATTTTGTGAAAAGGTAGTAGGGAATTTTGATAGTTTCCTCAAAGTAGCTGTTTGTATAAATTGGAGTATTACTGTTATTTGTCAGAAGACAGGGGTATTTATTTTTCCTGGATTTGTGAATTTTAAATGGTGCAGCGTAAAACACGCTCGCAGAATTAAATTAATTTTAGTTCGTAACGGACATGCCATGAGTTACCCTCTTATCTAAATTATTATCAGAGTGCATTCATTCTTTTTATGAGATAATGAAAGCTTAAAGATGTGAGATGTTAAATACCATAAATTTGAGACACGATGCACGTAATTTCAATGTGATTTTCGAGGATTTGGAGAGGGGTACCGGAGCACGTGCTGCGTATCTTTTTCTAGAGGGGTGAATCTGATAACGGAAGGAGAGGGGAGATAGCAGGGCATGCATTTGTAAGATAACGATTGCAGTTCCTTTAAAGATTTTAATATACATTGTTATCAGAATCGGGTGTAAATAATATTCCCGGCATGTGGGTGAAGATTTCCCAATATTTGATTTATAATGTTGGCAGAGTATATACGCCAGGTATTTGCGTGTGTATTTAATTGTTCTTTAAGTGTGTGTAAGTTTCCAGCGGGCTCATTTTGGTCACGCTGTTGTTAAGAATGAGTGACTTTAATGTTAGAGCAGGGGAAATTGTGTATTTTTCTCTGTGTGGGTAAAACCTACATTTTGAAGTCAGCAGTTACGGGTTTAGTTGGGATTTTTAATTAGTCCATATCTAATAGACATATGATTATAATGGTGAATTCATGGAGACAGGAGATTATTGTCTCAGGTGAAGTCTATTGTATTTTGGTAGCCAGGTAAACACATCGATCATTGTTAAATAGTAGGGCCAGGAATTTACCGGCAACAAGTTCATTCAGTGGTCAAAATGTTGTGACGGCTAACCTAAGCCGCCAGCATGTAAGAGATTAAGCCAGCTGAGTCTGGAGGTTAGAGTGTCAATAGGACAGTAGTGAGGGAAAGTGGGGGTAGGCATGTTTACTAATCGCTGAGGCGATACTAGAGCATGGGAGCTGTATTAAAGATTTGAAACTTAAGTGTTAGAGATTTGAGACTTAAGTGTTAGAGATTTGAGACTTAAGTGTTAGAGATTTGAGACTTAAGTGGTTGAAGAGTTGGGATTTAAGTGTTAAAGATTGAGAGTTAAGGGAGTTAAGTGTTAAGGATATGGGAAATTTGTTGTGCGATATATATTGGTTATTGTTTTGTCCACAGCAGATATTTTCCAGGCGTGGCAGCTAGGGCTACAGTAGTCCTTCAGCTGGCTAGAAGTTCGCCGGTCTTCTCAGGCGAAGAAGAGTCGGCAGAGCCAGAAAAGAAAGTGGAGTGGTGACAGGGTGGTCACCGGTGCAGAAGTCAGTTTTTTGTACCCAAGAGGGAGCTGGAAGCACAGACTTCTTCAGCAAGAACAGATGTTCTTAACCACTTCGGAGCTATTTACGCTCACGTTAAGCACACACTGATCCTAGGCGCAGGGCCTAAAAAGTGTCGTGAATTTCGGGCATAATAATCCCAACAGCCTTGAGCCCAAGAGAGGGGTATCCGGGCTACTGCAAAGTAATAATTCGTCTATTTGGAAGCAGCAATAGACCACGTCCCGAGTTTAGCTTACCAAGCAAGTCAGCAGCTACAACAGGCGGAGAAGAGGGGAAAGGGTTAAAATCCCTCTTAACTGCACCAGATAGAGAGAGATAAGGAGAGTAGTGGAGGAGTTTTCTCAGTAGAATCTAGAAGTGTCAGACAGACACAGAACAGAAAATCATCATCTCATCTGTTTATCTTCTCTCTAACATAGACATTTGTTTTGTGCTCTTTATAGCAAATGCGCAAAAATCTTCTGTAACATTTATGCTCGAAAGCCTGAATCCTTCGCTCCGTATCTGCAGTGAGTGTCCAGCCCTCACACCCATACAAGAGAATAGATAATACAAGTGATTTGTATAATTTGATCTTCACAGGAAAACTGATGTTACTTTTCCAGATCACATTCAACCTTGTCATGGCAGCTGAGGCCATCTCAAGTCTTGTCTTGATTTCTTTATTTGATCTTCCATCACTACATATAGTGGACCCGAGATATTTAAAGGTGTTAACTTCTTCTAACGTTTGCCCATTTAACGTAATGTTGGTCGGAACATGTTTCTTATGGCTATTCACCAATATCTTGCTTTTTTCTATATTAATTTCCATCCCATATGTTCTTGTTACTTTCTCCAGTCTAGAGGTAAGGTCTTGAAGTTCTGATTCTGTTCCAGCTATCAGATCAATATCATCAGCAAAACGTAGATTACACAGAGGTCGGCCTCCAATCGATATGGTTGATTTATAATCGTAGAGAGCCTCCTGCATAATATGTTCTAGATAAATGTTAAAGAGCACTGGTGACAGGATACATCCCTGGCGAACTCCTACAGTTGTTTTGAAAAATTCTCCAATGTCATTGCTTGCAAAAACAGCACTGCTTGCGTCCTTGTATAGTGCTTCAATGATATCTATGATGTTGGTATCAAAATTGAATTTTCTCATTATTTGCCATAAACCTTCATGCCAGACTCGATCGAAGGCTTTTGTGAAATCGATGAAGTTATGGTATAAATCATGTTGATGCTGGAGATGTTTTTCGATCAGTAATCTAATATTGAAGATTTGTTCTGAGGTACTTCTTTTTGGTCTAAAGCCAGCCTGTTCCTCTGACAAGATTTCTTCTGATTTCTGTTTTATTCTGTTCAAAAGTATCCTTAACATCACCTTACTTGGATGACTAATAAGGCTAATGGTTCTGTAGTTCTTGCACATTTTTAGATTTCCTTTCTTTGGAAGCGGTATTACTAATGACTGCGTCCATTCTTTTGGCCATTTTTTTGTACTCCATATCTTCTGGCAAATTGTTGTCATGATTTTTACTATATCTGGTCCTCCATATTTCAAGAGCTCTGCTGGTATATTATCCACACCCGGTGACTTCCCTCCTTTCATCGAACATATAGCCTCTTCCACTTCTTCCCGTAGTATTGCTGCATTTCCGAGTTCTCTGTTTTCGCACTTAATGTTGTTTAATATGCCTAAGTCAGTGTCAAGTTTACAGTTATATAATTCTTTACAATATTCTGTCCACCTTCTCATTACAGCTGTTTTTTCATTGAGCAGAGCCCCATTGCTATCTTCTATGACAGTTACCCTGGGCTGTTGGGGTTTTGATAGTCTTCTTAATGTGTCAAAAACTGCCTTGCTGTTACCTTTTATTAGCCCCGTATTAATGGACTCACATTGATCAGCTACCCATTTTTCTTTGGCCTGTTTCATTTTCTTTCTAATATTTTTATTCACCATACTGTATTGCCATGCTGCTTCAGGAACCTCTTTCTTAACCTTTTTCATTTCCCGTCGTGTATCACATAACTTCAGAATGTCATCTGTAACCCATGGTTTGTTTATTTTCTTTCTTTTACCAAGTATTTCTGTTGCTGATTCAATGAGCACGTCTTTCATGTTCTCTGTGATTGAGTTGATATCATCCTCCAAAAAGTTGAGAGCTGCGAATTTTCCTCCAACAGTTGCCTCAAAGATTCCCGCGATTTCTGGATCTTTCAATTTGTCTAAATTGAATCTTAACTGAGAACATCTGTTTTGATTATAGTTCTTTTTGAGTTTAAGCTTGAGCGTCATCAATACCATGTCGTGATCACTACCAATGTCGGCGCCAGGAAAAGTCCTAGTCTTGGCTTTATTAATGCTGGACTTGAATCTTTTGGATACAAGAATAAAATCAATTTGGTTATGTATCTCAGTTTTTGGGGCATGCCACGTTGTTCTTCTTGATAACTTATGAGGAAATAGTGTATTTGCAAGGGTTAGTTTATAGTTGCTGGCAAATTCTAGTAGCCTTAGTCCTCGATCGTTGGTTTCTCCAGTCCCAAATTTCCCCACTGTGCCAGCCCAGTGACCGTATGCATCTGGCCCTATTTTAGCATTCCAATCACCTAGAACAATGAGAAGATCTTTCTTTGGAATTTTCTTAATTGCTTCATCCAAATTGTCATAAAATGTATCAATTGCCTCATCCTCATAGTCAGTAGTGGGGGCATATACCTGTATGATGGAGATGTTCTTTGGATGTGCTGCAATACGAATGGTGATAAGCCTGCTATTTATTGGGGTGCAGCTGATGACAGAGTTCAATCTATCTTTATGTACGATAAAACCTACTCCATGCTGATGTTTAGACTCATCTCCACTAAACCAAATTTTGTGACCATCATCCGTTATTGATTCACCTAATCCTGTCCATCTGACTTCTGCTAGGCCCAGGATGTCCCACGAGTATCTAACAAGTTCATGTGTTAGTTCTTTGACTTTTCCACACGCATATAGCGTGCGTACATTCCAAGTTCCAACAACAAAATTTTCTCTTGGAAGTTTCAAAACAGGTGTTTGTACCCCATTCGTTGACTTATCACTCTCAAGGGGCAATGAGAGCGCGGTCGTTGTTAATCCGGGCATCGGCCGATCCGGCAAATTATTACTGAGTTGACTTTCCATCATAACATTTCAGTGGGCAAGAGGTTTGCTTGGCGGTGCCCATCTCCTCTCCAAGTATCCTTGCAGGTACATACAAAAATGTACCTGGAGCAGTAACAATAGCCCTCAATAAATCTGTAATGTTTTGAAACACTGTCCGACACAGAACAGAAAATAGAACTTAGAAATTTTCGTCAAGTTGTGTAGGAGATGTTAGAAGAGTTCGTTTTCATGGACAGTGTGTTAGCCAGGAGAAGGTTAATTTGTCCAAAGCGGAGAAGCTGTGTAGACAATTCAGATTTGTGACGTCTGCAGACAGACAGACAGTAGTAGTTAGATAGTGGTAGTTACTTATCAGCTGATTATTTTTTTGTAAGGTGGATCTGAATGTTAAAGATCCCACTTAACCAAATGTTGTATTACTTACCTTTCTTCCTTACAGGTTGAGGGGAGGGCGACGGGGGTTACCTTACTTAAATCACTGTACTTTATTGTGTGTGTTCTTTCCAGGTGTGTGTGTTTTCCAGGTGTGTGAACACGCATGTTAAATTCTAGTTTGTAGTATGTTATATGAATTTTTTGTGGTGTAAATAAAATCCATTGTAAATTTCAGGCTGAATCAGTCACTTAATTCAACATACATGTTGTCTGTAAGTGGTGTCTGTGGTGCTAAGTAATTAAACCTTATCCCAGTCTTGGTAGTTAGAGGTAGTGAGGTTATCGCAAAACATTACGTCACCTAGTGGCAAGGGAGAGTCAATTTAGGTTCTCGACCCTTGACGCCAATAGCCTCATCTCCCACAGTCACTGTCATTTTTCTTCTGAAAATCTATCTTCTTAGTCTTTCTTTCCACTAGGGTCTAGTCTATTTAGGTAGGCAGCTTCTAGTCATAAATCCACTTCGTGACAGATGCGTGGGGAGGAAGAGCCTTACTGGTGATGAGCTGTTTAATAGTGTTGTGTACAATGCGATTGTTAGAGACAATTGCATCGCTGGTCCTGTAAAAAGAGCCATTGGTCAACTGGTTTTTACCTACACTTAGGTATAAGTCCTTCTGCCAGATGACAATGGCTCCTCCCTTGTCAGCCGGTTTGATGACAATGTCATCTCTAAGGCAAAGAAGGGAGATAGCCCGGGACTCTGCAGAAGTGAGATTGGAATGATGCAATCTACGAGGGTGGAGCTGCTGAATGTCATGGATGGTGTTCTTGATATACAGGTCCAGGGCATGAGAAGCCCCAGGTTTAGGTGTAAAGGGAGGTTTCCTAGAGTGAGAAAAACGTGCGAAGATGTCAGATTCAGCCTAAAACTGCGGAGTGTTGTCTTCCTCTCTAAAATGGAACTTAGCCTCATGCGATAGTGAAACCAATGAACATCCTGGAGGAGATTATATGGGTCTAGGGTCGGACAAAGAGGAACAAATTTTAGGCCCTTACTGAGAACAGAGTGCTCTCCCTCAGTGGCAGATCTGAGGGGATGCACACTACCTGAGTGCGGGATGGAGGGGCAGGGAGGAGACGGGATAGTTTATGATGTTTAGTAGTGGAAAGGGACTCATGCAGCTGCTGGTTCAGTGTGTGGTTAGTGGTGCGTATCATAGAATAGAGGGAAGTTGCTGGAGGTGAGACAACGTAAGTGAAGCAGAAGCTGGGACTGTTGGACACTGAGATCGGATAAAGGCGGGAGTGACATTGTAAATAGAAATGTGAAAATATTATGTTAAAACAAAATAATGATATAATTTATTATATGTATATGCACAAAATATCAGAGATATGACTATTACCATTCACAATATTATATACACAAACACGCTGAATATACATAAATCTGCCCTGGCCCCAAAAACTCTCTCATACATGATTCATGCTTTCGCTTTTTACTGGGGGGGGGGGGGGGGGGGGGGGGGGGGGGTGGGGGGGTGGGGGGTGGGGATTTGTACATTAACAGATGGAGAAATTTGTAGCAAATGCGTTTCCATTATAAATTTCAGCTGTGAACTTATGTTTCTATTACAGCATGCTTGTCTTTCAATCTTAAATAATGTTGAATATACAAATTCTCCACCTTGTTCTCCATGCATGCCCATTCCATAGCCATGAGTTCTGATCCAGTTTTAACATAATTGTTCAAATAAACGCTGTTTAGGAATTGTCCTATTGGGGAAGAGCTTTCTGAACAAAATCATGTATGTCTGTATTGATGTTTGTAATAATGATGCTGATTCGTGACATAGATTTGCTGTGAGAAATGTTGTTGTGTAATTTCTCAAAAGCTTAATTGTGCGAGTTAAACTGTTCTCTAGCAATAAGAGCCCACAAACAAAACCACATAAATCTTTAAAACTTACAAATGGTGTCTCTAGCCCTTGTCCATCATCTCCCACAAACTCTTTCTTATCCACATGCACCCATTCATGCCTAATCTCTATTGTCAATATTTTTTCTGCCCCTTCATGCTTCTGTTTTTCTCATCTGTGACATATGAAATTGACTACCAAATAATAACGCGGCGCACTGCAAAGATGAAATTAGGTGGAGAAAATTTCTCCTCAACATTTTTTTAATAATTTAAAACTGTCTATGCTGTTTAGAGTTAAAGATATTTAATTAGAAAGTCCTTTACCCTTGATAATATTTTCCTCAAATGATGATGCTGTTTTGTATCGGCTGCTACAAAGCAAATAATACGAAAAAAGCAACAAAAATCCACAGAGCGATAGTATTTTGCAGGAAGTTTTTTCTAACTAATTACTTTAGTCCTGCAATTATTAGAAATGCGCTTAAACTGGTTTACATTTCACGCTTTTTCACGCCAATTTAGCTGATATTTACTGCCAACGTAAACTATCCCAGTGTTTGCCGGTTAACAAGATTTATTGCCTTCGGGTCAGGAGAAAGTGCGCGAAACTAAAGTAGCGACTTTTTAGAAGGCGCAAACAACCATGATTATGATCACATTGGACTTGAATGTTTAGTCTCCCAGATCTGCTAGAAGAAGTTTTCAGATCTACTGTTATGATCTTATTGGACTTGCATGTTTATTCTTATAGATGTGCTAATAAAAGTAAAACTTACATGTTTCTGTTTTCAGGTCTGCTAGAACAAAATGAAATCTTCCACAATGCCCAGGCTGGTGTTCGCATTAGCACACAGTCACATCCCATCTTACGAAGAAATCTAATCTTTGATGGTCTGGCCGTGGGGGTGGAGATCACAAACAACGCTTGGGTCACTTTGGAAGATAATAAAATTTTCAACAATAAATTTGGTGGTCTGTGCCTGGCAACAGGGGTGGAGCTACTCATGAAAGGTGATTGTCAATGCTGAATAAGATTGGTGGCAATCTGAGATGTATGTTGTTTTAGCTGCTTAGATGTTGAAGATTATTTCTTTTTGGCAATGTATGATCAGTGAAAATTGAAAGTATATGTGTATGTCATGTTGAAACAAAAGATACAGAACATGACATGAAAGGATCAAGTACACTTATAGGATAGATGAAACTTGTAGTTGTTTCTCTACTAGGTTTTCATACACTGATGGGTCCTGTTTTGTGATGGGTTTGTTAAACCTTTTACCGTCTTGTCCAGTTTACTAATCTGTATCTTAATGTCCAAGGCAACGGGAGCAACTCCATTTTCTAACAAGGTGACTGTCTAAAAAAAATTGTTTAAAAAAAAAAAACTGAGCTAAAATTATGCTTATTAGTTTTAAATACTCAGAATTTAATCATGTACAATCTGCAGTATTCTTAATAACTTACATATAAGTATATATGCTGTTAACATTTCATAAGTGTGGCCAAAAAAAATATTTTTTTTTAAATTTTGAAAGTTATGCTAATTCATTACAACAAAACATTTAAACATTAATTTTTATTAATGAAACATGACTACTCATGACGTGATGAACAGACCAGTGCATTGCAATGAATTCTGCACACTGGGCAATCATAAACAGTCTCTGCAGAATGCCCAGAAGATGTGTTTGGTCTATTCTTTAACTCTTTGAGGACGTAGGTGTTTTCCCATGTTATACGCAAGGAATTTTTTGCGACTCAGGTTTTTTATATAGTGTTACCATGTAAGGATCCATTCTTTCAAAGTTTTTAACATGTATGGTCATGTTGTATATATTTGGAAAGGAAATTGGATGAGGATTCTGAATATGTTAAGTTTATACTTACTTAGTTGTTCCCCTTCTACCGTGAGGTGTAGAGGTTTGGAAGAGAGAGCGCCAGACTATCCTATCGGCTGTCTTCCTCCTGGCCTGGTTCCATTATAGTCCTCGGTCCTTCAAAGGTTGTCTAATGTTGTCCTCCCAGTGGACTCTGGGGGGTCTGGATACCTGGCTCTTTGTTTCCCATGCTTGTCGTGGTAGCTGATCTTCTCCCATTCTGCAGACATGACCAAACCATCTTAGTTGGGACTGTTCTACTTGGGTCTGCAGGGGGTGGGATTTTAGGCCTTGACGTATCGTCTGGTTGCGGACCATGTCTCTTCTTGTTACTTCAACCACTTTCCTCGGATACCTCATTTCTGAGGTTTGGATCTGGCTTTTGTGGGTTGTAGTCATTGCCCATGACTCGCATCCATATGTCAAGACTGGGACATAGGTGGAGCGGTATACAGCCATCTTCGTTTTCTTTCCAACCTCTCTCTTGCTGAGGAATCCTCGATTTATGACTTGAAAAAGTCTCCCAGCTGCTGCTTTTTGAGTGGCCATCTCTTCTTTGATGCCTCCCTTTCGGTCTATAATAGCTCCGAGAAATTTAAAGTGGTTGACCTGCTCCAGGACCTGTTCTCCCAGCTTAATCTGATGTCTTCTTTCTTCTCATGATATCGCCATGGATTTTGTTTTAGAGCTGCTTATGACCATCCCTCTCTTCTCCAGCTCTTCCTTCCAGACTTGCAGGTTGTATTGGAGATGTGCCTCTGATTTAGCAATCAGGGCAACATCATCAGCAAATGCCAGCTCTGAAATACATACCTGTCTCATCTTCCAGTACCCCACTGAATACTTTCTTGTTCTCTCCTTACATGCCTTGATAACATCATCCATGAGGTGTATGAAAAGATAAGGTGACAGGATATCACCTTGTCTTACACCAGTAGTGGTCCTGAACTCTTCTGACTTATGGTTTGCTGTCCTCACATAATTTCTGCAAGACTTGTAGAAGCTCTGTATAGCATGAATCAGAGGTGCTGGAATGTTCTTCCTTGCTAAACAGTCCCAATGTTTGCTCCAGGGGACCCTGTCAAACGCCTTTTCCAGGTCTATGAAACAAAGATGAATCTTACTCTTATACTCAAGGGCCTTTTCCCTCAGCTGTCTGAGTGTGAAGATTAGGTCTTGAGTATGTTAAGTTTATAAATTTACAAAATATATTACGAGTATTAAGTAGTTGGAGACAAGGAAGAAAAAATTTGACCAAAAAAACCAAAACAAAAACATATCAGAATTACCCACTGAAAACAGCTAATCCATCAGTTGTATTATCCAAGATACAATTTTTTGTAAACTACATCCATGTTGGAAATAAAACAAATATGTTTCAAGTTTATACTCTAACTACTTTCCATTTGGCATCAAGAAAAGAAAAGACACTTGAGGAGTAGGGATCAAAGAGGGAAGGCAAACCTGGTCCCAAAAAATGCCGTGCAGAAGTCAGATGTGTTGGCCGAAAGGCGCAAATATCGCAGCTTTGCTGTAAACGGACACAACGCAACCAACGTCCTTTTCAGGACGAACGAGGAAGAAGAAGAAGAATATGTAAAGTTGATAAATTACCATTGTTTTTATGAGTATAAAGTAGTTAGAGACGAGGTAGAACAATTTTTTACTAAGCATAAACAAAAACACATTTCAGACATACCAATGGAAAACAGCTAATCCATGTTGAGGATTGTTTCATGTCTGCAGCATGAGGCGGTCCTCAAATGAATATCTATTAGCGACCGATGTGCAGGCATTTGGATTAGATCGATCTGAATGACTGCACTATTGAACACCTCAACTGAATATACATTAGCAACATAACATGCATATCTCTATGCATGACGGTGGGACATAAAAACGTCATTCGATGTGTGGGCTTTGACCCTGATGGCAGTGTTTGAAATGTGTGGCATCGCCACTATGGATTGTGTGGCCTAGCCAATATATATTAAAGTGTGGTATAAACCACTTGGAACGTGTGACCTAGTCACTGAACTCATATGTGTAGCTCTTAAGCTAATTGAGCATTATATTCGAGGATTAAAACGTAAGTCGTGCATTATTAGCGCAGTGGATTTAGATGGCAGATTTGCCTGGCGTTGGATGCCAAAGAAGATCTGACCGTTATTCATAGATATAACTATATTGAACATGAACTCTTCGTGAATGAAATGAACTCTTACTATAAGTACATATACTATTATATTGAACTATGTTTTGACTGTCGTGCTGACGTATCATTGGAGAAAGTATTTATTAAATTTAAAGTCGTCAGCTACTGGTCTCTTACTTCATTGAATTATTCAAGTTCAGTTGGAAACAGTTATGCATAACTATAATGACCAGAGACTTTAATACCCAAGCACACTGCCTTACCACGAGTAATTAATAATTAAAGTAAGAGTATAATCAAGGTCAGTAAAATATATATATAGATTTTAATACGAAGCATGTTCAGGGACTGACACATCCCAGGGGTTAAGAGAAGAAATATCGATACTGGTGCATGCATATGGAATCTGTGTAAAAATGGATGAATGAACCCGAGGACTGGGCTTGTAATAAGAGACATATAATCACGCAACAGAATAGTGTCGGAACGTCGAATGTTTTGAACCCCGTCTCTTACATACTGATATCAACAGAAGACAACCCGCCACATCTTAATATAAGCAGTCCACCACAATCCATCAGATGTGTTATCCAAGATACAAATCATTGTAAACTACATCCATTTTGGAAATAAATCACACATCACGTTTATACTCAAACTACTTTCCATGTGTCATCCAGAAAATGAAATACACTCTACTGCCACAAATTTCCAAATACTTGAAGAAAAAAAAAGACAAAATGTGATATATATGCTGAACTGCTCTCACAAAGAACACTACTTACACAGAAAATTAGAGATATTTACAACTTTTATGTGCCATTTCAGAAAACAATGATCTCTGTGCAGATGGGAGTGGCCAGTGCATCCTGCACAATTATAGTTTGCCCTTTTCCTGTCGTCATGTTTACTGCAAACTTTACACCTCCTGAAATTAGTGCTTCTTTGCATTATGTGTTTTGTACCCTCCAGTCTTTGCAATGGGTTATCTGATAATTTACTTGGCCTTGGATGATTTAGCTAGCGACTGATTTCAGGCATTTAGGATGCTGCCGAAGCACATAATTCTCTGATCAGTGTTTGAACAAATTTAACGTAAGCTGCGATTTACAGCTTCAACTGGTCTTGTCAATTTGTACAAAATATAAGATTTTCAGGTGGCTATTTCCAATATCCAAAAGAAAATCTTCTTCCACCACTTCAAGAATTTTCTGTAGAAAAAGCCGTAATACCCTATCATCTGATCCACCTTTCTGCACCCATTCATTTTATGGTTATATTCATGAAAAGAGGTTTCTCCTTTACATTCACCGTGACAGGTGCAGCAGACCCATTTGTGGTAATAATTGTGACAGGATTTTAGTTATCTTCCGTTTCCAATCTTTATTTAGTGATGGGTGTATTCACGTTTATTTTCTGTGAATTTTAAAATCGAAATCAATCGGCATCGAACACGTGGCCATTTTCGCTCAAATTTTAATGGATTCTGACTCCGATGCGATGACAAGGAGATTTTTGTCTGTATTAGCACTGATATCGGTTCTCAGAATATGGGTGATGGCAGAGATGGAAACGAAAGTAGAATGTCATTGCTAGTATGTCTAATTTTAGGGGTTAGGCTTAGGTTTATGGGAAAGGTTTAGGGTTACGGCCAAATGTCACTGCTGACGACTGTGTTTGTTGCTTTGCTACTGATGATGGGAGTAACAAAAAGATCTTCATTTGATTTGTATTGGTCAAATGACTTTCGTTGAGATGCAAGGGATATGGACTCTTCGTTTGTTGGTTTTTTTTTTTTTAATTTTAACACATTAACTACCCAATTTAAAAACACACTGTGGCCGAATTAAATTTTTTTCCCATTTTCATCCTGTAGGTGTTTGCACAAAGTAAGCTGTAGTTTTTGTAATTGTTTACAGATTTTTATGAATTACATATCATTTTAAAGATAAATGAATGTACTATTACAGTAAGCACCGTTTGTAACTCTAATAGAGGTTGTTGCTATTTAACGGCCCTCCGATAGCCAAGGACTTGCAATATTTTCACAGTTATAACTGCTTGCGCCCCATCTCTATCAAAATCACAGTTTCAATCAATGTGCACACCGTTTTCACTCTTGTCCTTGTCGCTAGATCTATCAGTCAATTGTTGAAATGTTTCAATCCTATTCAGCCGTTAGACGAGATGTACAAGCATTTTTTGTAGTCCTATAACTAGTTGCCACGGTAAACAGCTGTGCACGATTTGGTAACTAACCCAAAACGCTGAAAAATATGAACATAATAATTTTCCAGTGTTCTACAACAACCATGCTTTGGGAATTTGTTTTCCGGTGGCAACTTAAAATCTCGAACCAGATCAGAAAGTGTTTCAGTACATTTTTCATTTGTTTTATTACTAAAATTAGATTGGCGCTCTGAGCGGCTTGCGGTCCAAATGTGTTTATTTTGTGAGCCGCTGACAGCGGCTTGCGGTAGTTAATGTGTTAAAAAAAATTTTTTTTTCCATCTTTCCATTCTTCTCTTCCTATCACATCTAACATGTACACAAACAAATTTTATATCATCAGATTCATCATTCATTTATTTATATAAATTCCAAAAATGATAGCAATTGACCAAGAAACACAAAAACTATAGACATTACAAGTCACCCACTATAAAAACGGGGCGTTGTGAAAAAGAATGCAGCGGCAGGGCCATCATTCTGGGATTTTAATGCAGCGTGCTAAAGGTTATATTTCCACCGACCTTTCCATCTTATGATCATCTCATCAATAGCTACACCTTAGTTCGGAGTGTATGCTGAAGCAAATTTAGATCATAACATTTTAACGAGAGGCTCAAAAATATGCAACACAGTTTGCAAGATAGACAAAAATCTGTCTCTCTCCATCATTTGGGAATAAAATGGAGTGTGAAACATAGGCTGTTGTGAGGATAAATAATCTTTTATACTTGGCCTTTTGTCGATACCCATTGCTTGAAGCAGAGCAAACAATTTTAGCAGCTCATAATCACTTACTGGGTTCCACCTAGTACATCTTGATCGTTTCAATGAAGGTGTATGTTTCTGCACTTTAATTTTTGCAAAGCAGTTTATGCTTTTTAAAATTTCCTCCCTTACAGCTGACGGATGATACAAGGCTTTCAAAACACTCGTCAACACCAAACACTTGAAAACTATTCATTTTGGAAATAAAATACATATGGCTCAAGTTTATACTCTAACTACTTTTCAGTTGGCTTCAAGAAAAGGAAAGACACTCTTTTGTCACAAATTTTCTGCGGCACAGGTTTTTCATATACTATTACCATATAAGTGTCAGTTATTTCAAAGTTTTTAACAAATATAGTCATGTTATATATATATTTAAAAAGGAAAATGGATGAGGATTCTGAATATGTTCAGTTTATAATTTAAAAAAATTTTTTATGAGTATAAAGTAGTTGGAGACTGGGAAAATAAATTTGACAAAAAAAAACATATCAGAATTACCCACTCAAGATAGCTAATGCATCATTTATGTTATCCAAGATACAAATATTTGTAAACTACATTCATTTTGGAAATAAAATACATATGGCTCAAGTTTATACTCTAACTACTTTTCAATTGGCTTCAAGAAAAGGAAAGACACTCTTTTGTCACAAATTTTCTGCGGCACAGGTTTTTCATATACTATTACCATATAAGTGTCAGTTATTTCAGTTTTTAACAAATATAGTCATGTTATATATATATATTTAAAAAGGAAAATGGATGAGGATTCTGAATATGTTCAGTTTATAATTTAAAAAAAAAATTTTATGAGTATAAAGTAGTTGGAGACTGGGAAAATAAATTTGACCAAAAAAAAAAACATATCAGAATTACCCACTCAAGATAGCTAATGCATCATTTATGTTATCCAAGATACAAATATTTGTAAACTACATTCATTTTGGAAATAAAATACATATGGCTCAAGTTTATACTCTAACTACTTTTCAATTGGCTTCAAGAAAAGGAAAGACACTCTTTTGTCACAAATTTTCTGCGGCACAGGTTTTGCATATAGTGTTACCATGTAAGAGTCAGTTATTTCAAAGTTTTTAACTGAATATAGTCATGTTATAGATATTTAAAAAAGGAAAATGAATGAAGATTGTGAAAATTTTTATGAATATAAAGTAGTTAAAGACGAGACAGAAAAATATTTTACTAAACAAAAAACAAAACAAACATATCAGACTTACCAATTGAAGCTAATCCACCATCCAATATAGAAATCACTGTAAACTATATCCATTTTGGAAATAAACCACACATCAAGTTTATACTCTAACTACTTTCCATGTATGCTTCTGTACTTCAATTTCTGCAAAGCAGTTTATGCTTTTTAAAATTTCCTACCTTACAGCTGATGATACAAGGCTTTCAAAACACTGGATCGGGGTAGATGATTCATTTAGGCCTAAATTTGCGGACACACCCACTGCTCTTCCGTCTTTAGGTTGAAATCTAAAGCTATTCGTTGTTAGTTCTATATTTCTGACACACTCCTGTTTTCGTCTTTCCCCTTCTTGTAAAACTAAATTAGGTCCTACTGGGTCTGATGTTGAAGAATCAAAGTTAGGTGATAGAACCACGCCCACTCTTTCTAACATAATAGGCCTACCTTCATTCTCTGAATCGACATCACTGAAAGACGAATTATTCATCGAATTAGCACTAAAATCACTACTGCTATAGTCGTCCTCATCTTCGCTGAAATTTTCTAGCAAACTAAGGGCCTGCTGAGCACTTAAACGAGCAGGTCGCTTTCGAGAAGATGAATTAGATGCCTTCGAAAATATGTATCGAAAATAGGTAACCCCAATTTCGTAAAAAAAACACGCGGATGCAATCGGAATCGTTTTGAATTTAATAGAAAGAGTGACGCTATCACTCTTCCGCTTTAGAAATAATAATAAAAATGGCTATACTTCCGCTTCCCAGTCATCAAAAACTTCTAACTGGGATGAAATGAAACAAAAACTTAGTTCAAACCCATGAGCCAAGATTACTGGCCTCCCGTCTTTAGAAGCTAGAAATAGCGACCAATATAACTGGCTCGTCGTCCTGTAAGAGTTAATACATACAGTCTCCTACATCCAGTATAATGATCATATACCTGTGCATTTATTTCCTGCATGTGTCTCCTTTTGTCTTGATCTCGCTTGATTGCCATATATTTCCTTGTGCTGTGTAAGCCTTGCCTGCTTTTTGCATGTTGATTTTGATATCAGTTTTTTGCTCCTCTCCTCCAGTTTTTTCTGCATTCCTGCAAAGTTATCTCGCCATGTCTGATTGAAAAAAATGCCTCTGTGTAAACCCCAGTGAAAATATCACCAAATGGACTGGTAAATCTTGCAAGTTGCTTGCTGCAAGTGATTAGAGGAAAGAATGTTGGTGAAGCACGTTGTAGTCTGTGGGTCACCAAACTTAGCACAAAAGGAACCTGTTTTGTGATGTAAATTAATGGGACAGGATGTGAGGAAACACCATTCATTTATTTTATAAAATGCACTGTTTTATGTACCCCCAGGAATATAACTGGTGATAAATTAGACTTGTTATATTTTGATTAGTAACAGAAGTTCTGTCTGTGCTTTCAGACAATGTTATATTTGGCTACCGCAACATGGTGGACAAGGCAGTCAGCTCTGGTCAGTGTTTGTACAAAATCTCCAGCTATACCAGCTCCTGCATGCACAAAGTCTTCAGGTAAGCTTGGTCTATTTGTTGAGCAGTGTTATCTTAATTGTTGCCTGTGCAGAGATATTAATGTTTACGCTACACATCCGTGATGCAGCTCTTGAAACATATTTCCTAATAATGTTTGAACTGGTGCTTATGTTGGTTCTACCTCACGGTAGAAGGGGAACGACTAAGTAAGCTTATATTGGTTCTAGTATAGGCTCAAATAATGATATAAATCCTTAAAGTTGATTGAGGAAAAAGACAACCGTTAAATAATGAACTCATAATAGCATGAGTTTTAACTACTTTAATAGGTACCACAAAGTGATTTTGTTTTTACAGTGTCTTTGTTTACAGATCTTAATGGATCTCTTTAAGCCATGAAATTTCCTTTTTAAATTTTAAAAATCGGACATCAACCAACCGAGTTACAGCATTTCAGAATTGTGGGGAATTACAAAATTTTTCAAACATCTTCACACTGAACAAATTGTCCAACTTTGTACGATCATAACTACAGTCAATAAACACTTCTCTTCTTTGATCCTTAGCCGCCGACCATCAAAGCAGTCAGTGGCCATCTTGCCTGGTGGCGTCTTGTAGGGCAACAACAAATTGATTCCACTTTGCTAGGTCTGTGGCCATCCTTCGTACAGTGCCCCAACTCTGGTTCATTCTTTGCATCTCAGCCTCCACAGTTCTCTGCCAATTTTTTTTTTGGTCAGCCTCTCTTTCGTTTTCCTTCAGAGATCCATAGCATAGCTGTTCTTGTGATGGCATCGGGGTCTCTTCTGAGGACATGGCCAACCCAGCTCCAGCATCTGCCAGTTATGATGGTGTGCATGTCCTCTTGCATGCTCCAAGTAAGCAGATCTTGGTTGGTGATGGTATTCGGCCAAAAGATTCGGTGAATTTTTCTTCGGCATGTTGTGTAAAAAGAGGACAATTTTGACATTTCCTTCTCTGTAACTCTCCAGCATTCCGCATCATAGAGAAGCACAGAAAGCACACAGCTCTGATATAATCTTAGTTTTGTGCTTGTGCTGTATTGAGAGGACTTCCAGATGTTGTTTAGGCTAAAAAAAGGCTGTTCTTGCTTTATTCATTCTGTTGTTGATGTCTTTGCCAGCCCCGCCGTCTGGTGTTACTATGCATCCTAGGTGTGTGAAGGTGTCTGTCTGTACCAGCTGCTGATTCCTTACTGATATGGGCTCAGGGTTTCTCACATTGAGTGTCATGACCTCTGACTTCTTTAAATTGATGTTCAAGCCCACCTGCTGGCTATACTTATTAAGTCTATCCGTTTTTTCCTGGATGTGTTGATGTAAATGTGCTAGTATTGCAATGTCATCTGCATATTCCAGATCTTCCAATGTAGAAAATGTAGTCCATCTTATTCCTCTTGGACTGCCTTCTGTTGTCTGGCGCATTACCCAGTCTATGACTTAAAAATAGAGTGGTTGATAAGGGGCATCCCTGTCGTACTCCTGTCTTCACCTCAAAGGTTAGGTTGCTCTGCCCAACACTACACATAAAGTTGGCATAGAGGCTTTTTATGATTGACACTATGCAGCTTGGAATTCCATAAGCCCTCAGTATTTTCCATAGACTGTCTCTATGTATGCTGTCAAAAACCTTTTCAAAATCAACTAAATTAATGTACACCTATCTTTGCCATTCTGAGCACTGCTCTATAATGTTCCTGAGAGTAAATATATGATCTACACATCTTCTATTCTTTCTAAATTCTGCTTGTTCTTTCCTCAGTTTGTGGTCTACCGCTTTTGAAATTCTCTGTATAATTATCCTGCCTAGTATTTTGCTTGGAACTGAGAGAAAAGTGATTCCTCTCTAATTATTGCAGTCTGCAAGATCTCCCTTCTTGGGCAATTTAACAATTATTCCTTTGTTCCACTCTGTTGGTGTTGTCCCTGTTTTCCACACTTGTGCAAATAGTGGTTCTAATAGTTCTGCTGCTAGCTCTGGGTCTGTCTTAAATAAGCTCCAACAAACACTTACCAAGTCAATAATGCTTTTTGTACAAAGTCATACAAGTCCTTATTGCAGAAAAAGAACATGGGAAGTACAACAAATCAATTAAATGACTTATTGTCCATCAAAATTGACAAAAAATACAATTTCAAGTCTCATTGTTGTGCTCGCAAAGTGCAAATATGCATTTTCATAAATCAAAAACTACACATAGGAAAGCTGTAAGATTTATTGAGCTTAAAGAGAGCATTATATCCTTGATGCTTAATTTTTTTTGAGCCACATGAAATACTGAATACTATAAAACTGCATTATGTGAAAATGGATCAAAGGCTAAATTTGCAGTTCGGAAGAAAAGTCTCACAAAATTCCAAATGTTGTCATAAAATCATGAATATTGCAGCTATAGAGCTGAAAACTTCCATATTTATGTAATTTGAGTTGTACAATTCAAATTGATAGTTATTTTCTTGATTGAAACAACCTTTACAGCTTAAAATTTGATTTTTAGAAACAAAGAAACATTACATATTAGTCCGTGTCCAACTCACTGTCACTAGAGGTCAGCTATATCATTTCATGACTTCTGAGGTGGTGGTGAAGTTGATCTTCATCAATATCTTGTAAAAGGGTTCAATACAGTATCCTGACTGAAAAAGAGAGGCAAAGATGCTTTTTCTCCAAGACAATTTTTCTATGCCTTATCTGCATCTTGAGATCGTTGGCATTGCCTTTCTTGAACAGAGCATCCACATCCGCCTTTGTTTTACAAGGTCCCCCCTGGGCTATGATGGCATCAAGGATAGCTGTCTTCATCTCAATAAATTTTATATCCTTTGCCTTCTTTTGTCGATCATTTTCTTTTAATTTCTCCTTTATCTTCTCCCTACCTAACCTCTCTGACTCCTTGTGTTTATTTCTTAATAATGACGCATTCTTCATGGCTGCTGTCATGATTTTTGTTCTCTCCTCACCCTTTTGTTTCCCCAACCACTTGGCTGTCTTGTTGTGTTTCCACATGCTAAGGTTAATTAAGCGAGTGAGGCAATTTTTTTAAAAATTAACGTTCACAAATGTGTAGCAAGCTAAATTCTAAACATGACCTTTGACATCCATAACTTTATCGAAAGGAGGTCAGCGACTTTACAAGCTGTTAGACCTTAATTCTGATACCGAATGTTTAGAAAATGGTGATGGTCCGATAAAACAGCCAAATAGGTATATTAATAACTTACTTACTTAGTCGTTCCCCTTCTACCGTGAGGTGTAGAAGTACATTAATAACAACACCCCCAATTGCTTAAAAAATGAAAAACTTTTTGTCTAAATGTGTGAATTGAGCAGTAACATTTGGGTGTTCTTTTACTAATACATCCACCCTCCGTCACTTGCCATTGCTATATTGCAAATAAACAAAATAGGTCTGAAATGAATAAAAATAAAACAAAGTTCAAAACTTACTCAGAACACATATTGCATCGACTTCCATTGGTGAAACTTTCAGTTCAGCACCTGAGTCATTTTGTGCTGTGTTTCGTACAGCCGACCCATCGTGTCCAGGATTGTCAGATGGAACATCTGCCATTGTGTTTCCATGCCGAAATATGTTGGAGGTGCTCTCTTTTTAACGTTCGTTCGCTCTTTCCTCAAATAACTCTGATGTTTAAAACTTTGATAAGATTTTAGCAGACTGGTTGCTCGTTTGTTTGATGTAATACAAGTGTAGGTAGGCCTCCCAGATCTGTATTAAAATCCAAACTTTCTCATTCACTTCGAATTTACTATATCTTCCTATAAGAAATCTGTGCCTTGTGTTACAAGTGCGTAAACCTCAGTTTCCGCTCTTGTCAATGGTGAAAACCGTATGAATTTAGCATGTTTGAGGACCTAGCGCCACTGCTTTGAATGAGTGTGGTGGGTTGATGTTAATACAGTTTGTTGTTAAGAAATCTTAGTGTACTGAATGAGGTCAGCTGTGAAGGTCCCTGAATATAATAAATATTTGAGTAAATTTCCAGGACACCTTTCTACTTCCACCACTATGATCTCATTCAGACTTATTCTTGATAGACTATAAGATGACTACGTTTGGTGTCTAGGGTTATGAAATGTAGTGTAAGGTTGCATTAACCAACTAAACATATAAACAATTACACAAATTATTTTATTATCTACTACAACACAACAGTGCCACGACAATCACATACAAACTACACTTTAAAAGACTATCTTTAGTAAGTCTGTGGTTGAAAGTTAAGGTTTTTCAATTTATTGTCCTGAATCTGATTTATTTGGAATCAGGACTGACAATCAAAGTGAAATCATAGAAATTAATTACATCAATCAATTTATACAATGGATCTTCTGTCCATAATACATATATTATTATATAAGGGTGTAGTTGTATTGTTTAACTGAGGTGACTTCTAGTATACACTGGTTGATTGTTTACTATCATCATCTCTGCATGTTGTTTGTAAGTTTTTATGGACACTGATGGAATGTTTATATCACTATTCCCCAGTCTCTTTTCTAATATAATGTTAGTTGAGCGACCAGGTGCCGAAACATGCACCTAACTTGGTAATATGCTGTAGGAATCTTCCTGCACTTCGCTGAACGACAACCTTCAGCTCCCACTTCTTCAAGAATGATGGTGGTTTACAGTTGTCTCCGAAAAAGGCAAGACTGTGGCATGAATATATCGGCCCACTGTAGTCTGGCACCAGTTATTGACAGCAACCAAATACCTCTGAAATCAGAAGGATATGCCTCCTTCGTAATCAACAGCCTACACTAATACTCAACAACCAGGACAGGCACATTACAAACAAACATGCAAGATCAGCTCTTTACGACAATCCCTTTCACCAGTTTCTTTTGATGTGACCAGGTATACCAGTACTCCTCTCCCCTAATAGTTACAACGCCTCTGCAATTTCAGCAATAATCTGTTGTCCATACCGTAGGATAGGTATTATGCTCCTGATGATAATCCTATATAATTTAGTTGGTCTACACCTCTCTGATAGTCTTTCATATGCTGGATCTATCTCTAGACTCTGTTTTGAGTCTGCCATAGACTCACTTACTTATAATCTTATGTTAGTATCTCACATTCAAATTTTATTTTAAATAAAATATTAAGAAAATCAATCTTACCACAGATGTAAGGAAATAACACAAGTAAAACGATGACTAGGCAATAGAATCTGGCACATTTTCGATCTGCCTTTGTCCAGGCTTTTCCTTTATTAGAAAATTCTTAGCCTGTTCTCAGCGTACTTGATTTTAACAGAATTTATTTTCAAAAATGGCAGTGAACCGGCGCTTCTACTTGACCATATCTAACGTTCTAACCAATCAGGCCATGTTTACATGAGCCTTTGAAAAAAACTATCCATCCTATACGTTTCCATTAACAACAATATTTGTATTTCCAGGTCACCCAATAATGTTTCGCCTTACATTTTACTACAGCCAATCAAATCGTATCTAACTTGTTGGCCTCATTTCCCCCAAAGCAGTGTTTTCCAAACATGCCATAAAAAAAAATTAAATAGATATGATCTTGTGCTGTCAGTCAACTCCACTATCGTATTTTGGCTATAATTTGTTAATTAATGGACTATTTGCGAAACACATAACATATTCTTTGTCAGCAAGTCCTATGGTACCCGGATATATAAGTTTAATGGGGCTAAGTGGCTTCGTTCAAAATATGTATTTTTCTATGATAGTCGTGTATTTGCTGTTACCACCGTTCACTTCCATACTAGGGGATGTCTTCTGTACTTACGATAGAATTTCGTCATTCCTAATAAGAGCTAAAGTCGTTTTAGTGACACGTGTCTTCTACATGTTCTAACTTTTTCATCGTATTTTGGGGGAACCCCTAAGGCAAGGCTTGCCACTTGCTATAGTTGGCTTTTAGTTTAAAATCAATGCGAAACGTATTTGCATTTTCATCTCCTTGCTACTCCTCGTTCTACAATGCATTTGTAAGCAGATGTTTTCTTAGAACTAGGAAAAGTGGTGTCAAGGACGAATTTGAAAATTTGAGTACCGTTTTGTTCGTCTTAGGCGTTAGCAATTAATAATCTGAAGGCGTAGGCGATAACCACGCGTTCTAGCCGAAATTTCTTTTGTACTTTCTTATCTTTTCCTTTATGCCCGATATTGTTATATATATTAATTTAGATATTGTATTTAGAAATTCACTACACATGTCCCCCCTTTAGAACAGACGATCATATGTCAGTTCCTATTTCTTAATACACATAGATATATTTACTATCTATGCATGGTGACTACTCTGATGTTCGTCATATGGATGTCTGCTTAAAAAATCAGCACCGATGTTGGTTTTTCCGGGAATGTACTCTCTGGAAAACTGGAATGGCTGTAAGAGCAAAGACCAGCGCAGTAACCTAGCATTTTCATGCCTTGCTTGTGACAGGCACACGAGTGGTTTATGGTCTGTCTGGATCCTAAATGATTGTCCATAGAGGTAAATCTGGAACTTTTTTATACCCCAGATGACTGCCAGACATTCTTTTTCACTTGTTGAATATTTTTGTTCTGCTGTATTCAACTTATGGCTAGCATAAGCTACTGGGGTTAATTCCCTATCAAGTGAATTTGACCGTTGTAATAGAGCTGCACCCAAACCGATATTACTCGCATCCGTTCTCAGAATGAATTCTTGACTTAAGTCAGGTAATTTCAAAATAGGCCTGCTTGTGAGCTTTTCTTTCAATTCTTGGTATGCTAATTCACATTGCGCTGTCCAAATAATTCTATCAGGATTTCTTTTGCGCGTTAAATCAGTCAATGGAGCACATATGGAGTTAAAGTTTTTTATATACTTTTGGTAAAAACCACATAATGAGACAAAAGATCGCACATCTTTTTTTGTTTGTGGTCTTGGTGCTTTTTTTAACTTCTCCAGGTTCTTGGGGTCAGGGGTCATGTTTCCCTGATGTACTGTGTGGCCCAAGAATTCCAGCTCTTTACATCCAACACAGCATTTCGTCGGTCTAGCTGTCAAATTGGTCTCTCTCAATCGATCAAACAACATATTCAGAGAGTTAATGTGTTCCTCATATGTTTCTGTTGCTATGAGAATATCATCCATGAAGTTGGTGATGCATGGATTCTTCAGGGGATCCAGTAACTTTCTCATCATCCTCGAAAACACACTCGGTGTTTTTCAGCCTGAATGGCAACATATTAAATTCATAATGTCCTTCCGAGGTGCTAAAGGCTAAATAAGGTTTTACCTCCGGCCTTACTGGAATCTGATAGTAGCCTTTGCTGAGATCCACTTTAGAGAAATATTTAGCTCTATTTAGCCTGGCAAACAGCTGATTTGTATCAGGTAATGGATCCACCTGACCTTCTGTGACAGCATTCAGTTTCCTGTAATCTATACACAGCCTGTGTTCTCCAGAGGGTTTTCTTAACAGAACCACACTGGAACTGTAGGGAGATTCACTGTGCGAGATAATCCCTTCTTTCAACAGATAATCTATCTCCTCCCTTAAAGCTTTTTCCTTAGCGAACGAAATCGAATAGGCTTGGTGTTGGGTCTATGAGTTTCATATCATACTCCAATAAATTTGTATGCCCCGGACGGTCCGTTAACACATCTGTATGATTATTCAGAACCTGTTGAACCCTCTCCCTCTGATTTTCCGTTAAGTGTGTGCTGATTTTGACCTGTGCAGCGGTCTCACAGGGATGTAAAGGATATTCATGAGAAGTGAGTGGTTCCTTTTTCATCTCCATTGCAACAGACAAGGTCAGTAGGTGTGTCTCTTCCTGGTTTTCTCTGTCCAGATATTTCTTCAGGAGATTCACATGATAGATTTTCTCTTTCCCTTTCTTATCTATCTTATAATTTGTTCTAGACACCTTCTCTAGAACTGTATATGGACCTTGCCATCCAATTTGCAATTTATTCTGGCTGCCGGGCAGTAGAAGGAGCACCTTCTCTCCCACAAATAATTCTCAATTCTTCGCTTTCTTATTGTAATAGGCAGCATGCTTTTTCCTGGCTTGTCTCAAATTTTCATTGGCAAGTTTCCAGCCAGTTTTAAGATGAGTGGTCAGCTCGTTCACATATTGATATTCTTCTTCTTCTTCTTTGATCCATAGCCGCCAACCGTCAAAGCAGTCAGCGGCCATCACGCCTGGTGGCGTCTTGTAGGGCAGCAACAAATTGATTCCACTTTGCTCGGTCGGCGGCCATCCTTCGTACAGTGCCCCAACTGTGGTTCATTTTTTGCATCTCAGCTTCCACAGTTCTCCGCCAAGTTGTTTTTGGTCGGCCTCTCTTTCGCTTTACCTCAGGGGTCCATAGCATAGCTGTTCTTGTGATGGTATCAGGGTCCCTTCTGAGGACATGGCCAACCCAACTCCAGCGTCTGCCAGCTATTATGGTGTGCATGTCCTCCTGGTTACTCCGAATAAGTAGTTCTTGGTTGCTGATGGTGTTTGGCCAAAAGATTCGGAGAATTTTCCTTAGGCAGATTGTGTGGAAAGAGGACAGTTTAGACATTTCCTTCTCTGTTACTCTCCAACATCCCGCACCATAGAGAAGCACAGAAAGTACACAGCTCTCATACAGTCTTAATTTGGTGTTTGTGCTGTACTGGGAAGACTTCCAAATGTTGTTGAGAACAGCAAAGGCTGTTCTCGCTTTATTCATTCTGTTGTTAATGTCCTTGCTTGTTCCGCCGTCAGGTGTTACTATGCTTCCTAGGTAAGTAAATGTGTCTGTCTGTTCTAACTTCTGGTTCCTTACTGTTACTGGCTCAGGATTGCCCACATTTAGTGTCATGACCTCTGTCTTCTTCAAATTGATGTTCAGGCCAACCTGCTGGCCATACTTATTCAGTCTATCGGTTTTGTCTTGAATGTGTTGGTGTGAATGCGCGAGTAGTGCAATGTCATCTGCATATTCCAAATCTTCCAGTGTAGGAAACGTCCATCTAATTCCTCTTGGACTGCCCTCTGTAGTCTGGCGCATCACCCAATCTATGACTGTCAAAAATAATGTTGTTGATAAGGGGCATCCCTGTCGTACTCCTGTTTTCACTTCGAAAGTTGCATTACTCGATCCAACACTGCACGTAAAGTTAGAATAGAGGCTTTTTATAATGGAAACAATGCGGCTGGGAATTCCATAAGCCCTCAGAATTTTCCATAGGCTGTCCCTGTGTATGCTGTCGAAAGCCTTTTCAAAATCAACAAAGTTAATGTACAGCTGTCTCTGCCATTCTGAGCACTGCTCTATAATGTTCCTGAGGGTAAATATATGATCTGCACATCTTCTGCTCTTTCTGAAGCCCGCTTGTTCTTTCCTCAGTTTATGGTCAACTGCTGTTGAAATTCTCTGGATGATTATCCTGCCTAGTATTTTGCTGGGAACTGACATATTGATATGATGAAGTAATATTTTCTTCTGCCTTTTCATCGGTCCAGGTCCTTAACAAGGCTTACATATGGACTTTTAAATTTGTTGACCTGTTTTTCCATGCACCGGTATGGTCTTTTCCCTTGGAAGCCTTATAGTGATGATTTTTCTTCCTAGAATCATCATTCACAAATCGACCGCTACCAATTTTTCTCTTGGGGTTTTCTCCCCACTTTAAATTCCTTGTGAGAGGTCTTCTCTCTCTTTTATCTTCCTCCAGTTCACATAAGTCCGACTGAGGGATTTTCGGCTTATTCTGGGGTAAGACATCTCTTTGTACTCGCTGCATAGTGGCCATTGTAAAACATCCAAGTGAAGATTGTCCGTGAAAAGGGGGTTCCCATTCCACTTGGTCCACTTTATTAAATTTATTTTTCTTTCCATTGTCAGGCTTACGTTTGCCTCGTGGCGAGTCTAGGTCCTGATTCCTTTTCCCACGAGTGGGTGTTCCCTCTGTATTTTCTGGCCCAGGTTTGCCATAATGCTTCTCTTGCATTTGGTTATTATTTTTCCACCCTGTGGAATTTTCTTTATTGCACTGGTCACAGTCCTCGACAAATTTTCTTATGTCATCAACCACTCCTGGCCAGTAATAAGACATAGATGTCATTGAACAGGTGCGACGCATCCTCAGATGTCCACCGTCTAGAACATGTGTTTGTCTCATAATTTGTGCCCTATATTTCGATGGCACTACTACTTGTGCACACCCGTATGATCCTGCTATAACCGTTCTGTAAAGCAGTCCATCATCCAAATAGAATTCTCCTTTTCTAGGAGGGGTATGGAGTTTTAGGAGTGTGTCAAAACACGGCTTCAGTGACCTATCTTCAGCCTGTGCCTTTCTCCACTCTTTACGAGACAGAATTTTTGGTTGTTCCTCCTCCTTTCTAGAGGTTGACCTGACCTGAAGCGTGGCCATGTACACAGGTCTCTTTTTACACACTTCGGTGTTATGATTGTTCATCCGACAAACTTTACAATACTTCTTTCCTTGTTTAAAGGGTTTTCTGTCATTATATTTCCTTTCATTGAATTGTGAGGTTTTATTATTATAGTCATTGCGTGGCCTATCAAACTGGTGCTTACCTTTGCTCTGGTCTCTATGGTCAAACTTATTAAAGTTTTGAGGTGCCTTAAAATTGTCTACCTGTTTCTTTTTATTTCCAACTACCTCTGCTTGGGCTGCCTGATACCTCTCAGCGACATTGAGTAACTCACCCAGCCTCTCTGCACCTTGTTCCATGAGAAACTTTCTCAGGTCTGGAGCCATGGACTCTCTTAGTTGCTCAATAAGGATCATTTCCTTAAGATCTTGGGTTTTACCCAGAGCAGTCCATTTCTCCAAGTAGGTCTCTAACCGTGCAGAGAACTGGTGATAAGTCTCACCCGACAGTAGTTTGGCATTCCTAAATTTTTTTCTATAAAATTCCCCATTCTTTTCATATCTTAACAAAAGAGCCTGCTTTAGCATGTCATAATTTTCCTGATCATCCCTGCTCATCTTGGCAAAAACTTCATAAGCTGTACCACGAAGCCCTTGTGATAACTTTAGGCTCCACCTTTCTCTCTCTAAACCATACGTGGTAGCCAACAGTTCATATCTATTTAGGTAACTTTCTATGTCATCGTCTTTCTCAACAAAATGGTCTAAATGAAAACTCATAGCTGAGGTTGAGGCTCCCTGACTAACAGTAGCATCTGAGGTAAAGGGACTGGCACCATTTTCAGGAGCATGGCTTTGAAACTCAAACTCCCTTAGTCGTAACTCATGTTCCCTTTGTAATCTCTTCTCCTCCTTTTCTGCTTCCCTTTCTGCAGCCTGTCTCCTTTCTTCTCTTTCTGTAGCTAATCTCTTTTCTTCTCTTTCTGTAGCTAATCTCTTTTCTTCTCTTTCTGCAGCTAGTCTCTTTTCTTCTGCCTCCAATGCCCTAGCCTCCTTGTCAGCCTCAATCTGCAGCCTCTTAATTTCTTTTTCAGCCTCTAACTTTCTTTCAGCCTCTTTTTCTAATCTTTTTTCTTCGCGTTCAATAAATTTGTCACATTCAGTTGTGACATAAGCAATCATAATTTGCCCCTCCATTCCCAATTCTTTTGCAGCCTGCACAGAAGCAGATCGAAACTTTGCCAGGTCAGCCATTTTGTACTTGGCAAACCTTTTAAAATTTCTAACTAGACAAATTTCTAATTATAACTAACAATTTCTAATTATAACTAAGAACAACCACAGGCACTGATAGCTCAACCACTATTTAATTTCTCCAAAAAGGAATGCTTTTAGTTTTATACTATCTGAGATTCCTAATATAATTGATAATATTTTAAGAATTTAAAATCCCAGAAGCAAACTACCCAATATAGCTGGTGTTATGAAACGTTCAATCCCCAGGAGCGAGACCCCAATATATGTGGTGGGTTGATGTTAATACAGTTTGTTGTTAAGAAATCTTAGTGTACTGAATGAGGTCAGCTGTGAAGGTCCCTGAATATAATAAATATTTGAGTAAATTTCCAGGACACCTTTCTACTTCCACCACTATGATCTCATTCAGACTTATTCTTGATAGACTATAAGATGACTACGTTTGGTGTCTAGGGTTATGAAATGTAGTGTAAGGTTGCATTAACCAACTAAACATATAAACAATTACACAAATTATTTTATTATCTACTACAACACAACAGTGCCACGACAATCACATACAAACTACACTTTAAAAGACTATCTTTAGTAAGTCTGTGGTTGAAAGTTAAGGTTTTTCAATTTATTGTCCTGAATCTGATTTATTTGGAATCAGGACTGACAATCAAAGTGAAATCATAGAAATTAATTACATCAATCAATTTATACAATGGATCTTCTGTCCATAATACATATATTATTATATAAGGGTGTAGTTGTATTGTTTAACTGAGGTGACTTCTAGTATACACTGGTTGATTGTTTACTATCATCATCATCTCTGCATGTTGTTTGTAAGTTTTTATGGACACTGATGGAATGTTTATATCACTATTCCCCAGTCTCTTTTCTAATATAATGTTAGTTGAGCGACCAGGTGCCGAAACATGCACCTAACTTGGTAATATGCTGTAGGAATCTTCCTGCACTTCGCTGAACGACAACCTTCAGCTCCCACTTCTTCAAGAATGATGGTGGTTTACAGTTGTCTCCGAAAAAGGCAAGACTGTGGCATGAATATATCGGCCCACTGTAGTCTGGCACCAGTTATTGACAGCAACCAAATACCTCTGAAATCAGAAGGATATGCCTCCTTCGTAATCAACAGCCTACACTAATACTCAACAACCAGGACAGGCACATTACAAACAAACATGCAAGATCAGCTCTTTACGACAATCCCTTTCACCAGTTTCTTTTGATGTGACCAGGTATACCAGTACTCCTCTCCCCTAATAGTTACAACGCCTCTGCAATTCCAGCAATAATCTGTTGTCCATACCATAGGATAGGTATTATGCTCCTGATGATAATCCTATATAATTTAGTTGGTCTACACCTCTCTGATAGTCTTTCATATGCTGGATCTATCTCTAGACTCTGTTTTGAGTCTGCCATAGACTCACTTACTTATAATCGTATGTTAGTATCTCACATTCAAATTTTATTTTAAATAAAATATTAAGAAAATCAATCTTACCACAGATGTAAGGAAATAACACAAGTAAAACGATGACTAGGCAATAGAATCTGGCACATTTTCGATCTGCCTTTGTCCAGGCTTTTCCTTTATTAGAAAATTCTTAGCCTGTTCTCAACGTACTTGATTTTCACAGAATTTATTTTCAAAAATGGCAGTGAACCGACGCTTCTACTTGACCATATCTAACGTTCTAACCAATCAGGCCATGTTTACATGAGCCTTTGAAAAAAACTATCCATCCTATACGTTTCCATTAACAACAATATTTGTATTTCCAGGTCACCCAATAATGTTTCGCCTTATATTTTACTACAGCCAATCAAATCGTATCTAACTTGTTGGCCTCATTTCCCCCAAAGCAGTGTTTTCCAAACATGCCATAAAAAAAATTAAATAGATATGATCTTGTGCTGTCAGTCAACTCCACTATCGTATTTTGGCTATAATTTGTTAATTAATGGACTATTTGCAAAACACATAACATATTCTTTGTCAGCAAGTCCTAAGGTACCCGGATATATAAGTTTAATGGGGCTAAGTGGCTTCGTTCAAAATATGTATTTTTCTATGATAGTCGTGTATTTGCTGTTACCACCGTTCACTTCCATACTAGGGGATGTCTTCTGTACTTACGATAGAATTTCGTCATTCCTAATAAGAGCTAAAGTCATTTTAGTGACACGTGTCGTCTACATTTTCTAACTTTTTCATCGTATTTTGGGGGAACCCCTAAGGCAAGGCTTGCCACTTGCTATAGTTGGCTTTTAGTTTAAAATCAATGCGAAACGTATTTGAATTTTCATCTCCTTGCTACTCCTCGTTCTACAATGCATTTGTAAGCAGATGTTTTCTTAGAACTAGGAAAAGTGGCGTCAAGGACAAATTTGAAAATTTGAGTACCGTTTTGTTCGTCTTAGGCGTTAGCAATTAATAATCTGAAGGCGTAGGCGATAACCACGCGTTCTAGCCGAAATTTCTTTTGTACTTTCTTATCTTTTCCTTTATGCCCGATATTGTTATATATATTAATTTAGATATTGTATTTAGAAATTCACTACAATGAGGTGGGGTCCTTTCAGGGTCTTTCGCTCTCTTGAGCACCAGTCAGCCAGCGCACGGCAAGAGTGGTTTTAATGGTGTTTTATTTTGTTAGCTCACTCAATTTCAATTCTTCTTCTTGCGATCGCATCTTTGATGTTTACACCGTCAGACGAGTTCTCATGATGAATTCGACTGTTGTTTGAAGTTCCTCTTTAGCTCCATATAACTTTGAGTTTAGTGTTGAGTCATTGGGCCAGTATATCTTTCTTAACTGGTCATACAGAGGACAATCCTGTAGAACATGCTCAGCAGTTTGTTCGTTTAATCCACATGTGCACAGTGGTGAAGCAGACAATCGTAGCTTGTGCATGTGTTTATTCAGTTTGTTATGCCCTGTCCTGAGGCGAAAAATAGTTATCTGTCCCTGCCGGTCGAGAGTGTGATAGTTGTCTTTGGGTTGGTTCTGTTCTCTTCTGATAGTCTGGATAGCTCTCTTTTTCTCAAAGTATGTGACTTCATTATCTTCTTGTTCACATTCTCCTCCCTTTTTGGCAAGTTTATCTGCCTTTTCATTTCCGGGTACACCACAATGAGATGGTACCCACTGAAGTATGGTTCTCTTTTTGGCAGCTACCTTGTTTAGTTCATTTCTCAGATGTGGGAGTTTACCACCCTTGAGAGCTTGCAGGACAGACAGTGCATCTGTGAGGATGACTACCAGGTGGCAGTCAGAGTTGGTGTTATAAATCATATTTGCAGCTTGCTCTAGAGCTTGAACCTCTGCTGTATAGTTGGAACAGAATTTACCAGTGGGAATGTGCCTAGTCTCATAGTGGTTGTCAGGATATGAGATAAAGATACCAGCACCTCCATTCCTAACAGCATTAGTTGCTGACCCATCTGTATAGGCATGTATCCATGATTGACCGGGATAGCTTTCTTGGATCATACTCAATGTAGCAGTTCGTTTTTGCAGATCATTATACTCACATCCACTTGTGAGACCACTGACTGATTTATTAATTTGGAGGGCATTGCTGGCCTGCTCACATGGTACAGGGTATAGGGTGGGCTTCAGTGGTGTTGTCTTCATGGATAGGTCTTCTTGATACTGTCTTTTGAGTCTTTTTCCCCGATGCACAAAGCTGCTACGCTTTAGACGTCCCAATGCCAGATCATCTAGTCTTGCCTTCATTGGGTGCGTTGGCGTACTGTTGTACTTTTCCATCTGGATCATGGTTTTTGTGTCTCTTCTATGGGACAATGTCTGTAATCCAGCAACCTTCTGCATCTCTGATATTGGTGTAGTTTTCATGGCTCCTGTAATGAGCCTGAGAGCTTGATTTTGCACCTTGTCCAAAGACTGCAGATGTGAGTTAGCAGCTGATGACCATGCTGCTGAGCTAAACTCTAAGTGTGGTCTTATTACTCCATTATAAATCTTCTTTAGATTTCGTTCATTTGCTCCCCAGTTGGTACCTGCTAATTTTCTGAGTATGCCTAGTCGTCTTCGGGCCTTCCCTTCTGCATTTTCAATATGCTTATTCCATGTAAGTCTTTGGTCAAATGTCACCCCAAGATAGGTGGGGTAGCTTTCTTCCTTGATCACGGTTGTCCCTAGGTGTATGTTAGCTGCTTTGTCCTTGGGGGCAAGGGAGAACAGTGTTGTGGAGGTTTTGTCTGTGTTTATTGTGATAAGCCATTTCTCTGCCCATGACACTAGCATGTCTGCTGCCCGCTGCATTCTATAATTTGCTGTGGTGACGTTTTCAACAGCGCACCAGAGTACTAGGTCATCTGCATATAAGGCAGCTTTCACTCCTATGGGGAGATCTTTCACCAGGTCATTGATGTAAACAAGGAAGAGTGTTGGGGAAATTACTCCTCCTTGAGGTACCCCCTGATGGCGCAACACTTTTCTGCTCTGCAGACCGTCAAGAGTGACTCTAGTTCTCCTGTTATGCAAGTATGACTGGATCCATTTCATCATGTTGCCTTGGATTCCACTTCTCCTAAGTTTTGCAATAAGGCCATCTTTCCACACCTTGTCAAAGGCCTGCTTGAAGTCGACCCAGATCGTTAGGACCTTTTTCTTCTCCTGGAAGGCATCTTCTATTGCTTGAGACAAGTAAGTAACTTGGTCTTCTATACTGTAGCATTCTCTAAATCCAGCTTGTTCCGGCACTAGGATCTGCTCAGACTCTAAATACCATTTCAATCTGTGGTTGACTATTTGCTCCATAGTCTTCCCAACACAGCTTGTGAGACTGATTGGCCGGTAACTTGCAGCCTCGGTCTTACATTTCCCTTTCTTTAGTATGGGTATTGTGATGGCTTCTCTCCATACTTGGGGTACCGTTCCTTTCAACCGGCTGTGGTTGAATATCTCAAGCAGTTTTGTCTTTGCTGCTGAGCTCAGATTTACTAGCATTTCGTTGCTGATTTTGTCTGGGCCGGGTGACTTTTGAAACTTAAGCTTGGAAATAGCGTTCTGTAGTTCTCCTAGTGTGATGGGTTCCCTCGTTGGGGCAGGAGTATCTGTCTGTCCCATGGTTGCTAGTATTTCTTTTCTTATCTCTCTCTGATGGTCTATGTTAATGGGTAAGTTGCTTTCTGAACTGTATCTTCTAGCAAACAGGTCTGCAGCTTGTTTTCCTCTGAAAAGTTTGCCACCTTCATCCAATGTGATAGTCTGCCTAGGTGAGGAACACTCTTCATTTAGAGACTTGACTAATCTCCAAAGTTTCCTGCCGTCTTTCTCAAGGTTCAGCGATGCCGTTTTAGTTCTTCAGCTTTTCCATTTTTCTTCTAGCTTTGTTCTCTGAAACTCTGCTACAGCCTTTTTCCATTTGTTGTGAGTTTCAAGTGAAGGCTGAAACTCTGCATCCTTTCTAGCCCTGTCCATAGCTTCCTGACGTTCTTGGAGTGTGCTGGACCAGTATGGTATGTAGTTACGCCGGCATCCTTTGGGAATGGTTTCTTTTGCAGCTTGTAGTATGCATCTGTTGAAGTCTTTTACCACTTCATTAATGTCTCTGTTCTGTGCCTTGAGGGTAGACAGCAGCGTGTTTACCTGATGCCTGAATAAACCCCAGTTGGCTTTTTTGTAGTTCCATCTTGTAATGGCTGGGCCTGTACTGAGAGTTGCACTCTGGACAGTAAGAAAGATTGGGCGATGGTCGCTTCCCCCTAGTTGGTCTCCTACTTCTCTACTAATAGATCCAGCTATATCTGGGGTGGCGAAGGCAAGATCTGGTGTTGAAGTTGTGTGCCATCCTCTGGAGTAGAAGGTAGGAGTATCTGTGGCATTATTGACTAGGATTAGGGAGTGATCATCTTGCCATGTTTCAACCTCTTCACCTCTGTGATCTAGATGGTTATAGCCCCAGCTCTGGGAGTGGCTATTAAAGTCTCCAACTGCTATAAAGTTGGTGGCTGGTACCTGTATAGAGCTGAGACTCAGGGGTTTGTTGTTTGGACAGTAATAGTTCAGGAGTTCTATTTCCATCTTGTCTACCTTTATCTGCAACAGCTGATATTCTGCTCCATCCATGTAGGTTTTCCTTTCGTGTGCATGAATGTTATTCCTTACAAGAGTAAGTACTCCTCCTTTTCGTCTATCTTGTCTGTCGGATCTGAAGCATTGATATCCCCTTATTTTAAAGGTTTGATCTGCTTTCAAGTGAGTCTCTTGGATACAGCAAACACTGACTTGCTTCTCATACAAGATGTTGTCCAGCTGTGTCTTTTTGCTGTATCTAGCCTGCTTGCTGTTCACTCCCTCTGCATTCCAGTGCATCATGACAAGTGGCACTCTGGGTTCCTCTTTTTCTGTTTTGTTTCGGTCAGTAGTTCTCCTCTGCCGTCTGCTGACTCCACAAGACGGTCTAGAGGGTCCTCCAGTAGCTGAGGGTGGGCTCTGTCGAGGCTCAGAGCCCGGCACTGCACCTGCCTGGTGGAGCTCCACAGGGCGAGCACCAGTACAAGATTTATTTGACGGTGTACTCATCCATTAAAAAAAAGCGAGTTGCGTGATACTGTTTTTTCCGGTGCGCCTTCTGGCCCAGTATCTACGACTTTAGCACCTCTTCAACGGGAGAGTGGGCTCATCCCTAATCTGTTTATGGTCCCAGTAGTAGACTATTCGCAAGCAGCCTGGGGGTGTCACTGCTCTGCGCGGACCTTGTTTACCGAGGCGGCGTCCGAGCTCGTATGGTGAAAATATGGTTGCGTTATCTTCAAAATAGACCTGTCTTTTCCGTGGCTTTTCTGCCATCCTGCAAATCTAAGTTAGGGAGTTCTGAGCTCCAGTCTCTTTCCCAGGCATTTTATCCTGGCCTGGCACACATACAGAGGACCCCACTTCTGGTTCTAAGTTAGCAGTTGGGGATAGGTGGGGTGGCACACTGTGCATTCCCCGTCATCCAGAGGGACTCTCCAACTATGCAGAGCTTGCACAATGCTGTGCTCTGGTTCTGGGCTCTCCCAAGGAATCCTCACGTCCTGCACAGAGCCACTTCCAGATACCCACCACCGGCCATCTCTCCATTGTAGAAATCTCCTGCATGCAGCCATCCAGTCAAGAGCCAGTATTAAGTCTGGTGCCCAAGTGATCCCCCCAAGCTCAGTGTGCAATGCTGGGTTCTCATCATGCTGCAACACAGGGGGGATTGTGATGCTCAGCCATCTCTCTCAACTCTGCACTGATAAGTGACATCGGGGACTTAACTGTGCCTCAGTACTGGGAGGCCCCGTTTCTGGGTACACCACACACAGCCAATTGAGGCAACGGTCGTCGTGGGCGTGTCACTTTCAATGACACATAGAAAGTTACAATTAACATATTATGAAAGAAGAAAGATCAAGGAACCAGAAGATATAATTTTTATTTAGAAAAGGCAAATTAATTACTAGGCAGAGTGAGGTTGAAAAGGGCCCAAACTGGGCTTCGCTTGCACGCCACAGAAATTTTCAACCGTGGCGAAGCGGTAGTTTGTGGTACCTAACTTTAGTCAGTTGTCCAGCTGTTGAAGTAGTGTAATAACACAGTCTCATCACATTCTGACTGACTATTTTCAGCACATCTTGAATCTTCTAACATTTCATTTATTTCTTCCTTTTATATCCATCACTCAGTTGTAGATGCTATTGTTAGTAACAAAAGAAATCCTCACTAACTTACAAGCCACACTGAACCAACACAAATAAGACCACATCAACTGTTTTGCATAAATTTGGCATTTTGCTGACATAGACATGAGCCTTCAGCTCCCCAAGGAGTATAGGCCTTAAAAAAACTTATGCCAGGTCTGCCTGTCCCGTGCCATCAGCTCACTGTCTGTCCTTGTCTTCTTCATGTCTGTCTCCAGTTCTCTTCTTCATGTCTGTCTCCAGTTCTCTTCTTCATGTCTGTCTCCAGTTCTCTTCTTCATGTCTGTCTCCAGTTCTCTTCTTCATGTCTGTCTCCAGTTCTCTTCTTCATGTCTGTCTACAGCTCTCTTCTTCATGTCTGTCTCCAGTTCTCTTCTTCATGTCTGTCTCCAGTTCTCTTCATGTCTGTCTCCAGTTCTCCTCTTCTTCATGTGTCTCCAGTTCTCTTCTCCATGTCTGTCTCCAGTTCTCTTCTTCATGTCTGTCTACAGCTCTCTTCTTCATGTCTGTCTCCAGTTCTCTTCTTCATGTCTGTCTCCAGTTCTCTTCTTCATGTCTGTCTCCAGTTCTCTTCTTCATGTCTGTCTACAGCTCTCTTCTTCATGTGTTCTTTGGTCTCAGTCTATATCTCTTACCCTGGGTATCCCAGAACAAGGACTGCCTTGTAATGCTATCAACAGGTTTCCTCAATGTGTGTCCTATTCGTCTCCAACGTCCTCTTCTCAGCTTTTGTTTCACTGGCACTTGTCTGGATCTTGTCATCAGTTCCACTATACCAGTATTAATTTGTGAGCCTGACATGTACAAGGGAACTGATTGGTGTTCAGGTTTTGTGTGGTATAGCAGCATGGTGTAACAGCGTGGTTTAATGGTCAGTGTACTGTGTGGTGTAACAGCATCAGAGTGGTGTAACTGCATTCTGTTACTATGTAGTGCAACAGTGCGGTGTAAGAGTGTTTGCAAAATGGATAAGTCAAACCAGCTGGCATTGCTGCACCATGGGTTGGCTGCCAAGAATCTCTGTCTCTTGCCCTTGATCCTTTTTTTTTTATATAAAATTTTGTTTCATTTTGGCGAGGCGCATCCCGTTCAACCTAGTTGGTTATATTAGGGCGTATGTCCAAATATAAAAGACCTTTAGGTGTGGAGTGATGGTTAAAGCCAGGGGTAGATAACCAGTTTGGAAATTGGAACCAGTGACATTGTCCCTTGTAGTTCTCTATGCTGTCAGGGGAGACAAACTTAGTAATAGAACTACTGCTGCCTCAGTCATGTCATAAGAGCTGACTGATATGAGTTTGTGTATGGGGCTGGTAGCTTTATTATGTCAAATAAATTGCTACAGAATACGTAGCTGCAGACACCCGTGCTTTGATGTTGGCTTTCTCAAGGAGGCCACCAGCTAGGGAGTCTTGACTCAAGTCAGCCCACCCTCTTAGAGTGTCAACAACAACAAAATTAGTGAACAAATTGTCAGGTGGGGTACTGTCTGATGATCAGATTTCCTCATGTTGTAGTACTTTGTCTTGACAACTTAGGTGCAGTTTTTTTATGAGGTGGTGGTGACCATTTCACTTCCTCACTGCCTTTACCTTCCCTAACTCAAGCAGTCAGTTACCCATTATACCCATGGTAAACTGGAGTGTGATGCCACCAGGTTTTGATTTATGCAAAATGAACCTTGATGAAGACAATTAGAAATCACTAACAATTTTATTTGCAGACTTTTTATGCTGGATTTTTCAAGCAGTTAAAATGATTCATGTTTCAGTTTGTTTTAGACATTGCTTTTATTTGGAAGCTTCTGTGTGACTTTACTGTTAGGCCAGGTCATTAGTTCAGTTATTGTAAAACCCTGGTTTTACCATCATCATTCCATTTTGTTACTTTAGGAGCATGATATGAGGAGGACTGCCATAAGACGGGAGTAAAACTGTAGAATGAAAAAAAAAAAAAACACAAATAGTGATACATCTTACTGGGAGAAAGGACAAGAAAAAACCTATGTTGCAGCCACAAGGCCTTTGTCAGGGACAGACAAACGAAAAACAGAAGGGAAAGAAAGTGAGAATTAAGTATTATGCTTTAGGAGCATAGGGGCTGCAATTTTTGCTCATTACCAGTTTCTGTTTTGAGTCTTTATTTAACTATTCCATTGAGATCAGGCTTCCTCATCCACCTGTACTCTCCGGGCACTCCCTGTCTAGCCTCCTCCCCTCTTCCCACTGAGGCTGCTGCAGCCAAGGGCATGTCTGACCACACTGTCTGGCCATGCCTGCTGCAGGTGTGTGTTATCCATGTCAACTCAGTTTCTTTAGTCTCCAGCCATTTTGAAGCCATGTTTGACACTGATAGAAAAAAGAGTTGATAGATATAACATGCTTAATGTTGTCTAAAATGTGTTGCTTTATAAACAGTTCTCAAGGTCCTGAGTAGGAGCAATAGTGTGTAGTAATAATTTGATTTATGTTAATTTTGATGTTTTTTTTTTTTTTTTTGTTTTTTTTTTATGGAATGTGTCAGACATGTATCACGACTGAGATTAACACAATTTGTGTCAACAGTATCAACACCTGCCACTCGGGTCATGATGTGGAGTTCATTCGACATGACCGCTTATTCTGTGACTGTGGTACCTGGACCCTCAGTAAGCACTGCCAGCTTCAAGGTGAGCCAACCCAAGACACAGACACACTTTATGACTCTGCTGCTCCGATGGAGTCACATACCCTCAGAGTGAACTGACTCCATCAAAACAGAAACTGATGATGGTGATTAGCAGTGATTGCTATATTATAAATGGGTGCTATACTGCTGTGAAATATTATAAATAGATACTATCTGTGATTGCTATATTAGACATGAGTGGTATAACGCTATGAAATATTAGAAATAGATGCTATTGTATCTATGATTACTATATTAGAAATGAGTGCTGTATTAAACATGGATGCTATTTTCAAAATGACATGCTATTAACTACTAATATTCTCGCATGTTCTTATTAATAATGTTGTATTAGCCATTATGGCTATGTTTGAAATAAATGATATATTAGCTTTGTCTGCTGTGTTATAAATGGGTCTGTATTATCTATGACTGTTTTATTAGAAATGAGTGCTACATTAGCCATCTGCTATATTAAAAACAGATAGCCAAAGTAAAAATGAAACTCAAGAGATATGCAACAATACAAAATTATAGACAACAATTTAATGTAGGACATCTAAGAAATCAAGAGAAATTTGCAGTCACGGTATCCAACAAATTCCAAGTGCTCCAACAGCTGGAAGATGTAGAGAATACAGAAGACTATTGGCAGCAGATCAAGACTGTATGGAATGAGACGTGAAGAAATACTGGGGAAAAGGGAACGACAACAAAAAGTATGGATAACAACAGAAACCATCAATAAGATAAAAGACAGAAAAAACAAGAAAGCAGATTTAAACACAAGCAAAACCAGAAGTTCCAAAGCCAAGGCTGAAGAAGTGTACACAGAAGCAAACAAAGAAGTATCAAAAGAGACAAGAGGAAGTGTATTGAGGAGTTGGCAAGAGAGGCAGAAGATGCTGCAGCCAAAGGAAATATGAGAGAACTGTAAAACAGCACAAAGAAGCTAACAGGGAAATACAAGCAAACAAGTTGCCTCATAAAAGACAAGAATGGAAAACTGCTCAGCAATATACAAGAGCAAATAAAGAGGTGGACAGAATATTTTGAGGACCTTCTCAATAGACCAGCTTCACAAAACCCCCCGGACATCCAGCCAGCAGAAGAAGAGCTACAAATTAACGGTGAAAGAAAAGACCAACGAAGGAAGAAATAAAGAAAGCCATAAAGCTTCTAAGAGATGGAAAAGCGTCTGGACCTGATGGCATTCCAGCAGAGGCCATCAAAGCAGATATCGACACGGCTACAGAGATGTTATATAAATTACTTGGTAAAGTCTGGAAAAAGGAAGAGATACCAGCAGAATGGAAGGAAGGATATCTCGTTAAGTTGCCTAAGAAGGGAAATTTACAAGAGTGCACAAATTAAAGAGGAATAATGTTACTATCAGTGCCAGGAAAAGTATTAAACAGGATTATCCTTGAGATTAAAAGAGTCCAGAGACAAGAAACTGAGAGATGAACAAGCAGGTTTTCGATAAAACATCCTGTACAGACCAGATAGCCACTTTGAGAATAATAGTTGAACAAAGTCTGGAATGGAATTCACCACTATACATCGGATTTGTGGACTACGAAAAGGCATTTGACAGTGTAGACAGAGAATCACTTTGGAAATTGATGAGGCATAATGGAGTTCCACTGAAGATCATTAATTTAATAAAGAAAACATATGAAGACATGACATTCAGAGTTCTTCACGAAGGACAGCTTACAGAACCGTTTGGGATAAGAACAGGAGTGCGACAGGGATGCCTCTTGTCTCCATTTCTTTTCTTACTAGCAATAGACTGGGTTATGAGATCATCAACAACACACAACAGAAATGGAATCCAGTGGACTCTGACTAAGCAGTTGGATGATCTGGATTTTGCAGATGACTTGGCTCTTCTGTCCCATAACCGTAATCAGATACAGGACAAATTGAAAACACTCGATGAGAGGTCACAGCAATTGGGTCTAAAAATACACAGGTAAAAGACAAAAATAATGAGAATAAATGCAGGTAATGATAACAGGGTTGAACTTGAAGAAACACCAATACAAGATGTAGAATCGTACACATATCTTGGCAGTAAAATAGACAAAGTTGGAGGGACAGACAGCGATATCAAAATAAGAATACAAAAGGCAAGAGGAGCTTTCATTGCATTGGGAAATATATGGAGATCAAGAGAAATTGGATCCAACACGAAAATAAGAATCTTCAACTCAGATGTGAAGTCAGTCCTATTGTATGGCTCTGAGACATGGAAAACAACAAAGACAACAACCAAAAAGCTACAGACTATAAAGCTACAGTATAAATGAGCGCTTGCGTAGAATAGAGGGATTAAAATGGTATGACAAGGTTACCAACGTGGAACTGATGACAAGAACTAGACAAGTGCCTGTGGAACAAGAGATGAAAAGAAGATGATGGCGATGGATTGGACACACACTGAGGAGACCTGTTGATAGCATTACAAGGCAGTCCTTGTTCTGGAACCCCCAGGGCAAGAGAGGCAGAGGTAGACCAAGAAGCACATGGAGAAGAGAGCTGGAAACACGGGTGAAAATGATGAGAACGTGGAAAGAACTTGAGATGATGGCACGTGACAGGAGGACTTGGCATGTGTTTGTTGAAGGCCTATGCTCCTTTGGGAGTGAAGGGTTATGAATAAAATGAATATTAGAAACAGACAGGCAGCCACGCTTTAACCCCGGGCGAGAACATTTGAATGAGTGTCGTCGACCAGTACTTGGACTGGATTAATTCGAGCCCTGGCAAAGACATTTGAAGGAGTGTTGTCGACCAGGGACTGGCCACTCATGAGCCGACCCAGCTCTAATGGGTACCCTCCGAAGACGGTGAGTATCTGCCTGAATGGCGAGTGGACACCTGTCATTGTACAGGGAAAAAAGGGATACTCATGAAAAAATCAGTCTCAATTCTCACCTGGAGTAATAGCGGGCGTACGTTAAATAAAAAAAGAAACAGACGCTATATTCTCTGGCTGCTATAGTGGAAATGAGTGCTGCATTAAAAAGAATGCTATGTTAGCCATGGCTGATATATTAGAAATGAGTGCCATACTATGAGTGTCATATTAGCCACAAGAGCTATATTTGCAATAAGCGTTATCTTATTCATGTCTTCCCTCTCTTTACATGAAGAAGTGTCCTGTCATTCACAAACACGTAGTAGTTATTTCATCTTATCTAAAGTGTAAGGAGTCCCAGAGTTTAAAGTTAAAGTACAATTTGTAAAGAAATAGTATGTGATATATGCAATAGTAATGCATGTGTGTTCATATTTCCACAAAGTATAATACCCTTACACGTCTGTATCTCATTCCATAGCAGGTGTGTGTTTATTTTCTGCAACCATTACATAGTTTTGTTTACTCTATAAATAGTATTCGTGCCAGATACAGACAAAAGCCATAATTGCAAATCTAAATTTTTATTTCCCATTCTTTATTGCCTTTTACAACCCTGTGGAATCTTCCACCCCATGTCAAGCTTCAGCTAGATCTTGTAAAATATTCTTGTTCTCAGCAGCCATTATATCGTTTTACACCTTCAATGCCCTTTTCATTTCACTATCAGATTGTTTTCATCACATGTTTTGAGATATACCACGTGTTAATGCCTACCATGGTGACTTCAGAACAATACTTCCGTATTTTATGACCTCTAAGTGTTTTATCCGGTATGTCACAACCATCTCTATCATTTCCTTACCCCAGGTTCCGGCAATGTTTGCCTGTTTCTTTCCCTTGGTTCTATATTGGCAAATTTAAATATATATATACTTCAAACTACGCAACAGAACTAATAACCAGAATAATTTTAAGAAGATGAAAGAAAATCTTATGTTCTTCTAGTAGGAGAATTGAACGTCTTTTTCATGATTTCATATTATGTAATATTGTAATGACATTAACCTTTCGTGTCAATCAAATAATACTGACAGCAAAATGATAAGAGTTATAAGGTTTATTTGATAAAGTGTATATTTTAAAATAATTACAGTAGATTTTGCAGAGGAAACAATGTTTGCCTGAACATGTTTGCAAGACACATCTTGCACGGACAGAAAATGTATTGTGAAAAATGTCAGTTGCTGAAGGTTTTTTGTGGAGCGTCACAAAGTTTGTGGTCTTCACGAAGTCCTGATAAAAATACTTACTTACTTACTTAGTCGTTCCCCTTCTACCGTGAGGTGTAGAGGTTTGGAAGAGAGAGCGCCAGACCATTCTATCAGCTGTCTTCTTCCTGGCCTGGTTCCATTCTAGTCCTCGGTCCTTCAAAGATTGTCTAATGTTGTCCTCCCAGCGGACTCTGGGTCGTCCTGGAGGTCTGGATCCCTGGCTCTTTGTTTCCCATGCTTGTCGTGGTAGCCGATCTTCTCCCATTCTGCAGACATGGCCAAACCATCTTAGTTGGGACTGTTCTATTTGGGTCTGCAGCGGATGGGATTTTAGGCCTTGACGGATCGTCTGGTTGCAGACCATATCTCTTCTTGTTACTTCAACCACTTTCCTCAGATACCTCATTTCTGAGGTTTGGATCTGGCTTTTGTGGGTTGTAGTCATTGCCCACGACTCGCATCCATATGTCAAGACTGGGACATAGGTGGAGCGGTATACAGCCATCTTCGTTTTCTTACCAACCTCTTTCTTGCTGAGGAATCCACAATTTATGGCCTGAAAAAGTCTCCCAGCCGCTGCTTTTCGAGTGGCCAACTCTTCTTTGATGCCTCCCTTTCGGTCTATAATAGCTCCGAGATATTTAAAGTGGTCGACCTGCTCCAGGACCTGTTCTCCCAACTTAATCTGATGTTTTCTTTCTTCTCGTGATATCACCATGGATTTTGTTTTAGAGCTGCTTATGACCATCCCTCTCTTCTCCAGCTCTTCCTTCCAGACTTGCAGGTTGGATTGGAGATGTGCCTCTGATTTAGCAATCAGGGCAACATCATCAGCAAATGCCAGCTCCGAAATATAGACCTGTCTCATCTTCCAGTACCCCACTGAATACTTTCTTGTTCTCTCCTTACATGCCTTGATGACATCGTCCATAAGGAGTATGAAGAGGTAAGGTGATAGGATATCACCTTGTCTTACACCAGTGGTGGGCCTGAACTCTTCTGACTTATGGTTTGCTGTCCTCACATAATTTCTGCAAGACTTGTAGAAGCTCTGTATAGCATGAATCAGAGGTGCTGGAATATTCTTCCTTGCCAAACAGTCCCAAAGTTTGCTCCAGGGGACCCTGTCAAACGCCTTTTCCAGATCTATGAAACAAAGATGGATCTCACTCTTATACTCAAGGGCCTTTTCACTTAGCTGTCTGAGTGTGAAGATTAGGTCTTGAGTACTTCGGTTTGCTCGGAATCCACACTGGACCTCATCCAATTGTGGCTCAGCTAGGCGTCGGAGTCTCTGCTCTAGGATTCTAGAGTAGATTTTACCAGGGACACTGAGAAGGGATATGCCTCTATGGTTTCCACATTGTCGATTGTCACCCTTTTTGAAAATTGGTGTTATGATGGCAATCTCCCAATCCTTTGGTATGGTCTTCTTGCACCATGCTGCCTGTAGGACCTTTAAGAGTAATAGGTCGCCTGATGCTCCCATGTACTTAACCATTTCTGGTGTTATACCATCATGCCCTGCTGCTTTGCCCATCTTGATTTTCTCTAGTGCTGCCCTCAGTTCTTCCATCTTTATGTCATCTTCACCATCATTGGTTTTCTCTTCTGTGCTAGTGGTTATCATTTCTGTTGCTTCACCATGCTCACCATCCAGGAGTTCTGAGAAATATTCTTTCCATCTTTCCATTACTTCCTTCGGGGCAGTAAGCAATTTGCCTTGCTTGTCCTTTATAAATTTGAGAGGGTATTGTTTTTCCTTCCTCATGTTCTTTAGGGTCTTATAGAACAATTTCTGGTTTTCTTGTGCATCTTTTTCTAGCTTTTCTCCAAATTCTTCCCAGGACTTCTGTTTTGCTGCTAGCACTTTGTTCTTTGCTTCTGTTCTGAGTGTCACATATTCTCTATATTTTTCCATTTGTTGTGTTGTGTTTTTAGCTCCTAAGTATTGTTTCCATGCCATTTTCTTCTCTCTTATTTTCTCTTTGACTTCCTCTGTCCACCAAGGTGTCCTCTTTCTCTGGTTCCCAAGTCAGACTTCACCGCATGCTTCTGCAGCAGCTGTCTTTATGATATCCTTGAATTTATTCCAGAGGGTTTCCAAGTCATCAGGTTGTTCTTCTGTGTTGCTCACTGCTGCAGCAATAAGCCCCTGATATCTGGTCTTAATTTCTGGCTTTCTCAGCTTGTAGGTCCTAATGCTCATTTCTCCTGCTCGTTTACTTGGTTTCTTGCGTGATGTTGGGCAGTTCCTAGGCTGAGCAACTCTTTCAGTTGTTCGTTTGATTGTTAGCAGGTAGTGATCACTTCCAATCTCTGGCCCCCTCCAGACTCTTGCATCTCGGACATATCTGAATGAGCTTCTCCGAACAATGGCATAGTCGATCACTGACTTCTCATTCTTGGTTGGTTCACATCTAGTGTATGCATGTATGCGCTTATGGGGGAACTTTGTGTTTGTAATGATCAGATTCTGCTCACTGCAGAATCTAAGGAGTCGCTTTCCATTGTCATTGAGAGTATCTTCTCCATATCTTCCGATAACTCCACCCCATCTAGCATGGTCATTTCCAACTCTGGCATTAAAATCTCCGAGCATGATAACTTCATCTAGGCAGTCATCCACTGTCCTTTGAAGCAGCTCGAAGAATTCTTCCTTGACCTCTGCTCTCTCATCCTCATTTGGCCCATACACTATGACCAGGTTGACTATGGTTTCTCCTTCTTTTAGTTTTACAACCATAATGCGCTCCGAGACAAAGTTCCATCCCTTGATACTATCTTTTTGATTTTGGGCCACAATGCAACCCACGCCCCCTTTAGCTCTTTCAGACATGGGTACACCACTGTAGAGCAACGTGTTGCCATCGAGATCCATGACTCCTTGTCCTTTTTTCTTCGTTTCCGTTATAGCCAGGATTTCTAGTTTTGCTTTCCTCATCTCTTCCACCAGCTCCTCTTCCTTCCCATTTATACTTCTTGTGTTCCAAGTTCCTATAGTCGTAGTCCGTAGTCCGTTCCAGTTCGTCGCCTTTAGAATCAGTCCGGTTTTCTCTCTTGTATTGCTCGTAATCATAGTTTTAGACAAACAGGTGATTGGCCTGTTGTGCCTTTGCATGGTGGAGGCCTGATAAAAATAACAAAATGTTATTATTTGACAGGAAGATTTCAGCATGATGATAATGTTAATGGATGTGATCTGTCTGAGATCTCAGAAAGTGCTTCTAGATTTTGTTACTGCCAATAAGACAGGGGCAGGAAAGTAAGTTTTTGAATTAGGGAAAATAGAATTTAAGATATTTCTTAACAATATACTTGTCTATTGCTTGTCTTGATTTTGTTGCTCACAGAGATGCAATGGTCAAGTAAATTTATTTTTCACATTTCATTAAAATGAGTTTTAACAAAGATAAAGTGTCATGAAGAAGTACTTACAAATTTAACACATTATAATGCAAATAGAGTTTATAATAAAGTGAATGATGGCCCCAGCTTTTTTTTCCCCCCAAATCTCCACTCTCATTCCCCCTCCGACACCCGCTCCTTTTGTGGAAAAGCTTTACGGGTATTCAAATAGCCTCAAACTGACTACTGCTTTCTTTGAGAACATTCAAGCTGACGTCTGAGAGTGTACGAAGAAGAAGAAGAAGATTCCCCCTCCCAATTTAAAAATAATGATTGTCATGTGGTTACAAGTATTTTTCAAAAATATTTTTTTTTTCTTACGATAGTGTTTAAAGAAGATTATTTTCTAGAGTTAACAAAATAAAGCTTGAATGTTCTGGCCATTTATCGGGTAATATCCAGCATTTCAGTCATGAAGCTGCTGCATTCCATATAGTGTTACGTGTCTTTTATATAGGCCTATTGTTAATGTTAATTTTATAGTAACAGGATGGTTCCTGTGGCCAAGATGATGTCTAGGGTAGTAAGTTCTCAGGCACCGCAATCAGCCCACACCACTCAGAATGATTTGAGTCACAATGGACGATATATCATTTATTTAGGACGGCACGCAGCTCCACAAATAAATAGTTCAAGCCAACATAGAATGGCAGATAATATGCAGAAAACGATATACCGTAAGCAGTCAGTCCATGTCAGGAACGCTGTCCTTTAGTTCTCAATGTGATATATTTCTATGAAACTCAACACTGAGCAATTATACTTCTGGTCAGTACAGATAACTAGATACATCTCACTGAAGATCTTGATGTATTAGTGATAACAAAACTCCATTATAAACACTTTAACAATCAGGAGCTCAAACACATACGTCCACTCGCCATAACACATAATCGTATAAGGCTCTGCATTTCTGCTCCTCTAGTTTCACGTGAGCCAGCCAAGCATATCGGCTTAACGTCACTCACCCATCTTTATCAGTGACCCATATAAAATAAACAAAGAGCCCCGTTGAGCTAACCATATAATAGGCACAATCGTTATGAATTTTAATCATAACATTATTCCCCCTCCACCACCCCTCCTCGCCACCCAAAATAATGGAAACAAAGTTTTCATTATTTCCATGGTGTGAGTATAACAACACCAGAGTGAAATATGGTAACATCAAATTTCACTATAAAGAAGAACTAGTATAGACCTAGCACCGAGGTTTCTGGCATAGGGTAGGCAATTAAACACTAAAAGTGTGGTCATTGGTTAATACCAAAGCCAATATCTCCTTTAGACAAAATCCCTTTTAACCGCAATGTGAGGTCGCTATAACTAAAAGTACTCAACATATTAAAAAATGATGATAGCAATACATGCACTCACATACCTCACACCATCACCTAACGCTTATCAGTTGTCAATTAATTAATTCATGATCAACATAAAAAATGCAAAGCAATAAATGATAAACAAATATGCACCAACGTAAATAGATGAAATCAATCGATACCCTTTAGCTCCCCAAGGAGCATAGGCCTTCAAAAAACACATGTCAAGTCTTCATGTCCTGTGCCATCTGCTCAAGTTCTTTCCATGTTTTCCTCATCATTTTCACCTCTGTTTCCAGTTCTCTTCTCTGTGTGTTTTTCGGTCTACCTCTGCCTTTTTTTCCCTGTGGATTCCAGAACAAGGACTGCCTTGTAATGCTGTCAACAGGTTTCCTCAATGTGTGTCCTATCCATCGCCGCATCTTCTTCTCAACTCTTGTTCCACTGGCACTTGTCTGGTTCTTGTCATCAATTCCACATTTGTGACTTTATCATACCATTTCAGTCCTTCTAATCTACGCAAGCACCCGTTTATAAAAGTCTGTAGCTTTTTGGTTGTTGTTTTTGTTGTTCTCCATGTCTCAGAGCCATACAATAGGACTGACTTCATATTTGAGTTGAAGATTATTATTTTCGTGTTGGACTTGATTTCTCTTGTTCTCCATATGTTTCCCAATGCAATGAAAGCTCCTCTTGGTTTATGTATTCTTATTTTGAAATCACTGTCTGTCCCTCCAACTTTGTCTATATTACTTCCAAGATATGTGTACGATTCTACATCTTTTAGTGGTGTTTCTTCAAGTTCAACCTTGTTATTATTTCTTGCATTTATTCTCATAATCTTTGTCTTTTCCCTGTGTATTTTCAGCCCACTTGTGACCTCTCATTGAGAATTTTCATTTTCTCTTGAACCTGATTATGGTTATGGGACAGAAGAGCCAAGTCATCTGCAAAATCCAGATCATCAAGCTGTTTAGTCAGATTCCACTGCATTCCATTTCTTTTGTGTGGTGTCGATGTTTTCACAACCCAATCTATTGCTAGTAAGAAAATAAATGGAGACAAGAGGCATCCCTGTCTCTCCCCTGTTCTAATCCTAAACAGTTCTGTGAGTTGTCATTCATGAAGAACTCTGCATGTCATGTCTTCATAGGTCTTCTTTATTAAGTTAATGATCTTCATAGGAACTCCACAATATCTCATCAATTTCCAAAGCGATTCTCTGTCTACACTGTCAAATGACTTTTCATAGTCCACGAATCTGATGTATAGCGGTGAATTCCATTCCAGACTTTGTTCAACTATTATTCTCAATGTGGCTATCTGGTCTGTACAGGATCCATTTTGTCAAAAACCTGCTTGTTCATCTCTCAGTTGCTTGTCTATGGACTCTTTTAATCTCTTCAGGAAGATTCTGTTTAATACTTTTGTTGCTGGCACTGATAGTATCATTATTCCTCTATAATTTGTGCACTCTTGTAAATTTCCCTTCATGTGCAACTTGACCAGATAACCTTCCTTCCATTCTGCTGGTATTTCCTCTCTCTCCCAGACTTTGCCAAATAGTTTGTAAAATATCTCTGTAGAGGTATCAATATCAGTTTTGATGGCCTCTGCTGGAACGCAATCTGGACCAGCTGCTTTTCCATCTCTCAGAAGCTTTATGACTTTCTTTATTTCTTCTTTACTTGGTCGTTCACAGCTGATTTGTAGCTCCTCTTCTGCTGGCTGGATGTCTGGGGGATTAATTGGAGATGGTCTATTGAGAAGTTCCTCAAAATGTTCTGTCCATCTCTTCATTTGTTCTTGTATATTACTAAGCAATTTTCCATTCTTATCTTTTATGAGGCCATTTGCTTGCTTATATTTCCCTGTTAGCTTCTTTGTGTTGTTGTACAGGTCCCTCATATTTCCTTTTGCTGTATCTTCCTCTGCTTCCCTTGCTAAATCATCAATATATTTCATCTAGTGGATAATGGACAAAGACGGGAGACACCATTTGCATGTATCAAAGATTTATGTGGCTTTTTTTGTGGGCTTCTTAACGATTACAAGAGAGGAGGCTTATTAACGTGGCAAAAGGTTCCATTCCAGAAACTAAAGTATGACTTAAAATTGTGGGCGATCATGGAAAGGGAAGCATCAAAGTTACAATGCAGGCAGTAAACTTTGAGAAACCAAATTTTTAAATCTAACACTAATGTCATCCCTCTGCGCTTGTCGTAACTCTGCTTTGCTACATAGAAATGATGAGTTGAGGAATGAGCTATCCAATGTTGGGTGTTGGGATGCTCTGCTCAAACTCTTGGTAGTTTCATGGTTTTCACCATTGGGGTTGTTCAGGTCATTGCAAAAAGAGCAATATCTCACAAACTGTCGAATTTCCTGTCGCATACCTGGCCAGAAATGGTTCAAGGAGACCTTTTTTCCAAAGCACGCAATCCTTTAAGGGAGTGTGGTAGGGTTGAATGCATATTTTGCACTAGGCGGGTGCGATTTGGGAGTGGGACAACTAATTGTCTCTTGTTCCCTACGTGTCTATAAACCAAACCTTTATCCCTGTAAAAGGCCCCATGAGAAGTATAGGAGTAATTACCATACAACTTAAATAAACAAAGCTTGAGGGATTTATCATCCCTTTGTGCCTTCTTCAGTTTTGATATGTTCAGGCTGGCTAGAGATGAGAGTTCAGGGACCACTTGGGCGTGTCCTGTGTTCTCTCTCTCTCTCTTTCTCTTTCTTGTGTCGACGTAGATTTCTGTGAAGGATCCCAAAGGAAGACATATTTTCTCCCTAACATGAGAGGATAGACTAACTCGTCTACTATTGCGGCATTGATTTTGCCCCACACATATTGAGTTGACACATCAATCTCCGCAACTGAAAGAATCATAGGCTCTATGCTCTTCTGGGGCTCCTGTATTTCTACAGTTTTACCAGTGTATTGGTGGGCCTTCACCAAAGATGGGGATACTAGAGCTGAGTACTCTAAGCCCGAATCATATAAAGAAAGTACTTTGTGGGCACCAACAGTTACTTGTTCACTAATAGGGGGATGACTGGGGGTTTTAGTTGGGTACCTGGAAGCCATGGTTCACTGTCGACTTCGTCAGCCGGCTTGCGTCATTGTAAGGGTCTGTTTTAGGCATCTTGCAATCCGATGTGAAATGCATGTTGGTTTTGCACGATTTGTTCCATCGTCTTCGAAGTCCCTGGGCTGAATTACTCTGTTTCTGCTTGTGGTAATCTTGTGGTTGTTGTTGTTGGGCCGTTTTGTGTGAGGTGTTGATCGTACATTTGGATTCAGTGAAGGGCGCTCGTCTTGTTTGGCGTGATGTCATGAACGAAATATCAGGTTGGTTACGTTGAGAGTGACAACATTGATGTAAATTTAAAACCCGTCTGGTCAGGTGACCGCGGACGGGAAGTGGACACAAATTCTGGCGCAAAAAGGCAGTAGAGTTCTAGCCAGTGTCCGGTGCGGATCGCCTTTATGTTCCCTGTCAGCATTTTTGCTGGGAAGTATATGCCATGGTTGTTGAATCATAGTGCTTGCCATTTCTTCATGCAGGGAGGATTAAAGTGCATAATTCTAGAGTGATGGTGAATTATCTAGTGGCATTTCCTTAGGCCGTTGTTGATGATTTATTTGTGATTAAGTATTGCTTCATCATAGCACAGGGGTTCGCCGGTGAGTAAAAGTCATTGTGGTGTCCATTCAGTATGGCCATACCAGTAGGTATGATACTGATAGATTAAGTTGTTAGTAGTGCAAACTGTATTGGGATTTATGTTCAGTGTATTTCATATGTATTACGAGCCGTATGGGGCTTCATTGTGTGCAGTGTATTAATAAAAGGGAACTTACCTGTTAAAGGTGTTTTCACTTACTTATTGTCAACTAGTGTATGCTGTGGTCGTCTCCTAGCGGGACGAGCCAAGTATGAAAGTGTTAATGTGCTAAAATCCACAGTATAACTAGTTCCTGAAAGGTGACTATCGTGTTATCGCTGCTTTGCGTGTTGTGCTGTCCGTCCTTTGGAGTTATTATCTGGGTGATCCTGTTGTCTGGGGGTAAATATTGTGTGGGTGCCTTTTAGACAGGTTGACTTCTGACTGGGTGCTCTGGTACCAATCAGCAAACAGTATTAACTGATCAAGAGTTTTGGCCCATGCTCACCCAGGAACCTTCTCATGTCAGGAGTGAGCGACTCCTTGAACTGTTCCACGATAATCATTTCTTGCAGCCCTTTGTACAATTCATTGAAGCTGTCGTGAAACATTCCAAATCCACATATATAAATTAAAAAGAAAATGTAAAGCCTAACGCATTAATACAATAAAAGGAAAGAGAAATGGTAAAAGAACAGTGCTGTCACAATGACTGTACTCGAGATCCCCCTTTTTCTACTTCGTCTGCATATTCTCACGTTTCCACGTTGATAGTAAAGCCTATAGCAGCATACATGCGTTTCCACAAAACAATAAAACGTGTACTGTATTTCTAAGAAAACCTTGAGATACGCAGGCTGACCTATATTTAATATTCCATTCATGTCATTTTATACACTACGTTAGCATTAACGAAAAGACAGATGGACTTAGGGAGAGAGAGGGCGGATCGGAGGAACACAGGCAATACTACCACAGACTCGCGATACAATACTAATGCCACCCCTAACACGCGAAAAGCATGAAGCACTAACTTTTTTCAAATAGACAGTGATAAAAAACACTACCCATACGAGAGTTAGGTTTAAAAACCTGAAAAATTCTTATTAGGAAACATGACATTATACTGGTTTACGTTTGAAAGCCTGACAGTACCCAGACACCACGTCGTATCGAAGTGAACGGGAGGTAGAAGAAAATGCATATTTTGAACGCAGCCACTTGGCCCCATTAAATTTGTATATTTGGGTTCCTTAGGACTTGCTGACAAATAATATGTTAAGTGTTACGCAAATAGTCTAGGAATTAACAAATTATAGCCAAAAGAAATAGTGAGGGTGTCAGACAACACCAAAATCAGAATCGCTCAGTGGCAGATTTTGAAACCATTGTACGGGAAATAGGTCACCATGTTAAATCCTATTTGATTGGAGCGAAGTAAATGTAAGGCGAAACACGATTAGTCGGACTACAAATACTAATTTTTTGTTGTTAGGGGAAACAGTAGTAGAGGTACTTTTTTGAAAAGCTGTGTAAACATGGCACGATTGGTTAGACCCGCCAATATAGTCAATTAGAAGCGTCAGTTCAGTACCACATTTTCAAATAAACTTACTAAAGCAACAGTGCGTTGAGATCCAGATTGTATTTTTCTAAATAAAAGCCTGGGACAAGAGGCAGATCGGAATTTGTGCCAGATTCATTGCCAGTCAACGTAATTGTTTATTATTTCCAGGAATTGTGGTAAGCTTGAAATATTTGATATTTTTTTTAATGAAAATTGAATGTGAATTGATAATATATGTCTGTATATGTGTGTGTGGTTCAGTAGCCAACATGAGGCAAAGCCTAGATAGTGCTCCAACCTGAACAGGACATGTCGGAGAAAAGTAAAACTGCATGGAATTGCCAAAGAGTACACTGACACCTATCTTATTGAATAGAAGAAAATAATGATGGAATTGCAGAGGCGTTGTAACCATTAGGGAGAACAATGCTGGTGTAAATTGTTTCAGATGAAGCTAGCAGTTGGTTCTGTATTGTGTCCAGTGTGGAAATAGATTATAAATTAGTTCTGAAGTAGGAGGTACAACCTTCTTGTTTCAGGGACTGTGGTCCTAATTTCTTGAAGCAGCACCTGATCTGAGTTTTGCTGAATCCAGAGGCTGACAGCATACTCTTTGGTCCAGCTAGCGACCAGTGAGGGGTCTCAAGAATGCAGTGAAGCCATCGAGCAGAGGAGAATCTTCCTGCCACCATCACGAAAGTTAAGCTTATGTGGCCAGAGCAGCTCAATCATTATATGCCCCCCTCTAAAATTGACAGTATATTTAACACAGAGGGACAATAAATGGTTTCAAATGATAGGAACTGTGAACTTTTCCCAATAATATTTCCACAAAATCAAACACTTGAAGTCATGATGACAAATAACAACATAGCTTGAAGAACAAAACCAGTATTACCTCATAGTACTACCTCAAAACTTACAGACATAGTATAATAATAATAAATACAAAGGTCATATTTATAAATTGTGTACATACACCTTATGATTACATTTGATTGTGATTCCTGGTTCACTGTGTAGTTGAATCAGGATATCTATTATTGAAAAGAATTAATACATATATATATTTGAAACGTTACCACTTGCCTCATTTAAGATAGTCTTATAGAGTGTCATATGTGTGTGAGTGTCACAGTGTAGTAAAGTGTTGTGGAATAAATTAAATTGTTTATCTGTCTGTTGTTGTTGTGATCATACACTTCATCACTTTCATAACCCTAGACATTTAACGTAGTCATCACAATATTCCAGAATAATTCTGACTGAGATATAAATGTGGTAGCAAGTAAGGTCATCTGTAATACACCACACTTATTAGATACAGATACCTTCACAGCTGATCTCAGGCAGTACACTAAGTCCCCTATAAATATTTATATCATCCCATTTCACCACAGAAGCCACTGAGAGATCCCCACATCTCCAAGTACATAGTCTAGCCAGACGATAGCAAACTGCTTATACAATTCATCTTTCTGCCTCTTGGCTTCCCGGAACTTGCTTTGAAACCTTTATGCGTTCAGCTGAAAACGTTAAAGCAAGACTTTCTTCAACAAAGCAAGATAGAGGTCCATTTACTCCGAAGCCTCGGAGTACTAATCTAACTGAAAAGAGGCCGCACTTGATACTGCCATGTAAGATATGTTTCTCCTATCACTATCTTGAGAACTCACAGACCTATAGCACAAGACCCAGAATCTGCTGTTCTACCTTCGTTCTCCAGTTTTTTCAGTCTAATCTGGTGGGCCCTGTCCTCGTCCTTTTCGGCCTTTAGTCTGTCAACCTGTTTCTTTGTGAATGATCTCTCTTTTTCAGCCTTCTGCTCCTCAAAAGCTTGTTGCTTTTCCTTCTCTTCGGATTATTTCTCTGCTTTAGCCATTTCATGTTCTCTCACTGTCTGTCTCTCCTAGCGTTCTTTGGCATTCTCTGCCCTCTCCAAGTCAATTTCTGCCTTGTTACGGTCTTTCTCCACACATTTTCCACACAGTCAACACTCGTAAATCTTTGCCAGATAAACCCATCTCTTTAACCATACTTAGGTAAAAAGTGTACAGATTTTGTGGTTCGGCTTTGGGCATGCTGTGCAAGGAAATTGTTTCCAGGCTACGTACACGAAAACTGCAATTGCTGCTTAACTAAAATAACATTCGCTGGCTTCCTAGCTCAGTGGTCTATGGTTCGATCCCCAGATGAGGAGGGATTTTTTATGGCTCCTGGGTCAACCCAGCCCCAAATGGATACCAGAGCAATTTTAGGAAGGTTAACGTGGCCTGCGTGATGCTGACTACATCACATTCTAACAGTACTAACACCATATTCCCAATATGCCTCAATGGGCGTGTAACGGGATCCTTTACCTTTTTTAAAAAAAAAATAGAATTAGCCACTCTAAAGTTCAAAATACTTGCTGACTATAATTATCAAATCCACAATAACAACAAAAACACAAATTAGGTTTCATCAATGGACAGTTTTTTTTTCCCACCTTTCAAATATTTTATAAAAGATTTAAGTTTTGTCAATTATTAACTTTGTGTTCTCTTAATATTCTTCACTTTCTTATTTATTTATTATTTTATTTCAACGTGTTTGATCAGATCTATCTCACTAATAACTAACAAAACTTTTTCAGTCAATCTAAAATTTCTTATCTGATTTCTTTGGGGAATTAACCATCATGTTTCTTAATCCAAGACGAGTCTCCCAAGTGTCACAGCATTTTCCTCCCCTTTGCTCTGCAGTAGTGGTCCACCAGTGGCCAGAACTCACGAGTATCTAAAATGGTTCTTCAAAGGTGTCTACCTTCGCGCAAGATTACTCTTGGCATAGTTGATGATAGAAGGATAATGATGCTTCTATCTCAAGGGAGTGTCCATACGATACTTCAGAAGTCAAGAACAATGCTGCATAGGGCAGCACTATTAACATGAATCTGATCCGTCGCCTTTTGTGAAGTTTTGAGCAAAGGTTTGGCTTGTTTGAGCCTACAGCTGGGGTTATCCAACAAAATTCATGTTTAAGTATTTTTGGCTCTATAGCTGTAACTATATATAAATATATATATACACACACACACATATATTTATATTTATTTATATATTTAAACAATTCTAGATCATACATGTGCTCTCATATCTATAATAACTGAATCAACTATGAATTTGTAAAATAAAATATAACAAATTTAATAATCAATTAGTCTTTAACAAGTTAAAATAAATATGAAATGATGGGTGAACTTTAGTTAAAAAGTGACTTCATGGAGACTTGTTAGAGAAGTTAAAAAAATGTCCTTTTGCTGTTTCCTTTAATAAGAACTTAGCATGGTCTAAATGAGTACTGCCGCCATGGTTTTCGTCAATTCTTTTGTGATGAGGGCACCCAGTGTCGAATCCCAGCTCTTGACTCACAAGATGGTGGCGAAGACTGTTACTTCAAACGTTTCTGGTACTACGAACAGTCTTGTAGCTTCGAACTACAAACTTTCGACAACATAAAAGAACAAATGCCTCTGCTAAGTACATTTTGGTCTGGAGATTAAACAGGCGCCTTTTTCCGCTGTCCTTCCACCAGTTGGGTCTCTGAATTTTTATTCCACCCTGAGCATATACAGCTAAGGTCAAGGAATATGATTAGAAATAACATTTTTCTCTTGGTCACTTAAATGGAAAAATGTGTCTGAACAGCAGGAGTGCAGTGGCTTTTGCTTGAATTAACATGATTAAAGTACACATATCTCACAAAATGATTCTATACACCCTAGGCACATGTGAGGTAATCATCTCACTGCTCACGCCCACGGCGACCGTTGCCCCAATTGGCTGTGTGTGGTGTACCTGGAAACGGGGCCTCCCAGTACTGAGGCACAGTTAAGTCCCCGATGTCACATATCGGTGCAGAGTTGAGAGAGATTGCTGAGCATCACAATCCCCCCTGTGTTGCAGCATGATGAGAACCCAGCATTGCACACTGAGCTTGGGGGGTTCACTTGGGCACCAGACTTAATACTGGCTCTTGACTGGATGGCCGCATGCAGGAGATTTCTACAATGGAGGGTTGGCAGGTAGTGGGTATCTGGAAGTGGCTCTGTGCAGGACGTGAGGATTCCTTGGGAGAGCCCAGAACCAGAGCACAGCATTGTGCAAGCTCTGCATAGTTGGAGAGCCCCCTGGATGACGGGGAATGCACAGTGTGCTACCCCACCTATCCCCAATTGCTAACTTAGAACCAGAAGTGGGGTCCTCTGTATGCGTTCCAGGCCAGGATAAAATGCCTGGGAAAGAGATTGGAGCTCAGAACTCCCTAACTCAAAGTTGCAGGATGGCAGAAAAGACAGGGCTATTTTGAAGATAACGCAACCATATTTTCACCATACGAGCTCGGACGCCGCCTCGGTAAACAAGGTCCGCGCAGAGCAGTGACACCCCCAGGCTGCTTGCGAATAGTCTACTACTGGGAACATAAACAGAGTAGGGATGAGCCCACTCTCCCGTTGAACAGGTGCTAAAGTCATAGATACTGGGCCAGAAGGCGCACCGGAAACCACAGTATCACGCAACTTGCTTTTTTTTTCTATGGAGAGTACACCGTCAAATAAATCTCGTACTGGTGCTCGCCCTGTGGAGCTCCACCAGGCAGGTGCAGTGCCGGGCTCTGAGCCTCGACAGAGCCAACCCTCAGCTACTGGAGGACCCTCTAGACCGTCTTGTGGAGTCAGCAGACGGCGGAGGAGAACTACTGACCGAAACAAAAGAGAAACCCAGAGTGCCACTTGTCATGATGCACTGGAATGCAGAGGGAGTGAACAGCAAGCAGGCTGGATACAGCAAAAAGACACAGCTGGAAAACATCTTGTATGAGAAGCAAGTCAGTGTTTGCTGTATCCAAGAGACTCACTTGAAAGCAGATCAAACCTTTAAAATAAGGGGATATCAATGCTTCAGATCCGACAGAAAAGATAGACGAAAAGGAGGAGTACTTACTCTTGTAAGGAATAACATTCCTGCACACGAAAGGAAAACCTTCATGGATGGAGCAGAATATCAGCTGTTGCAGATAAAGGTAGACAAGATGGAAATAGAACTCCTGAACTATTACTGTCCGAACAACAAACCCCTGAGTCTCAGCTCTATACAGGTACCAGCCACCAACTTTATAGCAGTTGGAGTCTTTAATAGCCACTCCCAGAGCTGGGGCTATAACCATCTGGATCACAGAGGTGAAGAGGTTGAAACTTGGCAAGATGATCACTCCCTAATCCTAGTCAATAATGCCACAGATACTCCTACCTTCTACTCCAGAGGATGGCACACAACTTCAACACCAGAGGATGGCACACAACTTCAACACCAGATCTTGCCTTCTCCACACCAGATATAGCTGGATCTATTAGTAGAGAAGTAGGAGACCAACTAGGGGGAAGCGACCATCGCCCAATCTTTCTTACTGTCCAGAGTGCAACTCTCAGTACAGGCCCAGCCATTACAAGATGGAACTACAAAAAAGCCAACTGGGGTTTATTCAGGCATCAGGTGAACACGCTGCTGTCTACCCTCAAGGTACAGAACAGAGACATTAATGAAGTGGTAAAAGACTTCAACAGATGCATACTACAAGCTGCAAAAGAAACCATTCCCAAAGGATGCCGGCGTAACTACATACCATACTGGTCCAGCACACTCCAAGAACGTCAGGAAGCTATGGACAAGGCTAGAAAGGACGCAGAGTCTCAGCCTTCACTTGAAACTCACAACAAATGGAAAAAGGCTGTAGCAGAGTTTCAGAGAACAAAGCTAGAAGAAAAACGGAAAAGCTGAAGAACTAAAACGGCATCGCTGAACCTTGAGAAAGACGGCAGGAAACTTTGGAGATTAGTCAAGTCTCTAAATGAAGAGCGTTCCTCACCTAGGCAGACTATCACATTGGATGAAGGTGGCAAACTTTTCAGAGGAAAACAAGCTGCAGACTTGTTTGCTAGAAGATACAGTTCAGAAAGCAACTTACCCATTAACATAGATCATCAGAGAGAGATAAGAAAAGAAATACTAGCAACCATGGGACAGACAGATACTCCTGCCTCAATGAGGGAACCCATCACACTAGGAGAACTACAGAACGCTATTTCCAAGCTTAAGTTTCAAAAGTCACCCGGCCCAGACAAAATCAGCACGAAATGCTAGTAAATCTGAGCTCAGCAGCAAAGACAAAACTGCTTGAGATATTCAACCACAGCTGGTTGAAAGGAACGGTACCCCAAGTATGGAGAGAAGCCACCACAATACCCATACTAAAGAAAGGGAAATGTAAGACCGAGGCTGCAAGTTACCGGCCAATCAGTCTCACAAGCTGTGTTGGGAAGACTATGGAGCGAATAGTCAACCACAGATTGAAATGGTATTTAGAGTCTGAGCAGATCCTGGTGCCGGAACAAGCTGGATTTAGAGAATGCTACAGTATAGAAGACCAAGTTACTTACTTGTCTCAAGCAATAGAAGATGCCTTCCAGGAGAAGAAAAAGGTCCTAACGATCTGGGTCGACTTCAAGCAGGCCTTTGACAAGGTGTGGAAAGATGGCCTCATTGCAAAACTTAGGAGAAGTGGAATCCAAGGCAACATGATGAAATGGATCCAGTCATACTTGCATAACAGGAGAACTAGAGTCACTCTTGACGGTCTGCAGAGCAGAAAAGTGTTGCTCCATCAGGGGGTACCTCAAGGAGGAGTAATTTCCCCAACACTCTTCCTTGTTTACATCAATGACCTGGTGAAAGATCTCCCTGCAGGAGTTAAAGTTGCCTTATATGCAGATGACCTAGTACTCTGGTGCGCTGATGAAAATGTCACCACAGCAAATTATAGAATGCAGCGGGCAGCAGACATGCTAGTGTCATGGGCAGAGAAATGGCTTATCACAATAAACACAGACAAAACCTCCACAACACTGTTCTCCCTCGCCCCCAAGTGTGGTGAAATGGGATGATATAAATATTTATAGGGGACTTAGTGTACTGCCTGAGATCAGCTGTGAAGGTATCTGTATCTAATAAGTGTGGTGTATTACAGATGACCTTACTTGCTACCACATTTATATCTCAGTCAGAATTATTCTAGAATATTGTGATGACTACGTTAAATGTCTAGGGTTATGAAAGTGATGAAGTGTATGATCACAACAACAACAGACAGATAGACAATTTAATTTATTCCACAACACTTTACTACACTGTGACACTCACACACATATAACACTCTATAAGACTATCTTAAATGAGGCAAGTGGTAACGTTTCAAATATATATATGTATTAATTCTTTTCAATAATAGATATCCTGATTCAACTACACAGTGAACCAGGAATCACAATCAAATGTAATCATAAGGTGTATGTACACAATTTATAAATATGACCTTTGTATTTATTATTATTATACTATGTCTGTAAGTTTTGAGGTAGTACTATGAGGTAATACTGGTTTTGTTCTTCAAGCTATGTTGTTATTTGTCATCATGACTTCAAGTGTTTGATTTTGTGGAAATATTATTGGGAAAAGTTCACAGTTCCTGTCATTTGAAACCATTTATTGTCCCTCTGTGTTAAATATACTGTCAATTTTAGAGGGGGGCATATAATGATTGAGCTGCTCTGGCCACATAAGCTTAACTTTCGTGATGGTGGCAGGAAGATTCTCCTCTGCTCGATGGCTTCACTGCATTCTTGAGACCCCTCACTGGTCGCTAGCTGGACCAAAGAGTATGCTGTCAGCCTCTGGATTCAGCAAAACTCAGATCAGGTGCTGCTTCAAAAAATTAGGACCACAGTCCCACAATTCCTGGAAATAATAAACAATTACGTTGACTGGCAATGAATCTGGCACAAATTCCGATCTGCCTCTTGTCCCAGGCTTTTATTTAGAAAAATACAATCTGGATCTCAACGCACTGTTGCTTTAGTAAGTTTATTTGAAAATGTGGTACTGAACTGACGCTTCTAATTGACTATATTGGCGGGTCTAACCAATCGTGCCATGTTTACACAGCTTTTCAAAAAAAGTACCTCTACTACTGTTTCCCCTAACAACAAAAAATTAGTATTTGTAGTCCGACTAATCGTGTTTCGCCTTACATTTACTTCGCTCCAATCAAATAGGATTTAACATGGTGACCTATTTCCCGTACAATGGTGGTTTCAAAATCTGCCACTGAGCGATTCTGATTTTGGTGTTGTCTGACACCCTCACTATTTCTTTTGGCTATAATGTGTTAATTCCTAGACTATTTGCATAACACTTAACATATTAGTTGTCAGCAAGTCCTAAGGAACCCAAATATACAAATTTAAGGGAGCTAAGTGGCTGCGTTCAAAATATGTATTTTCTAGGATAGTCGTGTATTTGTATTTTTTATGTTTAGAACCGCCACCTATCCTGCTGTACTGTCAGACTAATGTCAGGATTTTAGACATAAAACAGTAGAATGTCATGTTTCCTAATAAGCGTTTTGTAAGTTTTTTAAACCTTACTCTCGTATGGGTAGTGTTTTTTATCACTGTTTATTTGAAAAAAAAAGCTATTGCTTCATGCCTTTCGCGTGTTAGGGGTGGCATTAGTATTGTATCGCGAGTCTGTGGTAGTATTGCCTGTGTTCCTCCGATCCGCCCTCTCTCTCCCTAAGTTCATCTGTCTTTTCGTTTATGTTAACGTAGTGTATAAAATGACATGAATGGAATATTAAATATAGGTCAGCCTGCGTACCTCAAGGTTTTCTTAGAAATACAGTACACGTTTTATTGTTTTGTGGAAACGCGTGTAGGCTGCTATAGGCTTTACTATCAACGTGGAAACGTGAGAATATGCAGACGAAGCAGAAAAAGGGGGATCTCGAGTACAGTCATTGTGACAGCACTGTTCTTTTACCATTTCTCTTTCCTTTTAGTGTATTAATGCGTTAGGCTTTACATTTTATCTGTTTTAATGTTTTCACGACACCAAGGACAAAAGACCACACTTAGAGTTTAGCTCAGCAGCATGGTCATCAGCTGCTAACTTACATCTGCAGTCTTTGGACAAGGTGCAAAATCAAGCTCTCAGGCTCATCACAGGAGCCACGAAAACTACACCAATAACAGAGATGCAGAAGGTTGCTGGATTACAGACATTGTCCCATAGAAGAGACACAAAAACCATGATCCAGATGGAAAAGTACAACAGTATGCCAATGCACCCAATGAAGGCAAGACTAGATGATCTGGCATTGGGACGTCTAAAGCGTAGCAGCTTTGTGCATCGGGGGAAAAGACTTATAAGACAGTATCAAGAAGACCTATCCATGAAGACAACACCACTGAAGCCCACCCTATACCCTGTACCATGGGAGCAGGCCAGCAGTGCCCTCCAAATTAATACATCAGTCAGTGGTCTCACAAGTGGATGTGAGTATAATGATCTGCAAAAACGAACTGCTACATTGAGTATGATCCAAGAAAGCTATCCCGATCAATCATGGATACATGCCTATACAGATGGATCAGCAACTAATGCTGTTAGGAATGGAGGTGCCGGTATCTTTATCTCATATCCTGACAACCACTATGAGACTAGGCACATTCCCACTGGTAACTTCTGTTCCAACTATACAGCTGAGGTTCAAGCTCTAGAGCAAGCTGCAAATATGATTTATAACACCAACTCTGACTGCCACCAGGTAGTCATCCTCACAGATGCACTGTCTGTCCTGCAAGCTCTCAAGGGTGGTAAACTCCCGCATCTGAGAAATGAACTAAACAAGGTAGCTGCCAAAAAGAGAACCATACTTCAGTGGGCACCATCTCATTGTGGTGTACCCAGAAATGAAAAGGCAGATAAACTTGCCAAAAAGGGAGGAGAATGTGAACAAGAAGACAATGAAGTCACATACTTTGAGAAAAAGAGAGCTATCCAGACTATCAGAAGAGAACAGAACCAACCCAAAGACGACTATCACACTCTCGACCGGCAGGGACAGATAACTATTTTTCGACTCAGGACAGGGCATAACAAACTGAATAAACACATGCACAAGCTACGATTGTCTGCTTCACCACTGTGTGCATGTGGATTAAACGAACAAACTGCTGAGCATGTTCTACAGGACTGTCCTCTGTATGACCAGTTAAGAAAGATATACTGGCCCAATGACTCAACACTAAACTCAAAGCTATATGGAGTTAAAGAGGAACTTCAAACAACAGTCGAATTCATCATGAGAACTCGTCTGACGGTGTAATCATCAAAGATGCGATCGCAAGAAGAAGAAGAAGAAGATCTCACTGCTCCACTTGGAGTGGTTGGGTCGTTTGAGCTTTTGCTTTCCTGAGCGAACTGGCATTTTTTTAAAAACCAGTACTCGCTGTAGTGGTTTATGAACATTCTATTTTCATATGTTGATGTTGCCATCCTCCTACGCTTTGTATCACCACTTAACAAGTACAGACATGTCAAATTCTTATTTTAAAATATATGTTTACACTCACCCCAAATAACTTAAGAACAAAGTCTCCTGGCACAGATGAATGGACACAGCAACTTTGATAAGATGCTTCGAACTCTTGGTCGGGGAAATTTTAGTATTCCTCTAATGATGGGTGCTCTGATTCCTTAATTTTCCAGTCTTGGTATTTAAAATTGCAGGTTCTCTTTAAGTTATAAAGATGCCCTAATACTTTGATCTGTCACTTTTAATTCTAAAATACTTTGTCCGATCCGTCACTCTGACTCCGGGGAGTTGTCACTTGACATTGTTGAAATATGCAGTCTGATCTGTGTCTCCAATTTCCCTAGATTATATTTCCATTTCTCAGTCCAAGTTCCTGATGATATTTCTGACAAACTTGCTAATGAGAGCTAAAGTTTATTTCCGACTCTCGATTTTGACCAATCCTCTCTCTTCAAAGCTATGTGGGTAGGGGTGTTACATCATCCTATCCCCAGAGTGTTTTAAAATATCAATTTTAAAATTTAAACTCGTAACCTCTTTCAAATATGGCAGTAATACTTCAGATTGCATTTTTAAAAACTCACAAACACATCGGAGAACTTACTTACTGCCTAATACCTTTACCAACATAATTTTCCCGGACGAGTTTTCTGTATTACACTATTACTTACTAATACAGAGATGGTCTAGTGGAAGTATTACCTAATTATCACCTGTGTTTGCGTACATCTCCAAACAGATTTTTTAGCCTGATAATCTGGCTTTCTTTCCGTCGATCGTGCGATACCACCTTGTATCAAGAATGACCATCTCTATCAAAGGTGGCTAGACGAAAATATTATCCGCTAACCTTTCTGATTAGCCTTGTAATACTATGATTCACCTGGTGAAATGTAAACATTTCTAGGGAGTGGTCAGAGCAAAAATGTAAGTGCATAAAATATGACAAATAATAGGACGATGAGGAAGAGGGAAAAGTTCACGCACAAACGTATCGTCACATATGATAAGAACTTCAGGTTTCAAACCCTTTCATTTTTGTTGATTTTCTTTCATGTTTAACATTATTTAATAAAACTTGCTAGTAAGAACTGAAGTTATTGATTTTAATTTATTTTTATTGTTTTAAATTAAGTAAAACTAAATGAGCGATATTTTTAATAAATTCAGCAGCATTTAACTAATTAGTTATTGTAAAAGCTTGATTAATTAAACACTATTTTATTTGAAAGATGGTTCTTCTGTCTACACTAGTTAACTAATTTACATTCGATTACATTCTTTCTTTTCAGTAGTAAAAAAAATGGGGAAAAATTAGTTAGTGGGTAAAATATTTGTGACGTTATATAAGAAGAGGGTCTAGGTTTTTGTGATGAAGTGTTGCAATAGGGGGATGGGTGCGTAAAAATGGCAAAAATTGCTTGATGTCATATGTGGTCGACCCCACATACATATATATATATATATATATATATATATATATATATATATATATATATATATATATATATATATATATATATGGGTTGATCATATTACAGATCAACCCATATGGAGACAATATGGTGGGAAAGGCATTTAGACAGGAAATAACGCGAACCGATGTGTTGGTGAGTTTGTACAAACACAATCGGAAATATTACGGACATATCTCAAAAGAGGTGATGCGTTTAAAATACATGATTTAACACCCCGATCCATATAGGCTGAAGAGATTGGATTGTGAGAGCCAGAAATAGACATTGGATTTCATTGGCTAATTCGTCGGAAATGCAATCTGGGACGTTATCTGAGAAATGAAAATATAATCTAGCGAAATCGGAGACACAAATCAGACTGCATCGCCACGTCAAATTAGCAACTCCCAGGAGCCAGTAAGACATCGGACTAAGGATTCCAAAATTATAAATGACAGATCGAAGTATTTGGGCAACTTTGAAACTCAAAAGTAAACCCGCATTTTAAATACAAAGACTGGTGATCGAAGGAATCAGAACACAAGAAGAATATTTAAATTTCCCAGACCAAATGATTCAAAAGCATCTAACCTAAGTTGCTAGTGTCCATTCTAAACTGTGCCGGGATCTTGTGTTCCCACAAGTTACTTTGGGTTCATGGAACAAAGCTATCATACTGCTTGTGGGATGAAATTGCAAGACTAAACTTTCTAGGTCAATAGTTGTGAATCAAAAGCAGTATTCAACACTAACCACCTACATTGGAAGAGTTGTGTGAAGAAGCGCCCTCATCACCAAAGAATTGATGAAACCATGGCTGTGTGACTCACTTAGACAAGCTAAGTTCTTATTAAGGATACAGCAAAAGGACACAATTTTCTTAAATCCTAACCTGTCTCAGTGAAGACAATTTGTTAAATACAAAATATACATATAAAATTCATCACCATTTCATTGCTATTTTAACCTGACATGAGACAGTTCCTGGCAGAGCACGTGGCCGAAACTCTTGATCAGATGGTACTGTTTGCTGATCTGTACCAGAGCGCCCGTCGGAAGTATTCAAGTAAACCCGCCTCAAAGGCGCCCACACAAATGTCAACCAAAACAAGAGGAGCGCCCCTTAACTGACTCCAAGAGTATGACCGACACCTCACACAAAACAGCCCAACAGCAGCAACAACCACAGAATCACCATAGGCAGAAACACAGCAATTCAGCCCAGGGAACTGGAAGACGATGGTGTTAGGCACGCATTTCACATCAGACTTTACAAGGCCAAAAACAGGCCCTTATGGTATCGCATGTCTGCTGACGAAGTCTACAGGGAACCATGGCTTCCAGGCATACGAACAAAATCCCAGCCACCCCTCGATTACTGATCAAGTAATTGTTGGGAACCAAACCATAAGATGCTTATATGATTCTGGCATAGACTAATCAGCTCTAGTTTCCCCATCTTTGGTGAAGGCCCACCAAAACACTGGTGAAACTGTACAAATACAGACGCCCCGAAAGAGTATAGAGCCCATGTATATATCCGGAAATTGATGTTTCAACCCTGTATGTACAGGGGAAAATCAATGCCGCAGTAGTAGACGACTTAGTCTATTCTCATTTTAGGGAGAAAATATTTCTTCCTCGGGGATCCTTCGCAGAAACCCAGGTCGACACAAGAGAGAGAGAGAGAGAGAGAGAGAACTCAGGACACACACCAGCGGTCGTTGAGCTCTTATATCTAATCAGCCCAAATATTTTTTGGATCCTCATACATTGGATCACCAGATGTTAGTTCGTCTGTTATATGTGATGATGGGGTTGCACAATCAGAACTGTCAATGTGATCGCTGACAAGAGTGTGGTCAGCTAAGTTGGGCTTACGATAGATGGTCGACAAGATTCAATAACACGAATATATAATTACGTGGGTTGTAAGGATAAACCAATGTTAACAGAACGAACTACGTGATGACGATATGGTCATAAGATTGACCAACTGGAAGTAATGTACTCAGGAACCATGGCTGGACATCAAGGACGACATATTTATTTGTTGACGAATTACAGACGATCATTATAATTTCATGCAAACTACATCGTTAACAATCATCAATGCCAAATTTGACCGACCTCACTGGCCGGCGGAGTCCGATAGATGGCGGGAGTAATGCGGTAAATATTTCTTATATATTCCATATTCCATTTCAATAAGTAATCGATAATGTCGGATATCTTCACTGGAAGTTCCACAGTGTAAAAGCTATCTCAGTAGTGGACCTGGACACACTAGCGGTAGGCCATGAAGAAACGTACCGAAGCCCTACCACGGTCGTGCTGAGAATTTATAAGTCGTATCATATCAAAATACTGGAGACAAACAAAACCAGCCAGAATTGGCTAAGGCTAACATTTCATACTGGAAGGTAGCATATATAAAAATCTTAAAGTCTTCCCACGACATGGGGTAAAGACTTTCAACGAACTTTGTTAGAAGACACCTGTCTTCAGCAACCGGCTTTTCACATCTCCCCACGTCAGAGCTGTTTGGCAACAATCAAAGCCGATCGCACCAAGTTGCGCTTTTTAGTACCGTACAACATTTGGTACGCCGCAGGCGACCTTTGTCTTTACTGACTGTGTGTGGTGCACCACTCTTAGTGGGACCTCCCAGTACCAAAGACTGCTGTGCCTGTCACAGATTTTGCTCCTTTCCTCAGACCTACGGGTCCTGAGAGTTCCTCTATAAATGCCTTTGTGCAGATGAGGAAGGACATCCCTCGAAACCTTCGGGTATATGAGGCTCTGTCCATTTGGGCTGGAATGACGTCTCGATGGTTCGGAGGTTTTATAGCGAATATGAGTACACATGAGGGCAAGTTCGGACACAATGGGCTAATCACCTGTTTGCCAAGTCACTTCGATTACATGTCCCGCCCATGGGCCTTGTGCACTTGGGTCCCCTCTACACCTCGTTTCACGGGGTAGAAGAGGTTCCGATTATGAGATGAGATGAGACAAAATTTGGTACGTAATAAATTAAACTTATAATACTTAGATGCGCACACGTAGTGCATCTATTACAGTTAGACAGACATCTAGCTATGTTAAGTCTCGCACCCTTAACTCATATGCGAAAAAGGACTTAACAGATTACATCGACCCCGGATTTTAAAAAAAGCATAGCTTTTTTTTAAAAATATCGTGGAGAGGTCAATCAAATTATGTATAGTGCATCTAACACAGTTAGACAGGCATCTAGCTATATTAAGTCTCGCACCCTTAACTCATATGTGAAAAAAGGACTTAACACTATTAAGTAGGATTGAAGAGTGGAAAATAAATTAAATACTCAATTCAAATCAAATGAATAAGAAATAATGTCTTAATAATAATTATATTTATGTGTTGTTTCATATAATTTGATTGATCTCTTCGCGATATTAGAGAAAAAAAAAACTATGCTTTTTAAAATCCGGGGGTCAATGTAATCTGTTAAGTCCTTTTTCGCATATGAGTTAAGGGTGCGAGACTTAACACAGCTAGATGCCTGTGTTAGATAGGCATCTAGCTATGTTAAGTCTCTCACCCTTAACTCATATGCGAAAATGGACTTAACAGTATTGCTTTTATAGGTTGTATGGAAACTACTCCCCAGGGAGCATACTACAGGGAGGAAAGTTTGGTTTATAGACGGGTTGGGAACAAGCGACAATTAGTTGTCCCACTCCTATATTGCACTCGCCTAATGCAGGAAATGCTCTGTTCCCCATAACCCGGACAATCAGAAGGACGAAACTGCGAAGAAAAAGATTGAGTAGAGTATCCAACACCCAACATTGGATAGCTCGTACCTCAACTCATCATTTCTATGTAGTAAAGCAGAGTTACGACAAGCGCAGAAGGATGACATTACCCTAGCGCCATACTCTGTGCAGAGTCAGATAAAAACAACCCATGCTTCAGCTGGAACTTTCCACCAAAAAGATGGAATTATTTATAGACGGACGAGGCGGGGGAAACAGCTCGTGGTGCCAATCCCCTTAAGACCCTCCGTAATGAAATCAGCTCATATATCCTCACTGGGGAACATGTTCCCGTAGGAACCACTATGAGTAACTTTCAAGAGGTTTACTTTTGGCCCAAACAATGGGAAGACGTTCGTCAGTTATACTGCACACATGCTCCCAGCTTGGACACAACACTGCTTCCAAGAAATGATAGAAAACATTCCTGGTATTGAGAGTGAAGAGCCATAACCACAGAATAGATACAGAAACACTACCCAAGCAAAACCTGGACCCATGCCTACACAGATGGATCAGCAACATATGCAACAGAAGATGGAGGTGGCGAAGTGTTGCTGAACTTAAGCACTGGTACACAAAAACGGCTGCCAGTGGCAACAGGAACATTCTCTAGCAACTTCAGAGCAGAGGCAGAGGTCTTGAAAACTGCAGCAGAGGTCCTAATGACAGAGGAAAGTACCGAGAGACAAGTTCCTTTCATTACAGATGTGCTGTCAGTAATTGCAAAACTGAAGAGTCAGAACAATGCAGACCAGGATGACCTAAGAGTAGTACTCCACAATGGATGGCCTAAGAGTAGTATTCCACAAACTGAGCCATCGATTTGAACGAGTTGTAGTACAGTTGACCCATCTCATGAAGAAGCCGACAGACTGGCAAAAGAAGGTGGAAAGCTACCTCAGCCTGGTTCGAGTATAACTTTTGAAGAGTCAAAGCATGTTCTCAGAAGCAGATACAGGAACAAATGGGAAGCAGAATATCCAGGCCACGCAAAAAATGATGCATTTAACCAGCTCAACAGAAGAGAACAAATGATAATCTTCAGACTCCACATGAGCCACAACAGATTGGGATACCACCTAATCAACAAACTTAAGATTGAAACTACCGACGAGTGTGACTGTGGCACTGATAAAATGACTGCTGAACATCTGCTTCAAAGTTTCCCAACATGTGAGGAACAGAGACAGCAAATGTGGCCATCACCAGTACCATACCTGGAAAAGCTCTACAGAGATAGAAATAGCCTCAAGCTGACCACTGCTTTCTTTGAGCATATTCAATATTCGTATTTTGTGGCAGTAGGAAACCACAGTTGTGACGGATGTAGTGATTGTGGTATAGGTCTTATCTATTGTTGTATATGCGATTATGCGATGTCTTCACGCCTAGGCGTGTTCCTGAAGGAACTTTGGTAGTGTTCGTGGAGAACATGTTAAGGTGATGAGTTGGTCCCATCTTGGAGTTACTGGGGAGTAAGGCGTTGTGTATTGCCCGCCTTGTAGCTATGTTGGAATAAGTACAGGCATTGTCTGGCTCCTGCCTGAGAGCGATTCTTTTTGAATCTTGAGGATGTAATTGGTATTCAGGACTTGTGGAACCATGTGAATAAATGTCATGGAACTGTAACCTGTGGCGTCGTGTTAAGTTATACGAGTCAGTGTTGTCTACCACCTACACACTTCTTCTTCTTCTTTGATCCATAACCACCAACCGTCAAAGCAGTCAGTGGCCATCACGCCTTGTGGCGTCTTGTAGGGCAGCAACAAATTGATTCCACTTTGCTCGGTCGGCGGCCATCCTTCGTACAGTGCCCCAACTGTGGTTCATTCTTTGCATCTTAGCTTCCACAGTTCTCCGCCAAGTTGTTTTTGGTCGGCCTCTCTTTCGCTTTCCCTCGGGGGTCCATAGCATAGTTGTTCTTGTGATGGTATCAGGGTCCCTTTTGAGGACATGGCCAACCCAACTCCAGCGTCTGCCAGCTATGATGGTGTGCATGTCCTCCTGGTTACTCCGAATAAGTAGTTCTTGGTTGCTGATGATGTTTGGCCAAAAGATTCGGAGAATTTTCCCTAGGCAGATTGTGTGGAAGGAGGACAGTTTCGACATTTCCTTTTCTGTTACTCTTCAACATTCCGCACCATAGAGAAGCACAGAAAGTACACAGCTCTCATACAGTCTTAATTTGGTGTTTGTGCTGTACTGGGAAGACTTCCAAAATGTTGTTGAGAACAGCAAAGGCTGTTCTCGCTTTATTCATTCTGTTGTTAATGTCCTTGCTTGTTCCACCGTCAGGTGTTACTATGCATCCTAGGTAAGTAAATGTGTCTGTCTGTTCTAACTTCTGGTTCCTTACTGTTATTGGCTCAGGATTGCCCACATTTAGTGTCATAACCTCTGTCTTCTTCAAATTGATGTTCAGGCCAACCTGCTGGCCATACTTATTCAGTCTATCGGTTTTGTCTTGAATGTGTTGATGTGAATGTACGAGTAGTGCAATGTCATCTGCATATTCCAGGTCTTCCAGTGTAGAAAACGTTGTCCATCTAATTCCTCTTGGACTGCCCTCTGTTGTCTGGCGCATCACCCAATCTATGACTGTCAAAAATAATGTTGTTGATAAGGGGCATCCCTGTCGTACTCCTGTTTTCACTTCGAAAGTTACATTACTCGATCCAACACTGCACGTAAAGTTAGAATAGAGGCTTTTTATGATGGAAACAATGCGGCTGGGTATTCCATAAGCCCTCAGAATTTTCCATAGGCTGTCCCTGTGTATGCTGTCGAAAGCCTTTTCAAAATCAACAAAGTTAATGTACAGCTGTCTCTGCCATTCTGAGCACTGCTCTATAGTGTTCATGATGTTCATGATCTGCACATCTTCTGTTCTTTCTGAAGCCCGCTTGTTCTTTCCTCAGTTTATGGTCAACTGCTTTTGAAATTCTCTGGATGATTATCCTGCCTAGTATTTTGCTGGGAACTGAGAGGAGGGTAATTTCTCTCCAGTTGTTGCAGTCTGCAAGGTCGCCCTTCTTGGGCAATTTGACAATTATTCCTTTACTCCACTCTGTTGGTGTTGTCTCAGTTTCCCAGACTTGTGCAAATAGTGGTTCTAATAGTTCTGCTGCTAGTTCAGGGTCTGTCTTGAACAGCTCAGCATTTAAATTGTCGTGACCAGGCGCTTTTCTATTTTTTAGCCCTTTGATAGCTGTGATAATTTCTTCTTTTCGTGGAATGTCTGTATTTAGGTCTAAGTCACTTTCAGCTTCAGGAACATTCAGCTGAGTCTCTGGTGATTCCTTATTCAGTGTTTCTCTGAAGCGCTCTGCCCATCTTGTTTCCTGCCCCTGTGCTGTGGTGATGAGATTTCCTTGCTTGTCTCTTACTAATGTTATGTTGTTTGCACCTCGTTTTCCACTGATAGCTTTAGTTATTTGCAAACTGTGCTTTGTTCATTTCTCAGTGCTGCCTCTTCTGCCTGTCTTGCAAGGTCATCCAGAAATGTCCTTTTGTTAGCACGGGTTTGACGTTTTACTTCCTTGTCCAGCTGACTGTACTGTTTACCATATATTGCCTTTAACCTGGGAGACTTAGCTTCTGTTTTCTTTCTTTTCATTTCCTTTCTCTTCGCTATGGTGTTTAGCGTTTCTGGTGTTATCCAGTCTTGGCTCTTTCTTTCCTGGAATCCCAAGCATGACTTGCTGCTTTCTTTGTATATTGTTGAGATGGTGTTGAATTTCTGGTCGACATCGTCGGTCTCTGTTCTTTCCTGGCTTTTGGTAATCAGATATCGTCTCTTTACGTCGACCACGAACGCTTTTCTGGTGAGGGGGTCCTTAAGTTTCATGATGTTATATCTTTTCTGTTTGACTGCAACTGGTCCAGCAGCTACACACGCCACACTCATAATACAGTTTCTTGATAAAGATATTGAATAGAAGTCAAGAAAAGAACGGGAATGGACAATTATACTTGCTCTATTTACTTTTTCGTTCCACTATTGCTGTGAAACAAAGCGTGGATCTGAAGACTGCACTCTTGAGTCAAGTGTGTTCATCAGCTGGTGTAAGCCCATGTTGTTGCAGGATATCTGTGATTTTCTCTGTCTATCACGGATTGCCTCCCCTGCTTTGCAGTAGTGGTCCACCAGTGACCAAATCTCAAGAGTATACGAAAAATGGTTGTCAAATGGGTCCGCTAACCTTCGCACATTGATTACTCTTGTGCAGAGTTGTAGATAGAAGGGTATTGTCTGCTTCTTCTATCCTAGAGACAATTGTTCACAAGACAGAGTCTTGCTCAATTACGTATGCTTGCTGTCACTCACGCATAATAACCGAATCAACTATGATTTGTTATGTTTTTAAATTAACATGTTAATCCATTTAATTTAATAATCAATTAGTTTTAACAGGTAAAATAAATAGAATTGATGGTGAATTTTAGATGGAAATTAAAAGTTATCACGTCAGTGAGATTGGGTTTGTGGGTATAATATACTCTAAAAGAAAATTTCATTGTACTTTTGCTGTGCTTGTTAGTTAGCACTTAGCTTGTATGATGAGACGACTCATGCAGTCTTGGTTTTCGTCACATTCTGTTTGTGATAATGACTCTTTAACCAGTCTTAGCTTTCGTTCCTCAAAAACTGTTTGATAGCTTAAGTACCACTATTCCTTTTTAGACAAAGTAAAAACAAATGCCTCTGCTAAGTACATTTGTGGGCTGCATTTTTTAACAGGGCGCATTGTCTCGCTGTCCACCCAACCAATGTGTAATCTCTCAGTAAGAATTAAATTCCTGAGTTCACAACGTAGCTACTGGGAAGAGGATGAAAAATCGCCAATATAATCTACTGGGTATTTAAGCTGGGAAAATGTGTCTGGGAGATCGCGAGAATAATGATTTGTCTGAATTAAAACTTAGCAAGGTACATCTATCTCACAAAAGTGGTATGATACACTTGATGCAACAGGTGATTGTAATCATCACCATCACTGCTCAGTCGGAGTCTGGGGTCACCTCTGCTGTCGAGGTTTTCTGTCACGACTAGCAAGTAAACGTTCACCAAGCGCTTACAGTAGTGGGTTTATAATAAACTCTTTTCATATGTTGAAGTTCCCAGCCCTCATATATAACCACTATAGCAAGAAAAACGGGAAAATTAACCAACGGCATTGTGATCTGCACCCGTTTTCTGCCCTGGGTCACTTCGATTACGGAAACAAACAGCAAATGGATTGATTTGCCATTGCCCTAAAGACGCCAATAGGCGTGATGGGGAAACGAACGGATGGTGTAAACATATCACTGCTGCTTGCACATGAGAACCTCAACTGGCGAAATGGCCACAGACATGCTTTGACAATCCGGGTGGCTAAGGATCCAAAGAAGGACTGCCTTTACCAATTTGTATGCAGTGTTGTCCAGAATAGCTCAGATAGATGCATGATGCAAGAAAGAAGAATTAAAGAAGACAGAATTACAGAGATAAGCAGACAGAAGATGAATTCAGAAGAAGCTGTTAAGAAAAGCCATGAAGAAGCTAGAATTTATGGCCCTCGCCATAGCCGGAAGAATTAGAAAACTCTTAAGAAGTGGAAGATTAAGATAGAAGGTTTTCTTCTAGCAAGGAAGAGAGAATAACGTTATTTTACCAGTTTATTACCATTAGAGAGAGTGGCCGTTTTCCACTCACGAAAGAAGAAGAAGCCTATAACCCTTCAGTTCGATTTTATTGAGGAATGAAGAAGAAGATGTACGAGTGAAGATAGTTTGAGTAAGACGTTTTTGCCTGAAGAAGATTGAGTGAAGTCTGCTGTTATTTTTTGTGTTGTTGATAGAAGAAGTACATTTCACTTAGCCCTTCAGAGTAGTGAAGTCATTTCATTTTTGTTGTTGTTTCAAGAAGAAGAAGAAGAATTCATATTAAGAAGAAGAATCTAAGCGGTCAGAATTAAAGGAACTCTAAGAAGATCTAAAGTCTACTAATGTGTGAAGATGTGTTATCCTTTAGATTTAGAAGACTTATTCAGAATTTGCGCATTTGAAGAAGAAGAAGAAGAACCAGAAGAGTATGACAGAATTAAGACAGAAGTCGGTATGCTGGGAAGAAGACCTAAGAGAATTTGTTTTTATGAATCTCTTTTCTGCAGAAGTCCGAAAAGGAAAGAAGATTTTATTTTCGTTAGAAGAATATTTCATTGTTAAGAAGAAATTTCTAGAATTTAGAAGATGAAGAAGACATTTACATGAAGAAGAACTTGAAGAAGAATAATTCTCTATTTCCATTACTCGAAGACATCTTGTAACATCTGTCTAGGGGATGTGTTTGAAGTAGCATTGAAGAATTCTCAAGAAGACCAGATAGAATGTACGATGACGGTTTGAAGAATAATTATGAAGAATAACCACGAAGTGTACAGTCCATAGAAGACATTATTGAAGCTAGAATTTTATATGGTCCTTTGAAGAAGAAGGAGAAGAAGAAAAGAATAAAAGAAGCCTAATAAAGACAGAATAAAGAGAAGAAGATCTAATGCAAGAAGAACACGTGAGAAGAAGTCTGGGTAGAACGCATCAGAAGATGCTTCCGATTTAGTTTCTGAAAAGCCGACGTGAGTCTCAGCAACTGAATACCTCAGTACGACTAGGTGCAGACGCAAAAGAAGATGGGCCGCCAAGAAGAAAGGGACCAAAGAAGAGTGCCGCCTCCCTCCTCCTTTCCCCTCCTTCTCCCCTCCTCCCCCCCCCCCCTCCCCCCCCCTCCCTCCCCCCCTCCCTTCTTCTCTCCCCCCCCTCCCTCCCCCCTCCCCCTCCCCTTCCCCTCCCCTCCTCCGCCTCCTCTTCCCCTCCCCCCCCCCTCCCTCCTTCCTCCTCCTCCCCCCCCCCCTCCTCCCCCTTTTCCCCTCCTGAGCCCTCCTCCCCCTACCCCTCACTCCCCCCCCTGTTTAATTTCCCCCCCTCTTAACCCCCTCTTCTTTTTCCTTTCCTCCCGTTCCCTTTTTCCTCCCCCTCCTCCTCCGTTCCTTCCTCCCCCCAACCTTTTCCTCTCCCTCACTCTTACCATTCCCCATTTTCTTTTCACCCCTTCCCCTCCTACCTCCACCTCGCTCCTTTCCTCCTCCCCCCCCTTTTCCCTCTTTCCCCCCCTCTCTCCCCTCATTCCCTCCTTACTTCCCCTCCCTCCTCCCCTCCCCCTCCACACCTTCCCCCTTCCCCCCCCCATTCCCTTCTTCTCTTCATCCCTTCCATCCCCCTAATCCTCCCTCCCACCCCACTTCTCTCTCCCCTCCTCTTCCTCCTCTCCTCTCCTATCCTTTCTCCCCTCCCCTCTCTTCCCCCCCCCCTCTCTCCTACCTCCTCTTCCTCCTCCCTCCTTCATTCTCCTCCTCCCCTTCTCCATTACCCCCCCAATCACTTTCCTTTCCCTCTTCCCTCCCCTCCCCCCCCCCCTATCTTCCTCCCCCCAACCCCCTCCTCCTCCTCCTCCTTTCTTTTAATTCCCACTCATTACTACTCCCATTTTCCTTTCCTTTACCTCCCCCCCACCCTACCATCCACTTTCTTCTTTCCCTCCTCCCTCCCTCCCCTTTCCTCTTCCTTCTCCTCTCCCTTCCCCCCCCCCTCCTCCCCTCCTCTCCCCTCCCCTCATAAAAAATCCCCTCCTTCCCCATTTCTCTTCCCTCCTTCTTCTCCTCTTCCCCCTTTCAACTCCTTTCCTCTTCCTCCCCCCCTTCTTCTCCCTCTTCTCCTCCCCTACCTATTCTTTTCTTTCCTCTTCCTCATCCACCCCTCCTTTCCCCTTTCCTCCCCTCCCACCCTCACCTACCCTTCTTCCCTCTTCTTACTCCCCCCCCTTTAAATCCCCTCCCCCCATTCCTCTCACCTCACCTTCTTCCCCTCCTCTCGTTTCTTCCCTCTTCTTCTCCCTCCCCCCTCTATCCAACCCCTCCTCCTTCCTCTCGCCCTTTTCGTTAAATCTTCCTCCCCCCGGTCCATCCCTTCCATCCCCTCCTTTTCGAATCCCCCCCTCTCTCCCCCCCCCCCCCCTCACTTAACTTCCTCCTCAAAACTAAATCCCCCCAAACTCTTCTCTTCCTACTCCCCATTCTTCCTCTATACCCCCCTCCCCCTCACATTCCCCTCTAAGTCCGGGATCCCCCATACCTCCTCCTTCCTAAACCTTTCCCCTCTTCTCATAATTCAGACAACCTTCTTTCTTCCTCCATCCTCCCACTTTCACTCTTACCCCTAAATCCCTCCCCCTCCCCCTTCCTCAATGTCCTTAAACTGTTTTTCCCCCCTCCTAATTTTCTTTCTTATCCTCTGCTTCCTCACCCAAAAAACCCCCCCTCCCTTCTTCCTTCTACTTTCCCCTTTTTTTTCCCTCCCCTACCCCCCCTCCCCCCACCCACTTCCCCTCCCTCCTATTTCCCTCTCTCCTCCCCTCCTCCCCCCCTCCGTCCTTTCCGATCCTCTCGCCCCCCCCTCACCTTCTCCTCAAATCTTTACCCCCCCTCCCTCTCCCTCCCTCCAAAAACTCCTTCCCCCCCCATACCCCCCCCAAAATGAACTTATCCTCTCCTACCTAACTCCCGCCTATTCCTTCTTCTTCTCCATCCTCTCCCCCCATATCAAGCTCCTTCACTCCCCACCCTCCCCCCACCTCCTTCCTCCCCACCCTTTCCCTATCCTCCCCCCCACCCCTCTCCTCCCCTCTTTTTAAAAACTTCTCCCCTCTTCATCCCCTTCCCTCTAACTCCTCCCTTAACTCCCCACTCCCCCTCCCCTCTATTCCTCTCCCCCCCCTACTTTCTCCCCTCCCCCCTTCTCCCACTCCCTCCCTCAAACCCCCCCTCATTCTCCTCCCCCTTTTCCTTCCTCCTTCTCCTCTCTTCCCCTCCTCCCCCCCCCCTCTCTTCCCCCCCCTCCATCCCTCTTCCACTTCTCTCCTTCCCCCTCCAGGTTCCCACCCTCACCCCTCTCCCCTCAGATGTCGCTCCCCTATTTCACTCCTTCCTCTAACCCCCCCCTCCCTCACTCCCCTACCCTTTCATCCGCCTCCCCTTCGCTCCTCCCTTCATCAGGTAATCCTGAACCTTCTCCTCTTCTTTTCTGGAATACATCCTAACCAAACTCTCCTCCCCATTTTTTATCCATCCTCCCCTTTCCTCCCTATCAAACTACTTTCTCCTTTCTTGCCTTACCTTTTCCCAACCTTATTCATACCTTCCTTCCCTCCTTGTTTCCTCCGTCTACTCCCATCAACATCCCTGCAAATCACCTCTCCCCCTCCTCTTTCCTCACCATCAATAATTTCCCCCTCCCCATTAATCCCCCTTCCTCCCTATTCCTCATTTTCACCTAAATACTTCCTTTTTATAATTTTATCTTACTGAACCATAGGGATCCTCCTTCCTCCTTCCCTTCTTCATGGTCTCCTTTCCTAAGCCTCTCTCACTCACTCCCCCATTAGCTCTTTCAAAACCGGGCAGGTAACAATATCAACTATCCTTTCATTAATCCTCCCCTCATTCCCCCCTCCTTTAATATTCCCCCTCCTCCCCCCCAACTTTTCCCCCCCCTAAATCCAATCCTCTCTCCAATCTTCAATCTTATCCTACCCTTTTCCTCCATTCTCATCTCCCTTCCTCGATCTGTTTTATCTTCCTCCCATCTTTTTATCTCAACTCCCTTTTTCCTCGGGTATTATCCTTTCCTTCTATCCCCCCTTCCTCCCCCTTTAATTAATTCACTCCTCTTCTCCCCTCTTTTCCCCAATCCTCCTCCTCACTTACCCTTTACTCCTTTCACCCCAAACTGAAAAATCACCACTCTAATTCTTCTGATTTCCTCCTCCTCTATAATACAATTGACTTCAAATCACCTTTTTTATACCTACTCCCATCTTTTCTTTCCCCCCACCTCTTAGAACCATTCCCTTCAATTCTAAACGGTTTGGTTTCCTCCCATTTCCCTATTTTAACTTATTTTATTTTTTTGGGGGGGGAGAGGGGAAAATTCACTCCTAGAACATCCCATATCTCTTCTCACTCCGGAATTCCACACCAACCCTTCCAACCCAATGGGTACTCCTCTTTCTGCCCATTTCTCTCTTTTCTTCTTTTTAACTACTTCTAAACTTACTTCCTCCTATATTTTTTTTCTTCCCCTCCTTCTCTTTCTTTTTCTTTCTTCCCTCTCTTCTCCTTCACACTCTTTCCCCTTTTTTTTTTTATTCCCTCCAAAGAATTTTCCCTCATTCTATTTTTCAATTCCCCATTCCTTTTCTCCCTCTCCTTCGCAAATGAAACATCCTTTTTCCTTGATGGGTTTGGATCCGGGGGGTCCCCCGCAACTACCTCCAACTTTCCTTACCCTTTCTTGCCTCCCCCTCCCCCCCCCTTAGTTCCCCTTATCTTCCTTATCCTCCACTTCAAAACCCTACTCCTTACCCTTAACTTCCCTCCTTCCTCACACCTCCTAATACAATTCCTGTCTTACAAAAAAAAAGCATGTCAAGACTCTCTCATTTCCCTCCCTTCAACTATTCCCCCCTCAACCTCCCCTTCCCTTCAATCTTCTTTCTCCTACCATTAACCTATTTCTCCCCCCTCCTCCCCCCACCCCTCCCCCCCCCTCCACCACTCTCCTCCCATCCCCCTATCCTTTAAAAAAATCCCTTTCACAATTTCCCCTTATCCCCCCCCTTTTATGGATACAACCTCCTTTCCCCTGGGTCCTCCTTCCTTTCCCCCCTTTTCTCCTCCCCCCTCCCCCTTTTTCATGTACTTCCCCCCTTCCTCCCCTGCCCTCTCGGGACGGATTTCCTTCACTCCCCCCCCTTTTCTTCTCCCCTTTTTAAAAGCCATCCTCTCCCAATTTCCTCTCCCTCCCCCTCCACACCTCTTCCCTTCCTCTCCCCACCAATCTAAATTTTCCCCTCCTTCTAACTCCCTTTCTTTCCCTCCCTCCATTTATTTATCTCTTCCTTCTCCCCCACCCCTTCTTCTCCTCTTCTTTCTCCCCCATTCCCTTTTCCCTCAATGACTGTTACGCGCGAAATATCTTCTTTTTTTTTTCCTTAAATCCCCTTTTTTTTCTTTCCTTTTTTTTTCTTGACCTTTCTTTTTTCCAACCCTTCATTTTTCCCTCCTTTACCTTCCCTACCTT